>JZKD02S1672663.1:1684509-1725261 GCA_000966675.3 Picea glauca
AATCCCGATATTGAACCAGGGATTCGACATTTCGCTAACGTAGGCTTCTGGGGATTTCTCAATTATGGGAGATTAACCCAAAAATTTTAAATTTTGATAGTGGGTGTGTTACAATGGTAAACTGGGAGAAGATCCAAACAACCATGTCATGAATTTTCACCTTTGGTGTTTGTCCAACTCTTTGATGGATGATTCCATTCGGTTACGACTCTTCCAACAAACTCTTACAGGTTCGGTTACAAAGTGGTATATAGAATTACCACGAGGCTTCTTTACCGACTTTAATAACCTAGCCATGGCTTTCCTTACACACTACCAGTTTCCAATCCGTTATGAAACGAGAACCGAGATTTTGAGTTCCTTCAAGAAAAATAAGGCCACTCACATCTCCGATCACATTCATGAGTGGAGACGAAGACGACGTTTGATCAAACTTGATCTTCCCGATCAGTTATTGGAAGAATGGTTCACAAAATCATGTGTGAATAAAATCTCTCATGACATTGCCATGGGTGGAGTTGTCACAGAAGAATAGGCGATCAGTCACACTCAGTACCTCGATCTTGTTTATTCACAAATGAGTACTCTTTATGATTTGCTCCCTGACCCACCTCGTCCTTCTACCACCGCTACCTCAACTACCCCTGCTACTTCTCATGCAGATGATGGTGTGATTGAAACTTTCCATGCTCAACCTCAATCTACACAAGCCTCTCCCACCAATCCCAAGTCTACTACTTATAATGTTCAAAATGCTTTGAATCCTACTCCTTCCACTGACAAAAACTCTGAGGTGAACTTTGTTCAGTCTACTCCTTCCGGAAAGAATAAATCTAAAAAAGGGAAGGGTAAGAATAAGGAGGATAAAAATAACCCGCAATCTGAGAAAGCCAAAACACAACCTGTTGATGATAAGGATAAACGCAAACCCCAATACCCTTTCCTTATCCGTGGTGATGATCACTACATGAAATATTGTCCAAGACGAGCCAAGGTTACTAATTTCCTTCAAGGGACAGTGAAACCTCCCACACCTGCCATTTTGTCGCAAACTTTCCCTTCTCAACAACAGACCCAATTGGTTATTCACGACCAACCTTCTCCCTCCACTACTTCCTATGTACTTCTGTTTACTGGTGATTCAAAAGAGAATGACGTTACACTTACCACTTGGGCCAAAGATTACTTTTCCTCAAAGGAGAAAGTTAACAATATACCACCTTCATTGTTTCAACAATCTCCCTCAACTTCACCTCCTAACGGTCCTCTTCATCTCGAACTACCGAGTCTCGATACAGTTCTTCTCCCTCCCCCAAAGGGTGTTGTTCGAAAGTCTGCCTTCAATCCTCATGCACATGCTGCTAAAAACTACAATATTGTAGAAGATTTGGCGCAAGCACCTTCTGCGATGTCAGCTCTCGAGGTCCTTCAAATTTGTTCCGCTTAACAGAAGGCACTGTTAAAGGCTATCATCAGAATTGATCCTACGGATACAAATTTGATAATTTTTGACTTGGAAGATCACATTCCAAGGCTACCCCCTCAACTAGTGTTTCAGATACAAGTTGTTGTCGTAGACAAGAAAATTTGTAGAACAGTTATTGATGAGGTTTCCTTGACGTGCATAATGTCTATTTCCTGTTGGAAAGCCATTAGCTCTCCTCCCTTAACTAAATCACACAACATGCTCAAATCCTTCAATGGATCTAGATTTAAACCTTATGGCATACTTACCTCATTGCCTATTACGTTAGAAGGCAAATCGGTCAATGTTGAAGTTGAAGTCTTTGATGCACCTCTCGATTACAACCTCTTACTTGGACGTAGCTGGATTGATTCCATGCATGCAATTGTATCTACTCTTTTCTGTGTAGTACGTTTTCCACTCCAGGGAAAATTTGTTATAGTAGATCAACTGGCCTTTTCTAACTCCGATGCTCATAATAGCAACGTAACTTTCCTTTCCAAGACACCCCCTGGGTATGAGAATGTCGGTCTGGGTCTATTGAAAGACTCAACTTTGATGGGTACTTTTCCAATCCCACCACCCGATTTTCCACCTCCTTTGGTCGCCTCAATAAACATGATTCCCACCTCCATTCGTGAGACCCCCACATCTTCTGACCCATGGATAATACCCAAACTTGGTGATTATCTTCACTATGGCGACTAGATGCCTCTAAGTCCGGTTGAATCCTCTTATCAAGCCATTTAATCGACGAACCCTTCTACTCCCTCTCTTGGTGATTCATCTCTTGATCCGTTCCACGTTATTTTTCATATGGACGAGATGATCATGTCGGTTATGTTCATGGAAGACACCCCATGGGATGATGGGCATCATCGTTCCATCCTCTTCCTGGAGCAACACACTTTAGAGAGTTACCAATGGATCTCGACTCCGTCGACCATTGTTGCCATTTATTATGTTCCCAAGTCCACACACGATGTGTTATATGAAGGGTACTTGAGTAACATTTCACCCACCATCCCCCTCGACATATCCATTAAACTTGGAATTGTAAAAAATGTTCACATTGGAGCTTCATGTTCCTCCGATGAGGTTGTCACATATAAGTCCCTTTTTCAGGAGTTTCGTGACATCTTCGCATGGAGCTATTAAGAGATGTCGGGTATTGACCCCGCTATTGCTGTACATGAAATTAAGACGTACCCGGGTGCTAAACCCATCCGGCAGAGACTTTGCCCAGTCCACCCTCGTAAGGCAACTTCTATCAATCTTGAGGTTGAAAAAATTCTTAAAATTGGATTTATTTATCCCATGGCTTTAACTGATTGGGTATCCAATCTAGTTCTAGTTAACAAGAAACGAGGTACGATCCGTGTCTATGTTGATTATATGGATATCAATAAAGCTTGTCCTAAGCACAACTTTCCCACCCCCTTTATTGACCAGATCATCGATGATTGCGCCGAGAGTGAAATCTTCTCTTTGATGGATGATTTCTCTAGATATAATCAAATCAACATCTTTCTCGCGGATCAACACAAAACCACTTTTATTTGTCTTTGGGGCACCTTTGCCTACTAGACACTACCCTTCGGTTTAAAGAACACTGATGCAAATTTTCAATGTGCCATGTCTTATGATTTTCATGATATCAAGCACATTGTATAACCATATCTAGATGACCTTTCGACACATTCCATGCATCGTAGTGACCATCCGACACACCTCCGACCCATTTTCATTCGTTGTTAGTTCTATTGTATATGCTTAAACCCACACAAATGTGTCTTCTATGTGGAGTCTGACTGACTTCTGGGATTTATTGTATCATGTCAGGGGATCAGGGTATATCCTTTGAAAGTCGAGGTGATCCTCAATCTCCCTCCTCCTTCCTCACTCCGCCAACTTCAAAGTTTGCAAGGGAAGGGAAAATTTTTATGTCGTTTCATCCAAAACTATGCTGATTTAATGCTCAGATTCACTCGACTGCTGAAGAAAGGTTATGATTTCGTATGGGACACCACTTCCAACAAATCCTTCAAATCTTTAAAAATGAATTTAACCCGTACCTCGCTACCCCGCTACTTTTCCTACCCGACTATGGTCGAGATTATTTTCTTTATCTCGCTGCTTTGGACTCTACCATTGCCATGGTTCTAGTCCAAGAAGACGATTTACACGATGAACATGTCATTTATTATTTGAGTCGGAGTCTCATGACTATCGAAGCCAAATACTTACATGTTGAAAAACTGGCCTTGGAAGCTGTTCAAGCTGTCCAACATTTCCGTCACTATATCCTATTATGCAAGAGCACTAATTTCCGATTGCAACCCTATGCAACACATTCTTACATGCCAATTGCTAGAGGGAAAATACTTCAAATGGATAGTGATTCTCCAGGAGTTTGACTTAGAATTCGAATGTGCCAAGTCTAAGAAATCCTTATTGTTTTCCGAACTAATATGTGACCTTCCCTGCACTAAGAAAAAAAATGTAGCAGATGATTATTTACTTGACGAATCCATTTTTATGATCAGTTCTGATGACCTTTGGTATGGAGATATCATTATTTATCTCTAGACTCATACTTTTTGTTCTGATCGGTCTAGCACTAACCATCGTCGTATACGTTACCAAGCCCGTCAATATATTATCCTTGGTGACACTCTTTATTGCCATGGGGTTGATTCCATTTTTCGACGATGTCTCACCTATGATGAGGCCGAGAAAGCATTGAATGAATGCCATTCTGGAGCATGTGGTGGTCACATGTCTGGGTATGCTACTTCCCAAAAGATCTTATGAGCAGGGTATTTTTGGCCTTATTTATTCAAATACTATATTATTGCTGTCCAAAAATGTCATTCTTTACAAACGTACAACAACAAAATAAGATCACATCCTACTCCTTTACACCCTGTATTTTCTGTTGGACCTTTCACAAAATGGGGCATTGATTTCATGACATGTAACCCTCACTCGGCCGAGGGGCATGGATACATTATAATAGCCATGGATTATTTCACGAAATGGGCCAAGGCGATCCCTACATTCGATAATACCGGAAAAATTATTTCCCTATTCATATTCAATCATATCATCACACGATTCAGAATTCCACAAGCTATTGTCACCGATCACTGTATCCATTTTCGAAATTTCATGATGTCCGAACTTACCGAAAATTTGGGTCTTTGACATGAGAACTCAACCCCCTACTATCCACAGGACAATGGCCAAGTTGAAGCGATAAACATGGTTCTCATCACTATGCTTCGACGGATAATAGGAATTCACAAGACAAGTTGGCACACGATGTTGTTTTCAACATTGTGGGCCTATTGGACATCCGTGAAGTCCACCACGATATTTACGCCTTTTCAGTTGGTGTATGGTATCGAAGTTGTTCTGTCAATTGAATGTGAGATACCATCGTTGAAGATAGCCATTGAACTTCTCCTCAACACATTTACCGAGGAAGAACGTCTATTTTATCTGATGTGATTAGATGAAACTCGTCGTGATGCCACCCTGGTTATTGAAACCCAGAAGAAATGCGTAAAAGGCCAATATGAAAAGCATGTCAAGACACGTGTTTTCTCTGAAGGTGATCTAGTTCTTCTCTATGAACAAGATTGTGATTTACTAGGGACCGAAAAATTTGAGGCTGTGTGGCGTGACCCTTATATTGTCAAATGAGTGTTGGAGAAGGGAGATTATGATTTAGTGTATTATGATGGAATTCCTTTGAGTGAACCCAAAAATGGGCTTACTTGAAGAAGTACTATGCTTAGACCATATTTTCATGAGTTGTATTTTTACTATATCATACTTTTGTGTGCTTTTCGTTATTTGGTTTCAACCCTCAACTACTTACCTTGCGTTGTTCTTGGTTTCCATATGTCGGCGTCTTCACTACCCTATATTGGCTTCGCTGATGGTGCTAGTCGTAGTACTCAGAACCTAACTTCTACTTCCTGGAAAATCTACGCACCCACAAACGAACTTATCAGTCTGCAATGTGTTTGTCTCGATCATGCAACCAATAATATCGCAGAATATAACACAGTCATCGAATTGTTGACCGATTCTATTTCAATTAGGATTCGACAAAATTTTGTACAACTTGATTCACAACTAGTAGCGCTACAGTTAAGTAACATTTATACTATCCGAAGTCCTACTTTGTTACGGGTATATTTACGAATTCACCTATTTGAACGTTATTTTGATTATATTGAGTATCAACACATTCCTAGATGTCTAAATACGTTAACTGATGCATTAGCTAATGATGTGTTAGACAAACATTTGAGACATTTATAAATCCAATCATACATCACATGTTGTATATAAAACAAAGTAAGCCGGTAGAAGCCTCATGTATATATATAACGATAATTTTTTTTTACAAAAATGTGTTTTTCGTCCAAAGACCAAAATATCAAAATATGAAGCTCATGGCTTCTACAAAATAACATCATGGATGTTGCTCATGGTAGCATACTACTGCCTGTGCTACCCTATGAAGTAGTCTGCTGAGTGAACTAGACAATCCTACGATGTGGCATTGATAACGCTTCGAAATCTCATTGATCGAGATGTTCGGGATGTATGCTGTCAAACCCTCTAGATTCTACTCAACTGCCTCATAGTCGTCAACATCCCATCCTGCTACTACAACTGCTTCCCCTCATCTCTAAATGGGGGATGTACCCAGAGGCCGGTGTGGCCCTACATCTACATGGTCAAAATATTTTATTAATCATTGGATAGAAAACATATATAAAAAACATGTTATATTCTAAAAAATTCACAAAAACACCATAAAAACAAAATGTTTTTCTTACCTAGGTCCCCCCACTGAAAACCCTCAGGTAGAATCAAATCGAGGTCACCTCGAAATTCTAAACTGGCATAGGTCTAATAATCTATCATCAATATTTGAGGCCTCAAACAGTCAAATAATGCATCGTTGTATTTGATAATGGGGCCTGCTACATGCCGAGCCATGAGATCGCACCACCTTTTCGTCCTCAGATCCTGTGGCGCTGTCATACCCCAATCTACTTGTAGGTGTAAATGAGGGACTCTTCCTAAAAATAAAGAGACCAAAATAGATCCATACCCGAATTGCTTTAGGTCTCCATTCTTGCTTTTGGTTAACTGTGTCTTCATACTGCGAAGAAGACCATCGCACCAGTTGAACACACGAGGTTCCGTGCATTCCACAACATACTGAAAATAAATTTGGAGGGCCATGTGTGGAGATGCACTTCCTTCCATACACACAATGGTAAAAAGTATGGTCCATAGAGTTAAATCCCGAACACCTCTGATGGCTACCTTACCTTTGCATCTCTTGGCCTTGGGTTCACAATGCTGACGGTGTATTCGCTCATCGACAGACCACCACCTTGATCTCCTGTTAAGGTCACATGTGCTCCATGACAGGATAACCCCGTCAAGAAGTAAATGTCTTCGATATCCAAGGAAAGAACTTGGACACCTACATGAAACACCCGTTGGTCTACATCCCACATGTGGACTAGGTATTCTAGTAAACTTAGTTGGGCTCTCATGCCCTGGATTTTAATTTTTTTTAACAATTTGCACTGTCGAAGGGCATTGACGATGGTTGGATCATTCAAGGCCATGAAGTCATCATCCTTGTGTTTTTGTTCTCTCCATTCCAACATTTTGGCAATCAAATACCTGCACGGGGACGGGAAAATGAAGTTAGCATCTTCAATCGTTGATTTTGAAATTCTTTTTTGGGCAAACGCATGTGTAAATTTTTGGGTTTTCGGTCACTGCAGACAAAGTTTTAGTACAGTGTCATGTTTTCGTAGGTGATCCATAAGGTGCCTATGGAAATCATTGATTTATGTAGGTCCCGATACTAGTCACCTGCGGCAGCCCCAGCGCGTGCCTACCAACCCAAAAAATCATCAAAAAACTACCTATTAACCAAAATAAATGAATTTCAATCCATTGAAAAAGAAGAGGATGACGGGCTTACCACGTTGATGGAGATTGTTTGATGAATGGTAGCCTGTGATTCTCACAATAAATAGCCAAAATATGAGGTAAAAACAGGGTTTCTAGAAAAGTTTTGAATGAAATGCAAATGAAATAGCAATAAGAGGTTCTACCCCTATTTATTTCACTTTTTGCTTTTTCTAATAATATTTTATATTATTTTAATGCATTTTATCATAACCTAAAGGTCTATGGTCCCGTGAGTCTTTTATTTTTCGTAGGTGGAAAGACTAAAGTCCTGAACAATGCAGTATGGATGTTTTTCTTGATTCTTTTTTCTATTCGTTACATATACTAGTACTTTTTAGGGTTTTTCAGAAAAACCTCGATCTCACTCTTTGTTCGTTCTCATGCTCGAAAATAAATGAGAACGTAATCGAGTATACTTTTGTCATTTTGTTGTGGAAAAACAAAAAGAGAAACCCATGGAATATCCTTTAAGCTCTTTTCACACTCCGTAAAAATGAAAAGATTGTTGAGCGACCTTGTTCTTTTCACGCTCGTAAAGTATTTGAAGAAAACATTCGATGGACAATATTTTATCACTTTTTCGGTCTCATCCAATTACTTTATGAAAAAGGAAGTGAGAGAGTTCTCTTTAACGTGTTTTTCAGACTCTATAAACATGAAAACCCCCAAGTTTTCTAACTTTGGACTCGTTAAACAAACATCGAAAGACCCACATGTGATCAAACCACTCCTTCTTAGGGTTCGTTAAAAATACTCTAAAGGACTCATCCGAAGGATGAACTTACATCAACAAGAATATGTTATCCTCCTCAAACTTGCGTAAAAATAAAGAGGTACTCGCCAGAAATGGTGGGGGAAAATTTGGGAAAGAATTGTGTCTATGTATCCGTGTTAGTGGCAGTACTAGTCGCTCTTGAACATGACACCCCCCTTTCATCATTTGAATTTGGGTTGGGAAATCCATTTTTCTCTTGTTTGACCTTCTGCAAATCCATATCTTGGGTCCTCTTTGAGTCAATGCTGCCAAGACCATTGTCGTTTCGTTCATATGTTCAAAAGAAGTCCAAACAAGCCCCTCTTTCGAGTCGACCATCTACAATTATCAATTCCTACCATGTCGGCCTTCCCTATGTCAGTTTCAAATCATTTTCATACTTTGATCTACCCTAAATATGTTACTTATTTCATGTCATTGATGGGGGATACATCAAGACCCTCCTATGACGAGTATTTTCCTATTGACTTCAACTCATCATCTAGGAACAAGACTTAGAAATCATTTTAGTACCTTAGAGCCTGCATTCCTCAATGGCAGGTTTCTTCATTTTCAACAGTGGATTCACATCATTGGTCCCTGATCGGAAGATTCCCTCGAGTGTTCAACTTCAACTCATTTATTCACATTCGTTGGATTGTACTAAGGTACCTTGGGATTCATTGACATCAATGGTGATTTCCCTCGCACTTGTTAACAGTTTTCATCAACGATCGATAATCAAGTGGTTTTTACTATGTTCGACTTCAGCACCTATAATCGCATAGTTAGATTCATACTTACGGATGACGGGAATAAAGACCCCGGATCTCATCACCTTGGTCCAGTTTGCGATGAAGTATTTACGATTTGCATTGACACATAGATCCACTTTGTATGTATCGTGGTTATGTCCTGATTTGAAGTTTGTTAACACATAGATCCACATTGTATTCTTGGTGGCTATGTATCGTCTTGATGAAATGGATCCACAATGTATGATTGGTGGCCATGACTGAAATTTATGAGTCAAATCATTTGTCATCTGAGTATGAGAATGCGTACCTCAGAGATGGTATAATATTGTGTAGATGCTTGATTGTTTGCAGGTTCCTGATTAGTGTGCTCCTTGTTCCCGACACACACACGCATTTTACAAAGTATTTTGGCTGTCACGAGTTCCAGCCTCATACTTTGGGGGAAATTCTGTTACACATTATTTTGGTCACCCTGATGATGACTATACAAGCATGTTTTCAGGCTCTCAAAACAATCTTTTGCATGAGGAAAATGACTGAGTTCTTCCCCTATAAGGCATATTTTTAGAATGACGTCGCAGGATGACAATGGTACATAGTGCGGAAATCCTTGATTTCCACAAGCTTCTCTATGCTTGGCTCGTGAGGTTTCTACAGGCTTCTATATAGGCAGAATGCGGCGATGTTTGAAGCTAAAGAAATGAATAAGTTTATGAAGTTTCTAGAAGGAGAATCTTCTAGAATTTGAGGTGGCGTCCATATGGTTGTGATCCTACTGGCTTCTTTGATTTGGTGGGATCATCCTCATCCTTTAAACCGCTTCACCTCCTCCTATATAATGATGGGTTTCTCATGGAAAGGGTTAAGCAATATTGAACAAAGAATTGTTGAAAGAATAGGCTGAAGACTGTGTGAAGAATCCTGATACAACTGATGCTTGGGGCCTCCATTTGTCCATCAAGATTTTGTGGACCATATTCATACAAATTCAAAGCAAGTGTATGTGTGTGTTGGAACAAAGGACCACCGAAAGAGAACTTGTGACATCAAGGCAATTTGGTTGTATCTTCCACTTTTACTTAATATGATACAATGACATTTTTCTTTCCCATAAAATCATTAACATTTTATTACAGGACTCCTTGATCACATGTTTAGGTTTCCATTCAATCTACAATTGTTTCTTTCACTTTGGTTGGTTTGTGTCATTGCAGATCTGATCTCACAAGAGCACCGGAGAGAAGCAGGGAAAACAAAGATATAAGGAAGCGACATATAAAGTTATGTTATCCATTCCTTCTTTGGTAGTAAATTCAATGGTAGCAACTTAGGGAAAGCGTCATGTCCTGTCTTGTTTGGTTCTAGATCTAGGTGGATCTAGGGAGATTAGTTTATGTCCGCATTCATCGATTTATCCAATAACACTTAGTTTGGTAAAGTATTTGGAGTCAGTTATCTTACTTGTTAGGAAAAAGAGTTCATTTTTTAAGTTCTTTATTGATTTCTTAGAACATTAAGTAGCTCGTTGTCGAGCGAAATTTTGTTTTAGGTCTTCCTTTTAAAGATATTGAAAAAATGTTAGTTATGAAAAAGTTGGTTTAAAGAGTTAGTTGCAAATATTTATTGTTAACTAGAAGTAATTTTCCTTTCAATTTCATTTATTCCTTCGCTTTTTGTCTCTCATACACATCACTAGTTTCACTGCCATTTCCTTTTAGTTAAAACAAGCCATTTAAAACGAACGCTAATTTAAAATTAATTAGACTTTTATGTTTGTAGGGTCAATCAAATAGTTTAGGGTAGAGACTTGAATTAGGTTGGAGAGGAAACTCTTCAAGTCTTATAAACAAACATTGGAGTCAGAGCTAGGGAGTGTAAAAGCTTAGTGACATGAAATTTATCTGGGACCCTCGTCTAACACAGGGGATAAACACGAGGTCACGTGAGGAAAGGTAGCAGAGATAACCCATCCAAAGCTGGACCACACGTAGTGGGTAACACATATTGAGGATTTGTCGTGGGATACTGTCATTTGCATTTTCCTACAGAGCTTCATGGACCTCGAATCTGTTCGATATCCTCAGTTGTCTTCTGAACCACTTACCCTTGGTAGGTTTCAGAATTGTTATCCTGCTCATTGCGGTCCACCTAACTGTCGACTGTACTCGCCTGGTGACTGTTTACGAGTTGGAAACTTAGTTGCCTTTATTTTAGGGACTTACATAGGTGACTGTGGGGGTATACCGTGGTACCTAGGGAAAACTTCGGGTCACACTTTGCAGAGTATAGTTGGAGGGTGCTTCCATGTTCGAGTTGCACTTGCAGCGGTAAGTTGCTATAGTGTTTGCTGGCATAACTGTTCGTCCAACAAGATAGTGGTTTTCTTGGTTTATATTATAGGAACTTTTATAGTGTGTGCTTGGTTTTAAACGTTAGTTAAATCCTTACTGTGTCGTTGATATTTTCATAAAGTGGAAGATCAAGAGCTTCTTCCATCGCGAAGGCTTCAGGGCCTGCCATCGGTTACAATGGAGCCACCACCACTATCGTTACGATGAAGACTTGACCAACAAGGGTCATTTGAAGTGACCGGGTCACAGGAGACTATGCCCGATCCAACTCTATGAGGAGAATACTCGAATCTAGAGGAACCTATTGTTTCCAACCTTGGAGCGGAAGCTCTCAGGCCATTTAACCCTCTAATCACTAACTTGTCAGTGCCAATCTTGGTACAATTTGTCCCTCCGAGGGTAACACCTTACAAGCATCAGATAGTCTTACAAGTAGCTATGGAAGCAAATGATGCTACTTCGTCAGGGAGTCCTCACACTCCCTTAACGACTTTCACCACAGGGGGTATTCCACCTCCTAACCCACCTTCGCCAATCCAAACCAAAATGGTCTCGACCACCTCTACTTCAGGTAGTGTTTTGATACCGTCAGCAATGACGACCATTTCCCCGTTCACGTAGAGTGTGACGAGCCCTCCATTTTCATACGGGATGCTTTACTTTGATACAAACTCCTTCTTTACCCACTCCACCCTACATACCATGGGTCTGGGAAGGGAGATTAAACACTCCCTTTCAAGGGTCCATGGGGGGCACCTCAACCTACTATAACCCTTATGGTGGAGGTCATATATTTCCTCCGTCCCCCTCACTCGGCGGTGCTTTCTAGCAACTCGTCGGGCCGAACACGAACTACAAATTGTTTGGAGAAGGCAGTATAAGACCTTATTCTTACACCATGCCAGTGGGATCCATGCCATTCTCTTTGTTCGACGTGTTTGGTAATAACATTTTTTTGTCATCTTTCGTCTTGGGTAGGGACAACCCTGGTTTTGGACAACAAAATCCTGTACAGGGTACTATTCCTACACGGGGGGAAGGTACAAGAGTTTTCTCCTCAAAGGGACTTTGGAATCCTTGGTAGGGATCAGTTCCCTCATCAGGTATGTTGACCAGGGGAAACCCCTTCCATGGTCAATGGAACCCCGGGAAAGGCTCAATACCTATGCATGTTGGATCGACAAGGGGGTGACCGTTTCCATAATATTTGGAACACAATTTAGGGATAAATCCCCGCCCAAACCTCAACGACCAATTATGGGAATCAACCGATGATGTCCCAACAAATGCAATTTCCACACATTGGTCAAGGCCATGGTATTTACCAGAACCCTGTCCAGCAACCCAACTTTTCCTGGAAACCTGGTGCCAGTCAAATTCCAAGCCCCCTTTTTCTTGTACATAGTACCCACCCCAAACTACCATTTCTGGCAACGTTACACTTGCCAGACTTTTCAAGGTTTCTTAACGACCCAATTTTTCATGATATGCATTGGCCCCCAATGTCGATTAAGTTTCCCTCGGATATTCCAAAATTCAAAGGCAATCTTGGCGAAGACCCAGGTGATCACGTGACAACTTTCCACCTATGGTGCTCGTAAAAATTGCTGCGAGACAACTCCGTACGTTTGCGTCTATTTCAACGCACTCTTATCGGTGGTGCCATGAAATGGTACATCGAGCTCGAACACTCAAGATACTCTTACTTTAGCGATTTGGCGATGGTTTTCCTGAACCATTTCCAACTACCTGTGAGATATGATGCCGACACCGAATTGCTGGGAAAATTTGAGAAGACTAAGGCTAATCACATCTCAGATTACATCCTAGAATGGCGGCGCAGGAAGAGCTTGATTAAGGTACAGGTCCCATCAGCTTTCCTGCTGGAGTGGTTCCTAAAGTATTTGGTACCTCAGTTATCCAAGGGCATTGCAACTTTGGGAGTGTTTTCAGAGGAGGAGGCGATAGTGAGACTGAAAAAACTCGAACTGATATACTCTCAGTCCAGATTACTCTATGATATTTTTCCAGATGCGCCACGGTCCATCCTTGACAAGGCCAGACAAAAGTCTAGACCACATGCCGATGGTATAGTTGGTTTAGCACAAGGAAAGTTCACTGATCAGCTGTCAAATAAATTGCAACAATTGTCAATACATAAAAAAGTGGCCAGCCAGACCTCCGGTTCGGTTGCTCCCCCTACCCAAACGTCGTACATACATAGTGTGTAGTCGGTGATCTCGAAGTCCAACCAACAACTTGACGGAAAGAAGAAACAACAAAACAAGAAGGGTAAGGGGGATGATAATAAACCCAACAACAATGCTGGTGGGGGAAACACAGAGAAGAGAAAGTCAAATTATCCATGTAACCTTTGCACAGAGGACCACCCGATTCACCTGTACCCTTGACTTATAGAGGCCCAAAAGTTATTGGCGTAGAAGCAACCTTCTCTTTTAACGAACCCATTTCCACATAGGTAAAATATGACTCAAGCCTCTTTGAGCGTGGATAGGGGAAGTCAGGGAACCCCCGTGTCTTCTAGTAATCCCTCGGCCGTGAACATTTATATGATGAAAGGTGACACTTATATAGAAACCAGGGCACACGATTACGGCATGTCAGAATCTGTCAAAAAGGGTAAAGAATCCGTAAAACCATCTGTTCCTCTCCAGATTGAGAAGACGATGGGAGAAATAATGGCATGCATTCCGAAAGGGGCGTTCAAGAAAGTTTCTCATAATATGAACGCGAGGAATTTTCGTAACTACTCTGTGGTGGAGGATTTGTCACAAACCCCTTTGGTGATGTCCTCTTTGGAGGTCCTCCAGTGCTTCCCTTCATAGAGAAAGGCTCTGGTATCTGCTTTGGGATCTGCAGAGACTTGTTATCCGGGAACGATATTTCTTGATACGATCGACTTGAAACCTCATCTCCCTTACCATGTTTCATTTCAGATAGTAGTGGCTTACACTACAAAAAATTTTACCCAAAATATTTTTCGTACGGTGTTTGATGAGGGTGCCTCGACTTGCATGATGTCATTAGTGTGTTGGAAGGCCATTGGCCAACCCGTTTTGTCTCCATCACCTACTCTGCTTACTGCTTTTAGTGGTCATTCTTTCAGAACACTTAGAATCATCCCTTCTTTCCTCGTGTAGTTAGGAGTAAATACCGTGTGCGCCGAAGTTGAAGTGGTCGATGCACCTCTCGACTACAACCTGCTATTAGGAAGGAGTTAAAATTATGCAATGCATGTAGTGGTTGCCATAGTTTTTCGGTTCTTGTTGTTTCCACATGAGGTTCGAATTGTAACCATTGACCAGTTTTCCTTCTTCAGGCCTGACCCTTCATCAGGGGCATCCATGGTCTCGATGATTGATAACCCTCATCCTGACATCGTCAACGTGGGGGTTGGTTTGTGCCCACCTTTGATGGGTACTTTTGATTACCCACCTCCTTCGGATGATGTCAAGTTTATATCGGTTGCCCCTGACCAACCTAGGGCTGAAATATTTCAAGTGTCGTCGTTATGAATGACTTACTTTGATGATCCAAGGACTCTTCCTTCCCCATCACCCTCTATGGAAGGGACAGGTCATCTTGGCATGGCCAAGCCCTTGTTCGCGATAGAATTTGTGTACAGTATTGTCTAGAAAACTTCGATAGACCCCGACCTGACTCCTACATAGGAGTTAGATCCATTTCTTGAGCCTATTTGGGCTCAAGGTTCCCTCACCACTATAGATTATTTAAACTTGGTATTTCCCTCTAATGAGGTGATTATAGAGGCATTAGCTGGTCTGGACAGACCCTAGGATGATCTCCATCACAAATCTTATTTTCTCCCATAGTTAAGAAGAATAGAGGCAGATGAATTTGTGTTGACTATGATTGGAGATAGGTCTTGTCTCGTTAATCCTCTGGCTATGCACACAGTTTACGCCGAGGGTAATATGGAAACTATCATTGAAACGATACATATCGACATCTCCAGAACCCTTGGCATCATGGAGAATGTTTTCGTCAGAGCGGAATGCTCCCCTGAGGAGATTCAAATTTATACAAACTTATTTAAAGAATTCCACAACGTTTTTTCCTGGTCTTACGAGGAAATGCCAGACAACGATCCAAGAATCATCAAATATGATATAAAAAATTATCTTGACGCTAAGCCAGTTTGACAAAATCTTCATCTGGTGAATCCTCTGAAAGAAGTAGCTATTAAGGTTGAAGTAGAGAATCTGCTTAAAGCTGGTTTCATGTACCCCATATAGTTGACGCAATGGGTGTCAAATCGCGTTCCGGTTAAAAAAAAATAGGGTACAAATTGTGTGTGCATGGACTTCCGTGACTTGAATAAGTCCTGTCCAAAGGATAATTTCTCCACCCCATTCATTGATCAGATTGTCGATGAATGTGCAGGCTGTGAGGTCTTTTCATTCATGGATGGTTTTTTAGGATACAACCAGATTCAGATCAAACCCAAAGACTAGCATAAAACAACTTTTATCTGTCCGTGGGGCACATATGCTTATCGTAATATGCCTTTTGGCCTGAAGAATGTTGGAGCCACTTTTCAGCAGGCCATGTCTTTTTATTTCCACGACCTTATACATATAGTCGAGGCTTATCTCTATGATCTAGCATCACGATCATGTAAGAGAGATGATCATCCCGCACACCTCTGACTAATCTTTGAATGATGTCACTACTATCGGATTCGCTTGAATCCTAACAAGTGCAGTTTTTGCATGGCGTTGGGTCATATTTTAGGTTTCATATTTTTGAAAATAGGGATCATGGTCGATCCTCTTAAGGTTGAGATGATAGTTCATTTACCTCCCCCATGCACAGTCCCTCAACTTCAAATCTTACAGGGGAAAGCGAACTTTGTACAAATTTTTATCGCAAACTATGCTGAGATCACTAAAGGGTTCATGCATTTATTGAATAAGGGAGTCCCTTTCTGTTGGGATGAAGCTACTCAACACTCTTTTGAAGCATTGAAATGTGCCCTAACATCTGCCCCTCTGCTCCAACCCCCCAATTATAATAAATATTTCTTATTGTACTTGGCTACTGCAGAGTTGACCATCGGTATGGTCTTGGTTCAAGAGGATGATCTGCTTGAAGAGAATGTGATTCATTACTTGAGCTGAGGCCTAGTTGGACTGGAACTCAACTAATCCCATGTTGAAAATATTGCATTGGTAGCAGTGCATGTTTTCCAATGGTTCCGTCATTATATTCTTCTTTGCAAGACAACCGTCATTGCCATTGTGAATCTGTTTCAATACGTGTTGACATGACGAGTTATTGGCAGAAAGATCAGTAGACAGATTTTTATCCTCTAGGAATTTGACTAGGATTTTGTTTCCATGAAATCCAAAAAGTTGCTGGTCTTTGAGGATTTTATTTCAGAACTTCCGGTCAAATCAGGTGATGTTAGGCCCAAAGAGTCGCCTATTAAAGGAGATATTTCTCTGATCACATCTTCAGACCCCTGGTATGGATATATACTAGTATATCTCCACACTTTGAAGTGGACCGCTTCTACTTCTTGCGACGGGCATCGATGAATTCACCATCAGGCATGAAACTATCTCATACTCGATGACACTTTGTATTGTCAAGGTGTAGATTGTATTCTTCGCTGATGCCTTATAAACGAAGAAGCATAACTCATTCTTAACGACTACCACACTGGATTATGTGGTGGTCATTTTTCTTGGTTGGTAACAACCCAAAATATTCTATGAGCCAGTTACTTTTGGCATACGTTTAAGGATTGCATTGAGTCGGTCAAGAAGTGCCACCTATGTCAGATCTCTCTCGGAACATGAGGGCACATCCTGCTCCCATGTTTCTTGTCATTACTATTAGTCCTTTCACCAAGTGGGGGATTGATTTTACTACATGCCACTCGACTTCAGCTAGGGGGCATCGTTATATCATCGTAGTGGTCGAATACTTCACAAAGTGGGTCGAGGCTATGCCGATGTTCAATAATGATGGAGAAACAACAAATCTCTTCATTTTTAACCAGATAGTAGCAAGGCTCGACATCCCAAGGGATATTTCCAGTGACCATGGAAGTCACTTCCAGAAACAAATGATGTCCAATTTAACATCAAATCTTGGGTTGAGGCAAGAGCATTCATCACCCTACTACCCACAAGTGAATGGTCAGGTGGAAGCTGTGAATAAGTCCCTGAATACTATTATGTAGCGAACGATCAATTCCTCCAAGTCAAATTGGAATTTAATGTTGTACTCGGCATTATGGGCCTATCGAACGTCTGTAAAGACTGCCACCAATTTCTCATCTTTTCAACTCATTTACAGGATGGAAGTAGTCTTTCCTATAGAGTGCCAGATCCCATCTCTAAAGTTGGAAGTAGATTTATTTCCAGACGCTTCACCGCTTGAGGAGTGCCTATTATATCTCGAGCAACTCGATGAGAAACACTGCGATGCAGCTTTGGCCAATGAGGCTCATAATAAATGAGTCAAGTGTCAATATGATCGGTCTGTTCGTCCTTGGATTTTCTCCGAAGGTGACCTTGTCCTGGTCTACGACCAATATAAGGATCCCATGGGGGAAGTCAAGTTTAAACCCATGTGGTTCAAACATTTCATTGTGAAGGAGGTCTTAAATAAGGGCGCTTATTGTTTGGTTGAATTTGAGGGAAATTCTTTGGCGGAGCCTAGAAATGGGCTCTACCTCAAGAAATATTACTCATAGTTTGGTCACCTGGGTGACTTCTTGTACATATGTATAGTTCTTATATAGTTAGTTTTTATCTTTTTGTTTTATGGACGTGTTGTTATTTATGTCATATTTTTCACTGTGTTAGATGTCAAGTGAATCATAGGTGTTGTTTGGGTTTGCGGACGATGCTAACCGACACACTCAGAGTCTTTCTTCCGTAGCTTGGGTGATTTTCATGCCTCAAGGCCAGTTGCTATCTTCCGAAGGTATCTGTCTAGGTGACGCTACAAACAATCTCGCCAAGTAAAATGCAGTGATAGAGTTGCTTCGTGACGCTTTGTCGCATGGAATTTTTCACCTCTAGGTCTACCTAGATGCTCAGTTGGTTGTGTCCCAATTAAATGGAGTTTACCACGTTTATGATCCTACTTTACACTGACGTTTCCTTAGGGTACGTCTCTTAGAACGTTGCTTTGATTACATTACGTACATCCATGTTCCAAGGAGATTAAATTAAATGACAAATACTCTAGCTAATCAAGTATTAGATTGGCATGTTGCACACACATAAAAAAAAAATCACACAGATACACATGTACATACATTTGTAAAAATTGTTATCCATAAGACATAAAAAATATGTAAATATATATATCGAAAAGTCTCAGAGTACATAGGTGGGTGCGAACGCCTCAAAAAATAATAATCCGGTATACATCGCGGGGATTATGCCCTTGAAAATATACAAAAAGTTCCCTCAACACATGATAGTCCATCCTGTCTAAGATCAAGGCTTATTGGCCCTGCTATAGTGAACGATGACGTTTTCCAAACATCGAAAGAGTTGGACCCAAGTCCGTGGCACCCCAACTACATGAGGTTGCATCGATGGCGGGAGATCCTCAATCTTGGCCATGGGAACTGCATGAGTGAGCGTGGTGAGGTTCTGCTCCACTCGTATAAAAACTCTCTTAGCCTCTTCGACTGGAGGTCCCCCTGCGACTGCTGGTCTGATGACTATTGTTGGTACTGCCTCTAGTCGAGGATGCCACCCAGTCCTTGAGAATTCTGTCTGGCGCACTGGTCCCACATCTGTACATAACAAATACATAGTTGTCAAATACTCTGATGCATATAAAAAATGATATATATAAAAGAAAATAAAAATTAAATAACTTTAAAACACATGTACCTATCTCTTCTTGATCCTCTCCAAGAGGTACGGGCATGTTTGGATCCCTGGAAAAGTTGATTCTATCATAGGGGTAGTCCTCTATCACTAGAATCTGCTGTGCCCACTAGTCAAAGAACTTGTCATTGAAGGCCTCTATGGTCCTTCCTCCCCCCTATCGTGGAAAAAATTCTTCCCATATACATACCATTGGGAAGGAGGCCACATTCCCCCATACCCTCTCTCTCAAACTCAGACTGGTTACCCTCTCAAAGAAGAATGAGGAAAAAATGGTATTGAATTCGAAGTTCTTGTTGCTACGCTATTGACACTCTATGAGATTCCTCTTCATGCAGTCAAGCATGGTCGTGCTCCAATCAAATATTTGTGCATATAGGCACTACATTGCACAATACATGTGTGTTCGAGAAGCCTGGTGTAGGGTCGCGGATCCAGTGATATGCCCAATAAGAAAAACGATCACCTTCAACAAAAAATTGGTGATCTTGTGGATGGGAACCTGAGAACCTACTTTCTCAGTGCCAGCCTCACAATGCATCCCGATGTAGTCGAAAATGTTGAAGGACCCAGGGGGAAATGTACGCAGGTTGACTGGTTCTCCTCTCCTTGAGAGGCCAGCCAAGAAATATATGTCCTCAGTCATTGGATTCAATGACTGCCACTTAAGCATAAACGCCTCTACGTCAGGGTGCCAATAATCCACCAGGGAATTCAATATCCTAGGTTGTACCCTCATGAACGAACATCGGTATAACTTCCATAACTCGCATTGTTTCAATGCGGCAATAGAAATAGGGTCCTCATCGACCAAGATGTCGATTTCCTCATGTTCCCTCTCCCTCCAGTGGACATACATCCTATTTTAGGACAATTCAAACGAGAGTTAGCTCTTGCATTTTGATTTTTTTTTCACACTTTTGAGGTTGTACGTGGGATGTCCTTAGACAACCCACATACATGTAGGGCCACCCTTTTTTAAGATGGCGTGACCCCAAAAAAACTAAAACTATGCATAAAAGAAGTATTGAAATGCAAGAGGGATGAGTTTATACTTACTTGGTCTGAGTGGAAGTTCATTTCGTCCTTTGAAGCTCCCATAATCAACTCTTTTAGCAAAGGGGTCCTTTTTCCCTTTTGGTTAATTTTCAAATTGCAATGGTGAAAATGTGTCGTCATCTTCTATTTTTATACTTTTTTGGCTCGTTTTGCCACTTTTTTGAACCCTTTTGTCATTTTTTCTAGCTTGAAAATCATTTAATTCAGTTCATGAGTTTCGTATTTGGATGTTATGATGCACTTTTCATTTTGGTTTGGTAACTTTTTTAGGAGACGGGTATTTTTCAAAGGTCCTTTGGTAAAAGTCATTTTACCAACTTTTTTCATAAAAGTTAGGATTCCACCTCCACTTTCTGGATCTCGTTGTATTTTTCACTTTGCCATAGGGTTGATCCCACCGAAGTGCGACACGGAACCATCATTATTGATTTAGATGTGTCGTAATTTGGGGTAGAGCCTACCTTTACATGGATTCCCTAGATAGATCCTTGTGGCATTTTGGCGTCCATGTTGTCTCTAATGACCTTAAGCTCGGGAGTCCTTGTTAGTCCTGTCATGATTACTAGTTTGAGCCTCATTCGTTTGATCCATCATCACTCTTGGCTTCACCCTCAAGACTCCCAAAAATGAGCATGCTTCGTTGTCTTTCAAGCTCACTTTGAAATCCAAAAGCAACATCCGATGAGACTATATTTATGCCTTTTAATCTTGTCTGGATTAACTGAAAAAAGTAACATTTTGGAGTCTTCTTTAAGCCCTTTTCAGACTCTCTAAACATGAAAAGATTGTCGAGCGATATTTTTGTCCTTCACTCTCACCAAACTAAAACTTGAAGGCACGTCTGTCTGGTGGTAGTTTACCCCTTTTTTGGTCTGGATGGTCAATTTTACGAACACAGGTATACTCTAGGAGATTTAGTTCACTAGAAGAGTATTCTCAGGTATAAGTTTAACCCTTTTTCGGGTATGAGGGACTAAATTTACGAAAAGGGAACCCCTACGGAGTCCATAGTAAAGATTTTTTTAGAATCCCTAAAATTGAAAAGATTGTCGAGTGACCTAGTGCCTTCACACTCGTTAAATTGGTCTAGAAGAACATCCCCCACAAATTCCATAGTTAATCTCTTTTCATACTCGCTAAAAGTGAAAATATCATCGAGTGAAATTGTTCCTTCACACTCGTTAAATTGGTACAGAAGAACATATACTGGCATGAGTTTACCCCCTTTTCTGGCCTATGGATTATGGAGGAAAAAGGTACATCTCGAGAGATTCGTCTCACCAAGAGAGTTCTCCTCAGTAAATTTTATACTTTTTCGGGCTAAGGAGACTAAATCTAGAAAAAGGTTGTGATTCCATAGTTAAGTTCTTTTTAGACTCCTTAAAATTGAAAAGATTTCTGAGTGATCTCGTCTTTGTCAAAATCGTTAAAATGGTTTTGAATAGACGTGTTTTCGGTGCAAGTTTACCCCTTTTTCAAACCGACTAGACTGTTTCAGAAAAGGTTACCCCAGTGGAGTCTTCTTTCACATTTTTTTAGACTCTCTAAACGTGAAAAAACTACCGATCTTACCTTCTCCGGGCTCATTAAAATTACATTGAAGGGGGTTTCATTGTGTCTTGCTAATCACATTTTCACATATGCGTCTTTGGCCTAATTTCGGCTCCATGTTTCTCTCAATTGAACCTTTGAAGCATGCCTTATACGAAATCCTTGTAGGACTTTGCCTCTGCAACCTGACACCTTGACCCATGGAGGAGTTTTCTTGAGTGTCATTTTCCTGCACATGTCTCCTTTCTTTGAGCATTAGAGTGTTCCTTGCTCTTGGAACTAGTATGCGTGTGACACTCATTCCTCCTTTGTAATGTAGCATTCTTTTATTCTTTTTCAAATCTCTTTAGAAAATTGAAAAATACAAAAAACATTTAAAAAACCCCAAAATAGGTGATGGGAAATATATATTGTTTTTTTGGCAGCACAACGAGTCGCCCTTGGACAAAGCACATCCTTTTGTTTGTTTGTTTGTCAAGATTTGGGATCTAATATGACCTTAGGAAGTTGTTCTCGCTACATAGAGTTGTGTCCTCCTCCATTTGGTTACTCTTCCAAACACATGGAGAATTTGCGTTGCCTCCTGCATCGTAAACTTATGTCAATGTCATGTTGCCTGAGTTTGATCATCTTTCATACTATTCTCCAAGGGAAGTTTCACCCAACCTGATTCGACCTTTCTGCAGTTTGTCTCTTGACCTCATGCTCGACCATCCCAAAAGTCTAATGAAGTCCTTGTTCGAAATCAATGAAGTTCTTTGCCTGATCATTGAGATCCTCTTGTCTTTTCCCGACGAGCCATCGAAGACCTCTAGGTAGTGAAGTCGTAAACTCACATTACACTCCTACCTAAGTTTTGAAGATCTTAAAATTTTTGCTCGAGCTCTAAAGGCCTCATCTCCAGCCATCAGGCGTCGTTGGCTTCTTGAAGATGGATACTATACTTGTATATATTTGATTTTGAGATGTAGATACGATGTGTATTACTTGTGGATAAACTTTATATAGTTATATGACATAGATATGCAGTGTATTTGATTGGAAGACATGATTTATTTCATCCCGAGCATGGGTATGCCCGCCTTAGAGAGACAATTGTTATTTTTGCAAATGGCACCTCCCGAACTATGGTCCCCAGCTCACTCGTTTCATACATTGGTGAAGATATTGTAATGTATTTCGGCCATCATATGCTCTTCTGACCTCACACATTAGGGGGCACATGTTATAACCCTAAATTTCTCTACATATGCATACTTGGCATTTGTCCCTCTTACTTGCATTTTTTCCAAGCCATCACTGAGTTGCTCTTCTTAAAAACTCATTTTTTGAAGATGTATGTGCCCTGCACCAATAATGCCCACGTACATACACTTGCTACACCACTAGAGCCCCTGTACATATGCATGTTGCACCACCACAGCCCGCGTATACTTGAAAAAGTTGAAAAAAATAAAAAATTGCAAGGAATTCGTTGAGATTATAGGATATTGGGTAGTTTCTCAACTAATCCACCGCTTTTAGCCCATCACCCAACCGAATAACCATCCTTTTGTCATATAAAAGGAGGTTTTTGGGTCTCATTCCACATATATACATAAGAATAGTGAAACTCTGCCCATTTCACATCCCCTCCTTGCCCCAAGCATTTGCAACCCTTTTGTGAGAATTGCCTCAGAATTCTCCAATTTTCCTTCCTTCCTCCATCATAAACCCATCATACTTCCCAAGAATAAGTTTGAGAGGAGAATCCATACAGAGGTGCACTTGGAGCTTGGTGAAGAGGATCCCGGACCAGGTTCGTGGAGTAGTAGCCGACTTTAGTTGTAAGTGATCATTGTATTATCAATAAAAGAAGTAATTTTCCTGTCCCAAAACATGACGTGTTGAATGTTTGCATTTGATTTATGTTTTATTCTAACATATAACCCTTAATTTATATATGAATTGCATTCTTGTAGTTTTCTGTTTATCTATCTTTGAATGCAGGCCATCATTTGGAGGAGGTTTGCAGCCAGTGAAGCTATCAAGCGTGAGAGGATCATCACCAGACGCAAAGTACAGGTGCAGTTACCTGATCCTTCTCATTTTTCTTTTCGTGTATGAGTCTGGGATATGTTTGGGGTAGTTAGATAAGTAGGAGAATTTTAAATGGTTATTGATCTACCTACATTATAAACCTTGGTGTATCCATAGGGGGGTTTTTCCCTCTAGAAATCACTTAAAGAGATACAATCATGGAAACAAGAGAGACACAAAGATTATCTTGGGAAACCCTCTAGGGGGAGAAAACCCAACAAACTTCCACAATATAGATTATCCAACCAAGAAAAATGATTCTCTCTCAAGAGAGAACTAACAAAGAAGAAGATCCTCCTCTACTCCTTCACTAGGAAGAGTAGTGCACCACTTAACCAAGAGATACCAAGAGATAGACCGAAACCCTTTTATGAAATCACCCCCACTTGCATCAATTGCTCCTCCAAGACTTTCACACTTTTCTTTCTTGTTGTATAGATTATTGAGTGAGTGAAGAAATGAGGCATTGGCCTCCCTTATAAATAGTAGTCCATCCTCCTTTAATTAGGGTATGGGTTGACTTGTCAATTTACCCAATTAAATTACTTTTAATTGTCAAGGCACAGTTGGGTGACTTTTACAAAGGCACAATAGGGCCATATTAATAAGTATAATATAATATAATTCTTTAGGGTTTGTCTTGGTCAAATACAATAAGGATAGCTTATTAATCTACTCAATATTCAATAGATTTGACACATGAATGTTCACCAAAATTTGAGCATGGGGGTGGCTAAAGATTTTCCAATTTTTTTCCTTCATAAAAAAACTTCAAGTGCTCAAAAGAATACGTGTCAAACCTCATAGAATATGGCTTGGGACTTCCATGATAAATTTGTTACATGTCATACCTCATAGAATATGGCTTGGGATTGCCATGATAAATTTGTAATAAATCAACACTAGATGGTTTGAAAAAAAATTGTGAAAATATCGTCTTCATGTTGCCAAAAAATTGCATTATTAGTGTAGATATACGACTAGAAGTGATCATGAAAGTTTTTAGAGAATGCATTTTCTAAAGATGGTTGTTCCAAAGGAAATGATTATGTAATATTGTCTCTAGATTCATAATTGGTATCATAAATATGATCCCCATCAAAATGAAAACAACTCATATCTCATTTATGGCTATGTGCAAGCTAATGATGGTCTCTTATGACACATTAGTGGCAATGCAAATATGGAAAAACAACATTTTTTTTTTAACTTGGAGGGATTATTCAAGGTACTTTTACAATGAACTTGAATATGGTGTAAGAATATGAAACATAGGAAATTGAATTAGCTTTCTGAATACACAACTATTATTCATAGAAATTGTGAAAAACTATGTCAAATTTGATTTTTTCTAACAGTTGTATGTTATTTTTCCAGCAAAATATAAGGGTAAATTCATGAAGATGGGTAACACTTTCGTGAGAATTGGGTCTCTAAAATTCCGAAAGAATTTTTTTCGGCCGAACTAATATTTCTTTCGATCGAAAGTCCTATTTTTTCGGTTGAAACATGTTTCGACCGAACCTTTGAACATCAAATCTAACGGTACCATGACGACGTCCTCGATTTTCATGTACAATTTTAGCCGGACGTATTTTTCTCATTTGGTAACATCGTTTTGGCTGAACGAACCTTTTGGTCGAAATACCCGCACATCGCACCTGGAATATTTTTTTATGAATTGTTGAATAATAGATAGCGTTAGCTGTTGGTGCACGTCTTAGTGATAATGATTCATGATAGGTGTTGGTGCATGATTTGTTGGTTAGGTGATAGTGCTAGGTGAACATCTTGGTGCTAGTGGATGTCATTATTGTGGGTGGACGTTGGAGAAGCGAGAAGACATTGGTGCTGCGGGCGAGTGAACGTTGGTGTTGTGAGTGGGTGAATGTTAGTGCCGCAGGCGAGCAGACGTAGGAGTTGTGGGCGTTCGGTCTAGGTAATTTTCCGGTTAAGTTTAAATTTTAGATTTTAATTTTTATATTTTATAGATTTCGAGTGTTGACAGGGCCGTATTCAGCCCTGTCCATGTACATGGACGGGACCAAATCTGAGCTTGTCCCTGTACATTGATAGGGCTGAATACGACTTTGTCCATGTATAGAGACATGCCCGAATACGAATCTGTCCATGTATAGGGACACGCCCAAATATGGTTAGATAGTTAGTGTGAAATAATTAGTCTTAGTATTATTAGTCCTAGTATTAAATTGTTAGATTTAAAATTGTATAATAGTCAGTCTTCGTATAAAATTGTATAATAGTTAGATTATTAAATTTTTAGATTTAATAATCTTTGTATAATATTTTAAAATTGTCTAATAGTTAGATTATTAAATTGTTAGATTTATAATTGTATAATAGTTAGTCTTCGTATAAAATTATTATATTAGATTTTAGATTTTCAATTTTATAGTGTCAGAGTGTTGACAGGTCCGTATTCGACCCTGTCCATGTACAAGGACAGGCCTAAATATTCGGCCCTGTCCATGTACAGGGACACAAATGAATATGTCCATGTCCATGTATAGGGACAAGCCTGAATTTGGGCTTGTCCATGTACAAAGACAGGCCCGAATTATACCTTACTTTACCATAATTATACCTCCAAAGAGTAAATACTATTAGATTATTAAATTGTTAGATTTAATAAAAAAATTGTATCATAGTTATATTATTAAATTGTTAGAGTTAAAATTGTATAATAGTTAGTCTTTTTATAAAATTGTTTGATTAGATTTTAGATTTTCAATTTTATAGTGTTAGAGTGTTGACAGGATTGTATTCAACCCTATCCATGTACATGGACAAGCTCGAATTCGAGCCTGTCCCTATACATGGACAAGGATGAATACGACCCTGTCCATGTACAGGGACATGCCTGAATATTCGACGTTGTCCATGTACAGGGAATGCCCAAATTTGGGCATGTCCCTATACATGGACAAGGACGAATATGGCCCTATCCATGTACAGGGACATGCCCAAATTTGGGCCTATCCCTATACATGGACATGGATGAATATGGCCCTGTCCATGTACAGAGACAGGCCATAAGTATACCTTACATTACCAGAATTATACCTCTAAAGAGTAAATACTGTTACATCACCGTCATAGTGTAATCAGTTTATATTTTAAACAATTTAATATCAAATAGTGTTTTGGTTCTGGCATTAATTTTATATATGTTGCACCAACATAGTTTACTGTTATTTTTTATAAAATTCAGTCTATATTTTAATCAGCTTAATCTCAAATAGATTTTTGGTTTTGGCATTCATTATATATATGTTTACGCAAGGGGAGAGTTTATTGTTATTTTTTTATAAAATTTAGCTTATATGTTAATCAATTTATATGAATGCAATCCTGGCCCATATATTTTTAGGAGGTGACATCCATGTACACTAAACAATAATACTGTCCCATTTTAATATGTTACTTTATCTTCAAAATAAATTCATTTGAATAAAAAATATATAAATGTAATTCTTGCCTATATATTTGGGAGGCTACATCCATGTACAAACAAAACTTGATTTTACACAATATGAACAATATAGGATGGAGACAATACCTTCTATAAATTAATAATTTATGAACACAATAGGATGAAGACAAAATATATTTAAAACATAGAGACAACAACACCTAGACCATATCAGACACAGACATATAGAGGTATCATATGCTTATCAGATGGGATGACATGGACGAATTTGGCCTTGTCCATGTACAAGGACATGCCTGAACATCCTATAAATTAATAATTTATGAACATAATAAGATGCAGACACAATAGAGTAAAAACACAGAAACAACAACACCTAGACCATATAATACATAGACAAGTAGATGTATCATATTTTTATCAGATGGAATGATAGGGCCAAATTCAACCCTTTCCATGTACAGGGACAGGCCCAAACCTCCTATAAATTAATAATTTATGAACACAATAGGATGCAGACACAGTAGACTAAAACAACAGACACAACAACACCTAGACCATATTAGACACAGACAAGTAGAGGTATAATATGTTTATCGAATGGGATGATAGGGTTGAATTTGGCCTTGTCCATGTACAGGGACAAGATCAAATTCGGGCCTATCCCTGTACACGGACAGGGAAAAATATGGCCCTGTCCATGTACAGGGACAAGCCTGAATTTGGGCATGTCCATGGTCAGGGTCAAATATGGCCCTGTCCATGTATCGAGACAGGCCTGAATTCATGACTATCCCTGTACATGGACATGGTCGAATATGGACCTGTCCATGTACAGAGACAGGCCTGAATGATACCTTACATTACCATAATTATACCTTGAAAGAGTAAATATTGTTACATCAAAGCCATAGTGTAATCAATTTATATTTTAATCAGTTAAATCTCAAATAGAGTTTTGGTTTTCGCATTAATTTTATATATGTTTACGCACCAACATAGTGTATTGTTATTTTTTATAAAATCCAGTTTATATTTTAATCAGTTTAATATCAAATAGAGTTTTGGTTTTGGAATTAATTATATATATATTTATGCAAGTGCAAAGTTTATTTTTTTATTTATAAAATTCAGTGTATGTGTTAATCAGTTTATGTGAATGCAATCCTGGCCCATATATTTTTAGGAGATGACATCTATGTACTCTAAACAATAACAATGTCCCATTTTAATATGTTACATTATCTTCAAAATAATTTCATTTGAATACAAATTTTATAAAAGTAATCCTTGCCTATATATTTGGGAGGCTACATCCATGTACAAACCAAACTTGATTTTCCACAATATGAAAAGTATAGGATGGAGACAATACCTCCTATAAATTAATAATTTATGAACACAATAGGATGCATAAACAATAGAGTAAAAAAATAGACACAACAACACCTAGACCATATCAGACACAGACATGTAGAGGTATCATATGCTTATCGGATGGGATGAAAGGGCCGAATTTGGACCTGCCCATGTACAAGGACAGGCTCGAATTCGGTCTTGTCCCTGTACATGGACATGGTCGAGTATGGTGATGTCCATGTACAGATATGGGCCCGAATTTGGGCATGTCCCTATACATGGATAGGGACATATTTCGGTCGACGTTGGTCCTCAAGACAGGCGGACGTTGGTGTTGTGGGCATTTAGGTTAGAAAAAATTTAAATTTTATGATTTAAATAGTTAGTGTTAGTATTAAATTGTTAGTGTTATTCATGCAAATGAAAACGAAATACAAACAAGTAGCCAACCAACCAACCAATGAAAACAACAACACCTAGACAATATCAGACACAAATAAGTAGAGGTATCATCTTCTTATCGGATGGGATGACAGGGCCAAATATGGCCCTGTCCATGTACAGGGATAGGCTTGAATTTAGGCCTATCCCTATACATGGATAGGGTCATATTTGATCATGTCCATGTATAGAGATAGGCCCAAATTCGGGCTTGTCCCTGTACATGGACATGGCCGTGTTCGACCCTGTAAGCGAGTGGTCCAAGTAATTTATAGTTTAAAATTGTTAAACAATTAGTTTTACTAGTTTAGAAGGTTGACAGGGCGGTATTCGACCCTGTCCATATACAAGGAAAGGCCCAAATTGATATGAGATGCATGATATTCACATGATTAAAATTGAGAATGACTCTCAAGGGCCCTAATGAAATTCAAAATAAGATTTAGAGGGTGACGTTCCCAACAACTACTCAAAAGATACATAATAGTTATAGCTTAGTATGTGTTTAGGCAGTTTCTCTCCCTCCCCTGTAAGACCAGTTTATGGATCCTTCATATAAATATAGTTGCATGCAATTAATGCCTACTAAGTCAACTTAGGGATTATGTTTTACCAAATTGTGTTTTTTATATGAAATGAATAGTTGTCATAGCACCACATAAGAATGAGTACAAAAACAAAGAGAATTTAAAACAATAAGGAAAATCATATTACTAATTAAATGGCATCTATATCACTCATTAAATGACAGACATAACCATACCAAAAATTTAGATTAAAGAACAACAAATTTATAAACTAAATAATATCCATACTAGACTTTAATAGGAGTTGTATAACACATTAATAACAACTATAGTATACATTAATAGCATATGTACTTTTCCTATATAGCAAGCTGCAATATTCACTGAAAATGATAGTTCAATTATTGCATAAACCAACCTTCATCAATGTTAGCATCTTCCCTGCGTTTTTTTCTAGCTAAACCTTGAAAACTAGGCATTTAGACTATTATAAAATTTAAAAAGAGATTTTGGGTGCCATTATTCCCATCATATTCACACTTTTTTCACTTCCCTCTATAATTATAGTACCTAAATGCAGTAAATTCCTATGACAAAAGAAACCAATATTCACTAATAATGCATCAAATGCCCCATTATAAATGCAACACCTAAATGTAGTAAATTCCTATGATAAAAGTATCTAATATTCATTAATAAATGCATCAAATGCCACATTATAAATGAAATAGAGTTTCCATTACAAATCTACCACCTCTCTCTCTCTCTCTCTGTCATTAGTTGTGGTTCCTCTCTCATAGATGCAAAAGTTTCAGTCCAAAATATTGTCATTTCATATTTCACAAATCTGCACAAGCAAATTCACCTAATAAGTGTAGGCAAACCAACCCCAATAATGGTTGGAAAGCTAGAGCCCCTCTGTTTGGACTGTTCTTTTCCAGTCTCAGGGTGTCCCCTAGAGGGTGTATGCTGCCATCACAATGACCTTATCCATGTACAGGGATGGGCCCGAATTCAGGCCTCTCCCTATACATAGACAGGGTTGTATTCGTCCCTGTCAACCTCTTCATAAGGTTGATTTTAAATATTTCCCAGTCCATGTACAAACAATCCCTATTCAATTGAATACTTATACATTCAAATTGGAAATCTGAAGGTTATTTATGAATTATAATGGACTCTTTGATGCATAAAATTTATATGTCAGATTGTATTTGTGCATTTAAATTTGAATTTTGTACTTTATTTTTTATCAAAATTCATTCTTTCTTTGCAAATATGAATGTAACTTACTTCACACATCACATAAATTCAAATATGAAAACTCTGATTAGTGTGGGCTTTTGTTTTTTTGGTTTATTTTGTTTTTGGTTAAGTACCAAATTGAGATAATGTGTGATTTTTTTCTTTCCTACCATGGTCCATGAGACCTAGGAGTAGTTAAGAAGAGCATGATCACATTATTGATCTTTCTTTGTTTTTTTGGTTAAGTACCAAGTCGAGATAATGTGTGATTTGTTTCTCTCTAGGGATGATCCATGATACCTAGGAGTAGTTAAGAAGAGCATGATCACATTATTGATCTTCCTTTTATGTTGAGATTATACAAGATTATAAGTAAATATCATGAGAATAACATTGACATTTTTGCATTAAAGAAGAACTTAATTGTTGACTTTGTCTTGAAATCACCCTTGCTTGACTTATGCCCCCCTTAATTGTTGTGTGGTTTTTTGGTTTTGTGCTTTACCTAAAGAAAGTTATCCTCCTTGACTTTGGAAGAATTTAATTGTTGACTTTGTGTTGAAACCACCCTTTCTTGAGTTATGTCCCCCTTAATCTTTCTGTGGGTTTTTGGTTTTGTTTTTTGATTTTTCCTAAAGAAGTTAGCTTCCTTGACTTTGGATCCCTTCTCTTGACTTGTTTTTTTTTTAATCTTGATTTATATGATTTAACAATAAATATTTTATGTTATAAAATATTATTTGTTTAAATTATTTAATTATTTAATTGTGTGGCTACGACCCCTCTAGGATAGTTCTTCTTGGTCTTTTCCATCTTGTTGGAGATCTCTTCTTGGTTATTGTTTGGGGATTCTAATTCTACTTGCTGGTGTTGCACTCCTCATTTTTTTGTTGCTGTCGCTCTCTTTATTTCCTTACTAATGCCACCTTGTGTATGTTTCTGTTCTCTTCTATTGTTGGTGCCACTTGTGTATGTTGCTGGTTAGTCTATTGATATTTTACCCTAAAAGTTCTTCTTGGAAATTTGTTCAATGTGTCATGATGAGATCTGCCCGAAGGGTTTGATCAATAATCCCTTGAATATTTTTATGAGCATACATCTAAGAGGATAGAAACAACATATCATGTAATATTGTTTCTTGTTTTAGTTTTAAGTAAATGTTTTGTCAATGATTGTAAAAAATATAGTTGTTCTAGTTTTTTCAATATATATCTACGATGCTCTGAAGTTGTTATAAATGCTTAAATGTTTGTGTTATAAATTGAATATTTCCATTTAATGTTTATATAACTTATAAACTAAATCATATTCATGAATTTTTGGGGGAAACAATATCGCATTATCACTCCTTTCATGTTTAAGGAACATACTGTTAAACAATTATCAAATTGGCATATCAAATCTCAATAATTGTTTTTTGCCAAAATAGTCAGTGGAAAGCTAACAAAATTCTTCACAAGTTTTGTTTTTACTGTAAAGTGAAATTCTAAATAAAAATAATAATTTTGCATACCAGAAGTTGAAGAACTTGTTAAAATATAGTTTTGTTTTCTCATAAAACAAGAAAAATAGACACCCATCTTCATGATTTCACCCATAAACAATATAAGAGAAATCAAAGATGAGACAATAAATTGACATTTTGAGTTCCAAAAATACCATATATATATATATATATAATGGAAGTTTAAATAGTTACACCGCCAAATACATAGGTTCCACATCCATTTTAGGATGAAAACAAAAACTAAGACATTTAACTCCAAAATTATGGACTCTAAGCCATCACTTTAATATAGATCACTTCAACCTGCAATTCATACCTGCAAAAAAAAACATTCGTCGATATATATATAATGGAAGTTTAAATAGTTACACCACCAAATACATAGGTTCCACATCCATTTTAGGATGAAAACAAAAACTAAGACATTTAACTCCAAAATTATGGAGTCTAAGCCATCGCTTTAATATAGATCACTTCAACCTGCAATTCATACCTGCAAAAAAAAACATTCGTCGAATTCGAAATTTAAAAATTTACAATAAAATATATCTACAAATTTAAAATAAAGTGTACACATGTACCATTTTAGATAAATAAAACAAGTTGTGATTAAAGAAAAATTGACATACATACCAAACTAGTTAAGTCTCATCCTCCAACATACTCATTTCCACCAAATATAATGTAAACATCTATAACAATAAAAACCAATAAAAAAAACAAATAACACATATTAGCATATATACTTTAACTAAATATTAAATAAACAATAAGAAATAATAACATACCAAACCAGAGTTCCACATATTTAAGATTATCGCTCCCTTTTTATTACATTTTTTTGACATTTTTTTACACCAAAATTCCATCAAAAAGTTCCAAAACTTCCAAAATAGTTACTTTCCACATTAAGCATACATGATCTAAACAATGTAAAATCTTATCTAAAATCTTAAAAAAATTTAAATAGAAAAATTGTGTTCTTGGCAACCAATTTTTGTGTTCAGAGTTAGATAATAGTCTGAAAATAAATATAGTTGTATATGAAGAAAGTTCAAAAATATCCATATTAAGTCATTCTTCCAATAAAATACTTATCTCCTTGTGGATAAAGTCCCAGATCCTTTAGGTGAAATTCTCATGCGAGGTGACCTTATTTACTTAGTAGTAAAATACTTATCTCCTCAATAGTAAAATCCTTATCTCCTCAGCAGTAAAATACTTCTCTCCTCTTCTGCAGTGGAATAAATTTTCTCATATAATCAAATGCCCTTTCAAATTAAAGGACTAATAAATCTCCATATTAAGCCATTATTCCAAGAAATTACTTATATCTATGAAATTTCGCAAATCTCCATTTTAAAAACCATTCTTCCAGAAAATACGTATCTCCTCTTTCTGCGATGGAATAGATGTTCTCATATAATCTTTCATTTACATGAAGAAAACACAAATATGCACATATATTAAGTCATTCTTCAAAAACCATTTAACTCTTTCATCTTTGGGATGTATTCATATTACATATAATCAAATGCTCTTTGATATATGTCTTCATCATAATCTAAACATAAATGAGATCATGCATGTACATAGATTATTTGTAAATCTACTGGAATGCTGGTTTTTGTGGTTAGTAATCAATTTAGTTAAGAGTTTGACAATACCCTGACAAGAAGGAATCCACTTTGTTGTATGCAGGAAATACAAATGTCCATACTATGCCATACTTGGATAAGAAGACAATGAATGCAATCGAAGAAAATTTAGAAACATGCCCTTTTATGATATGAGATAGAGTCTTTTCTCAAATAATCAAATGTTCAAGTTCAAAATTAGGTCTTCATCATGATCTAAACATAAATAAGATTGAATGTACCATTTTAAACAACGATAAGCTTATATAGGGGTTTTATATATTTCAAAATAATTTATCAAAGTGTTGAAAAGTTGTATAGACACTAGTTTAGTAACCCTATGAATTGAAAAGTTGTATAGACACTAGTTTAGTAACCCTATGAATAGGAAAGGCTAAACTGAAAAATTTGAGGAAACAAAAATTTGAAAATAGTAAAAAATATAAGCTTATTCAACAAAAATAAACTTGAACACTTTTTTATAAAATCCCAACATAAAAGAAAATTAAAACTCATTAATGTGAAATGAACATACATTTATGAATCATCATGAATAGACACATCCTTCCTAGGTATGGATGGATCCTCCTCAATCCCAATCTCCTGCACTCTCTTCTCCACATTTTGTTCAAGCACACTCTCAGGCACTCTCTTCTCCACATTTCCATATATAAAACATTTCAAATTTAAAAATTTGAAAATTAATTTTAAATGATTTTAACACATTAAATTGTAGTTTTAAATTTTGAAAAATGTAATGCCTATGATGTGCCAACCTGAATATCAATATATTATACCCACCATACCCTAAGATTCAATAAATTAAATATTGTTTAAGACATTCTTCTTTTAAATTAATAATTTAAATGACAATTTGCAATTTTAATATATAACTAAATTTGTTTTCAACATGCAATGATATATGTGAACTCCCACCCTCTTCAAACTCTCCCAATGAGAATTGGGACAAGCCTACCCAAGTAGTAGGAAATGTAATAGGGATCCGTGAACAACACAACTAAAAACTAAATCTAGGATTCAATGTGTTCACATTTATACAAAATTATAAATGTCATGTTGTTGATCTTATTCAAAAGATTGGAGATTAGACAACTAAAGTGCTCATATGTGGATATTAGAGAAAAAATATCTGATTCAACCCATCCAAATTTAAACTTGTGGAATCAAGTCCCCTATTTACTGGAGATTCATTTAACATATCTCCAAACTTCAATTAATGAAAATAACAAATCAATTATTTCTATAGATATAATGATATGTATTTAGATATAGAACTAGAAGAAAACTATCCTCAAATGCGTAAAAACTTTACTAACTAGAACACATACCAATCTGCTATTCAGTTCATCATTCTGAATGATCACCTTCAAACCATTATGAAATTTTTTTTCATACTCCTTAAAATATTTTATTGACATGGTATCTAAATCATCATCTGTTCTATAAACAAAAATGGCTCGAGAATTGGCTTCTGCGCTCTGATGGTTCAAACTCACAATAACACCATAAAAAGTCGATTCCAAATTTTCCCCGATTGCATTCCTAGCCTCTTTTCCAACCATTGATGAAGATCACAAATTTGAATGTGAGACAAATGCCCCTGTTGGGAGAAATACTAAAGGTCGCAGAGGCCTCTTCAATGTCGCATTTCGATATTTCCCTTTCCGATCATATGTCCTTCATTTACCATCCCCATAATAATCAGACGATAGACTAGTATAATCATGGTGCATGTCCATGAAAAACTTTGCATAAAAGTGTTTACCAAAATAATTTGAAATCTCATCATTCCACGACAATTTCCTATATGCTGCCAAAAATCTATTATAAAGATGTCCTGCTATGTTGGGGTGCTTAAAATATTGCACCTTCAACATCTTTCTTTTTGGACCATCTTTTAAATTGAACATAGAAATTGCGTTTTCTTTTGAAACTTTATTTTTTACTACATCCCATTTATCATGGCCCATCACTGTTGACTTTCGTCTCCTCATCAAATCGATAAAATTGTCAGTCATTGGCCTTATCTTTTGATATGCATCCATAAAGTTTTGTAATGAATGCAAAACAATCTCCAATATTGTTTTACTATCCCAAGAGAGATCTATGCTCCTTAAATCATTTTACAACCTGCATTTAACACTTGAGTATCGCTCAAGGGCCATTGCTTCAGTAATCTCTTCCCACGGAAGCTCATCACCAACATCTAAAGGATAGGTGGACGTAGGCGTGTAATCTTTTATTTCTTGATAACGCCTCCTAAATCGACCTTCACCCTCTTCACCAACATTAAAATATTCATGACACCCACTCTCTCTTTCATTATCTTCCCTCGCATTAAACTCATTGCCTACACACACATTTGAAAGTAATTACAACATTTAACAACATAATTTAACATAAGAAAAAAGAAAAAAAAAACATATATAAAACACACACACACACACACAAACATAAATACACAAAAATACAAAATCAAAGAAAATTACCAAAAATATTTTCTTGTCCTAATGTATTCCCTACATTCTGAGGTGTAGGAGTATCAATGTGCAACCTATCTAAGAAGGTTTCATCTATAACACTTGTTTGAGTACATTCTTGAAATGATATATTCACAGACTTGTTTGATAATCTCCTCCTCTGACTATATTGTCATTGGTCACTCGGAGTCTCAGTCGAAGAAGGGGTTCCTCTTCTTCCGTATTGGGATGGTCTAGAGAGTTTGCGAGGAATGTTTGGAGACTTCTATCTCAACATCTAGCCTCAATATCTATCATTTGAAAATTCATGAATATGAAAGTTCATAATTTATATAAACATTAAATGGAAATATTAAATTTATAACACAAACATTTAAGCATTTATAACAACTTCAGAGCATCGCAGACATATATTGAAAAAACTAGAACAACTATATTTTTTACAATCATTGACAAAACATTTACTTAAAACTAAAATACAAAACAATATTACATGATATGTTGTTTCTATCCTCTTAGATATATTTTTAGAAAAATATTCAAGGGATCATTGATCAAACCCTCGGGGAAGATCTCATCATGACACATGGAAAAAATTGCCAAGAAGAACTTTTAGGGTAAAATATCAATAGACTAACCAACAACATACACAGGTGGCACCACCAATAGAAGAGAACATAAACATACACAAGGTGGCATTATCAAGGAGATAAAGAGGGCGACACCAACAAAAATATGAGGAGGGTGACACCAACAAGTAGAACCATAATCCCCAAACAATAACCAAGAAGAGACCTCCAGCAAGATGGAAAAGACCAAGAAGAACTATCCTAGAGGGGTCGTAGCCACACAATTAAATAATTAAAAAAAATAATATTTTATAACATAAAATATTTATTGTTAAATCATAAAAATCAACAAGAAAAAAAACAAGTCAAGAGAAGGGATCCAAAGTCAAGGTAACTAAATTTCTTTAGGAAAAATAAATGAACAAAATCAAAAACCCACACAACAATTAAGGGGGGCATAACTCAAGCAAGGGTGGTTTCAACACAAGTTAACAATTACATTCTTCCAAAGGCAAGGTGACTAAATTTCTTTAGGTAAAGCACAAAACCAAAAATCCACACAACAATTAAGGGGGGCATAAGTCAAGCAAGGGTGATTTCAAGACAAAGTCAACAATTAAGTTCTTCTTTAATGTCAAAATGTCCAGATGATTCTCATGATATTTAATTATAAGATTTTATCATCCCATAATAAAAGAAAGATCAATAATGTGATCATGCTCTTCTTAACGACTCCTAGGTCTCATGGACCATCCTAGGAGAGAAAAAAATCACACATTATCTCAACTTAGTACTTAACCAAAAAAAAAAAAAACCAAAAATCCAAAGGAAGATAAATAATGTGATCATGCTCTTATTAACTACTCTCAGGTCTCATGGATCATCGTGGGAAAGAAAAAAATCACATATTATCTCAACTTGGTACTTAACCAAAAACAATATAAACCAAAAAACCAAAACACCAAAAACCCACACTAATCATAGTTTTCATATTTGGATTTATGTGATGTGTGAAGTAAGTTACATTCAGATTTGCAAAGAAAGAATGAATTTTAAGCAAAAGTAAAGTACAAAATTAAAATTTAAATGCACAAATACAATATGAAATATTAATTTTCCGCATCAAAGAGTCCATTATAATTCATAAATAACCTTCGGATTTCCAAACTAAATGTATAAGTATTCAATTAAACATGGATTATTTGTACATGGACATGGACGTATTTGAACTCAACCTTAGGAAGAGGTTGACAGGGTTGAATACAACCCTGTCCATGTACAGGGAGAGGCCCGAATTTGGGCCCAACCCTGTACATGGACATGGTTGTTTTGATGGAAACATACACTCTCTAGGGGACACCTCAAGACTGGAAAAGCACAGTATGAATAGAGGGGATCCAACTTTCCAACCATGATTGCGGTTGGTTTTCGTACAGTTATTAGGTGAATCTGCTTTTGCATATTTGTGAAATATGAAATGACAATATTTAGGACTGAAACTTCTACATCTATGAGAGAGGAACCATAACTAATGAGAGAGAGAGAGGTGGTAGATTTGTAATGAAAACTATATTGCATTTATAATGGGGAATTTGATGTATTTATTAGTGAATATTGGTTTATTTTATCATAGGAATTTACTACATTTAGGTGTTTCATTTATAATGGGGAATTTGATGCATTTATTAGTGAATATTGGCTTCTTTTATCATAGAAATTTACTACATTTAGGTACTATAATTATAGAGGGAAGTGAGAAAAGTGTGAATATGATGGTAATAATGGCACCCATAAGCTCTATTTAAATTTTATAAGAGTCTAAATTCCTAGTTTTTGTTAAGTACCTATACCAAATCTGCAAATATACTTCAATAATACCAAGAATAAACCATAAACCATTCACCATAACATGAAAAAAAGAAATAGAGAAAACCCTTGAGGTAGGGTAACACCATATATTAATCCTTATGGAAGGATACAACTCCTCAAGCAATCTTTGCTTGTACAATCATAATATTCTTCACTATGTTTTATTATATTGCCTACACTTCTATATATAGCTCTCCCTATATTTTAGGAACCTTCTACAGAGCCTTCTCACATTTATTACATCCAACTACCATAGTGGGCCTTTATTAATATAGTGTACCTAGTCCACTTTACATTGAATGACGACATTCCCATATATTAAATGACTTCCACTAATAACACATAACTACATTCCCATTGGGTACCTCCCTAGGTACCCCATATTACCTCCCTAGGTATACTACATTCCATCCCCCTTCACATGTTTCATCCTTGAAACATGAGAATAAACCATTTAATATGACCAGCTAAGAAATGTAGCCAACTGGTACCAAGTATGACCATCCATCCATCCCAATGGAAGTCAAACATGATGTCTATCTGCTACCTTTACACCTTGATCTTTCTCTGCATCATGTCGGGGTTGCCATGGGATTGTTTCTATAGCCTTGAGCTCTTTCCGTAGTGCTAGTAGTCCTCCATGCACATCTTGATCGGTTTCCTATCTGGTGCCCTTCTGGTGCATAAATGTATTGATGCACATGCCCTTGCCTTGATGACTTTTGTGTCTCTATATGATTTGGATGGCGATATACAACAATTGTAGGAATTTGTTCTTTTTTCTTCAAATCTGCAACACTTTGTGCCTTTGAGTCAATGACCTCCTTAGCTTCCTAATTATGTCCTTTGTAGTTTTTCTTCATCTCCTTCTGTAGACTCTGCCTCTGATTCAACTTCAGACTGGGCAATAACTTCTTCGTTAGCTTCCATGGGTCCATCTTTCTTACTAAAAGACACATCTTGCAATGTGATTTTATTTTTCTTGTACCACAGCTTTAAAAACTTCTTTTTCACATTAATATTAATGGTACCCACTGATTCTATCCAAGGATATCCCAAAACAATATCCACTTCATCCATATCCATAGCATAAAAATCTGAATGAAACACATATTTGTCCATGGTAATCTTCAAATCTTTAAAAATTTGAACATTTTCACCCTCAACTTGTGTGCTTTGAATATTCTTTATTGGAACTTGCAATCTATTAACCAACTAAACATTTATAAAATTATGCATGCAATTAGGGTTAATAGAAACAATGATATTTACTTTATGAATACAACCATGAACCTGTAATATAGATTTTTCACATGAAAATAAACTCTTGGTTCTCTCTTTATCCTTATTTTCTCCATGAGACCACTTGTCTAACAATATTTTTTCAAATTCTCCATTGGAGAATGTCATCATCTCCTTATAATTAAGCGATTTCCACCAAATGGCAGCATCACCTTGCAATTTGAGATCTACCCAATGGGGCCAATTCTCTTCCCATGCTGAATTTATTTATTTATTGAATGATTCAATACTAGGACCATCACATTTCCCTGTAAAATAAATCTTCCTATGAAAACCCCCCAAAAATAGAACAATAAGTTACCGCAAAAATCGCGGTTGTTTCTATAAAAACCCTGAAAAACCGTTGAATTTAAAATGATCATAACTTTACTTCCCGCACTCTATTTCGGCTGATTTTTT
>JZKD02S1672663.1:1725560-1758524 GCA_000966675.3 Picea glauca
ACCTTACATTCAATGACCACATTCCCATATATTAAATGACTTCCACTAATAACACATAACTACATTCCCATTGGGTACCTCCCTAGGTACCCCATATTACCTCCCTAGGTATACTACAGTTTTCAAGGTTTAGCTAGAAAACAATGTAGGGCGGATGCTAACATTGATGAAGGTTGATTTTCTGCAATAATTGAACTGTCATTTTCAGTGAATATTACAGCTTGCTATATAGGAAAAGTACAAATTCTATTAATGTATACTATAGTTGTTATTAATATGCTATACAACTATTATTAAAGTCTAGTATGGATGTTATTTAGTTTATAAATTTGTTGTTCTTTAATCTAAATGTTTATTATGGTTATGCATGTCATCTAATGAGTGGTATAGATGCCATTTAATTAGAAATATGATTGTCCTCATTCTTTTAAATTCTCTCTGGATTTGTACTCATTCGTATGTGGTGCTATGAAAAATATTCATTTCATAGAAAAAACACAATTTGGTAAACCATAGTCCCTAATTTGAATTAGTAGGCATTAATTGCATGCAACTATATTTATATGAAGGATCCATAAACTGGTGTCATAGGGGAGGGAGAGAAACTGCCTAAACACATACTAAGCTATAACTATTATGTATCTTTTGAGGAGTTGTTGGGAACTACACCCTCTAAATATTATTTTGAATTTCATTAGGGCCCTTGAGAGTCATTCTCAATTTTAATCATGTGAATATCATGCTTCTCAGAGGCATTCAGGCCTATCCCTGTATATGGATAGGGCCGAATACAGACTCATCAACCTTCTAAAGTAATTAAACTAATAGTATACCAATTTTAAACTATAAATTACCTGGACCACCCGCTTGCAGGGTTGAACACGACCCATGCCCATGTATAGGGACAAGCTCGAATTCGGGCCTGTCTCTGTACATGGACATGGCCGAATATGACCCTATCCATGTACAGGGACATGCCCAAATTCGAGCCTATCCCTGTACATGGACATGGCCATATTCGATCCTGTCATCCCATTCGATAAGAATATGATACCTCTACTTGTCTGTGTTTGATATGGTCTAGGTGTTGTTGTTTTCATTGGTTGGTTGGTTGGCTACTTGTTTTGTATTTTTTTTTCATTTGCATGAATAACACTAACAATTTAATACTAACACTAACTATTTAAATCATAAAATTTAAAATTATTCTAAACTAAAATCCCACAGCACCAACGTTCGCCTACCCTCAGCACTAACGTCGACCGGAATATGGCCTTTTCCATGTACAGGGATAGACCCGAATTCGGGCCTGTCTCTGTACATGGACATGGACATATTCGACCCTGTCCATGTAGATTGATAGGCCCAAATTCGAGTCTATCCCTGTACATGGACAGGGCCAAATTCGGCCATGTCATCCCATCTGATAAACAAATGATACCTCTAGTTGTCTGTGTCTGATATGGTCTAGGTGTTGTTGTCTCTATGTTTTAAATATATTTTGTCTGCATCCTATTGTGTTCATAAATTATTAATTTATAGAAGGTATTGTCTCCATCCTATATTTTTCATATTGTGGAAAACCAAGTTCTGTTTGTACATGGATGTAGCCTCCCAAATATATAGGCAAGGATTACATTTATATATTTTTTATTCAAATGAATTTATTTTGAAGATAAAGTAACATATTAAAATGGGATAGTATTATTGTTTAGAGTACATGGATGTCGCCTCCTAAAAATATGTGGGCTAGGATTGCATTCATATAAACTGATTAACATATAAATTGAATTTTATAAAAAATAACTATAAACTCTATGCTTGCATAAACATATATATAATTAATGCCAAAACCAAAAATCTATTTGAGATTAAACTGATTAAAATATAAAATGAATTTTATAAAAATAACAGTATATTCTGCTGGTGCGTAAACATATATAAATTAATGCCACAACCAAAACTCTATTTGAGATTTAACTGATTAAAATATAAGCCGATTACACTCTGATTGTGACGTAACATTATTTACTCTTTCGAGGTATAATTATGGTAATGTAAGGTATCATTCAGGCCTGTCTTTGTACATGGACATGGCCATATTAAGCCCTATCCATGTACAGGGACAGGCTCAAATTCAGGCCTATCTCTAGACATGGACATGGCCATATTTGGCCCAGTCCATGTACAAGGACATGCCCGAATTCGAGCCTGTCCCTGTACATGGATAGGCTTGAATTTGAGCCTATCCCCGTACACGGATAGAGCTGAATTCGACCCTGTCATTCCATCTTATAAACATATTATATCTCTACTTGTTTGTGTTTGATATGGTCTAGGTGTTGTTGTGTCTGTGTTTTTACTCTATTGTGTATTTATCCTATTGTGTTTGTAAATTATTAATTTATAGGAGGTTCGGGCTTGTCCCTATACATGGAAAGGGCCATATTTGGCCATGTCCATGTACAGGGACAGGCCCGAATACGAGCTTGTCCCTGTACACAGAAAGGGTTGAATTTGGCCCTGTCATCCCATCTGATAAACATATGATACCTCTACTTTTCTGTGTATTATATGGTCTAGGTGTTGTTGTGTCTGTGTTTTTACTCTATTGTGTATGCATATTATTATATTCATAAATTATTAATTTATAAGAGGTTTGGGCCCATCCCTATACATGGACAGGGCCATATTTGGCCATTTCCATGTACAGGGAGATGCCCAAATTCAAGCCTATCCCTGTACATGTACAGGGCCAGATTCGACCATGTCATCCCATCCAATAAACATATGATACCTCTACTTGTCTGTGTCTGATATGGTCTATGTGTTGTTGTGTCTGTGTTTTAAATCTACCGTGTCTGCATCCTATTGTGTTCATAAATAATAATTTATAGAAGGTATTGTCTCCATCCTATATGTTGTGTTTGTTTCGTCACTTGGGTGAGAAAAACAAGGGCACTTACAAGTCTAGTTGGGCCTGCTAGACAAGACAGAGGTTAGTGTATGAATTAAAAAATCCAAGCACATGAAATAAATAGGCAACTAAGTTAGAAACAACTAAGAAAACAACTAGAGAAATAAAACTAAAATGCATAAGAAACTTTGAACCAAAATCAATCAACCAAATGACCAATGATTATGCCACCAATGGATAACTATATTAGTTGGAAAACACCATAGAGAAAGGAGGACTTATGGATACTCTCTTCCTCCTTGGGAGGGCTCTTGAATCCCCTATTTGAGATCTCTTCTTACAATGATAAACTAGAAAGAAAATGGTGAAGAAATCCAAGCCCATTCCCTCAAGAGGTGAGTGGAATATCTTATTGAGATGCTGCTAGAATTCTCCAAGAAGAAAAGAGGTTTCTTAAGGGAGGATAGAGGTAGCATAACAATACTATGATATTCTTGAATTCTTAGTGCACCCATGGTCTCCATTTATATCATTTCTTTGAGGTAATATCCAACTGGTTCTTAGTGTGGACAAGGGGCCCTTTAGGGCACCCTTAGGTCTTTGACCAACTCTCCATTCTTATTCAGCTCGGATTTGAGGGTCAAATCAAGTTGGGAGTTGGTCCAGAAGTGGTTGAGGGACCAAAAAGAACCATAAATGTGTCTTTCACATGAGTGTGCGGCATTTCTAGTACACAATCGTGCATATGGCACATTGTGCGCTCTACGAGATTCTTTGGCCAACGCACTATGTGTGCGCTTCCTTTAGTGTTTTAGTGCATGTCAATTTTTTGACCAGTTGTATAGTTTTTTCCCCTTGGAAATGCATTTTTGGTGTTGTAGGTGAACTAATAGGTGTTTGGAGATGTTGTATTTCTGTAACCATTTGCATGCGATGTTGCTGATGAAATTTCAGTGATAAAAGATTCCCCCTGATGTGTGAGGTTAAGAGCATACATACAACTGAAATACATCAATGTTTGTTCTACTGAGAGTATCATTGTAATAAAGAGTGTTGATAAGAACTGTAAGAGCGATCCTGTCGAAGGGAGAGGGGAAAATATGGGACCCTAACCTTTATCTAGGTAGAGAAATAAAATTTGTATTCAAATGAGGCAGGTATGCCCCATGCTCGTGTCATGTAACTAAAAAATGTAAGACAATAACTGAAGTTGTATGCTGATGTAGATAACTGTACCGCCCTCCAGGGCGGCTTGATAATGGTAGATGACAATTCTGATGGTGAAAATACTCTAAAAAGAGGCAATGACACGTATAAGAAGTGTCTATGACTCATAGGCATTGATGGCCTAACAACTTCAAAGGTCTTTGGCTAGTATAAAACAACTACAACAGTCGCATAGTAAGATCCACTGCAACATGAGGTTATGTTGAAGTCGAATGTTATGGGGGTCAACGACAACAAAGAGAAATGATGGTTCTCTATGTGTCGTTCAAGAATCCTCATTGTAAAGGTAATGAGAGTCAAGATACTATCACCCTTATAGAAACAATGTTGATGTCAACAGAAAGGGAGACGTGACTCCAAGAAGCAAAGGGCTTCATGAAATCCACTAGATAAAATCAGGAACTGATAGGTCACATGAACAAAGTCAAGATGTGGTGAGAATCAATACTACCCTTGGTTGGGGATATATGTGAAGGATGATTGGAAGAAGCCTTGAAACTAGATCTAGTGTCAGGGGGATGACTAGACATGGGGTTAAATTGTGCCAGAGGCATGACAAAGCGGAAAAACTCAGAGATCAGGGGTACATGGAATATGGTATACTTGGGGTTTATGCACTTTGGTATACTTGGGGTTTATGGACGATGTCAACATGAGTAGAAGATAGTGAATTCCCCAAACAAGGGAGACATGGGTTGCTTTTCCTGAAAAATAAGGTTGCCAAAGGTGACAACAAAAAGATATCTAAATGCTGGAAACAAAGGATTTTTACAATTACCAAATAAATAAAGAATAATGTGGGATGAGTGTAAAGATACAGAAAAGGGTGCCCCAATGCAAGATGGCTTGGCCTGTGAGGGCACAAGTTGCGTGGAGAACTGGTGAAGGGTGGGGGCCCCATTGGTGGTTTTTTGTATGAGGTAAATGAATGGAAGGCAATTTTGTATATTGACAAACTGATTGTGGATGAAATGGAGGGTTAATGATATATTAGAGGCATAGTCAAAATAGAACCGAGATGAGATAACCTGGGAGTCCATTGGGAGAGATAGCAAAATGATGAGAAGGAGTATGTGGCTGATTCTCGGAAATGTGTAAGACTATTAGGACTCCCATTCCTAGGGGGTGAAATCAGCATGAGTGTCAAAGTGAAAAGGGGGACTAAGAATGGGAAAACTCATGTGGGAGAGAGTGCTACCAGGTGACGGTACCGAAATGCAACGGAGGTGATAGTACCGCAAATCTGGATATGAGGATCCTATGGGAAAATGTTAGAGGGTGTGACTGGGAGATGAAATTGATATTCAGAGGGAATGATTACATGCCAGTGTTGATCATATACCTGAAGGGGTGGCTCGGGTTTGTGGTGACCAAGTACCTACACACATTAAAAATGAATACCCAATGTGAACAATATATGAAGATAAAGAACATATAACAGTTATATGATAATTCTGAACATGAGCAGGCGTACCTGTACGTGATTGGAGAAAAATGCTCCCTTGGGGCCGAGTGCAGATGGCGACCCAGGGAATGTGATTGTGTAGGCGGCGGGACCCTGATCCCGTGGATGAAGACAGATAAAAAAACAGAGACTTTGAGCTCTTGTAACTGAGCACGAAAGTTTGGAAAAAGAGACTATATATGGTTGTGGGGCCCACAATGCCACCTCATTTGTACCTGCTTCTATAGTGAGTTGACGAGAGGATTCTAGAGGAGATTTGGAGATTATGGGAGTTCAAGCCAACTGATCTAGGATTTGAGAGAGCCAGGTTAGTGGTCCCATCCTCCTACATAGTATATAGGTTCTACTTTTTGGGTAGGGTCGTGCGGATGACCGTACTAGGGATTTTTGTAGGGGTGGGCCTCTTAATGCACGGGAGAAGGAAGGATACTCATGCTGAGGTGCGTGGGTATAATTCCCTCTCTCCTGCATGATGTGTGGGTGTGATGAATATAACTACACATGCAGGCACATGGGTGGGAAAAAATAGGTGCACATGTGATGCGCTCCTGTTCAATTTATAGTTGCGCAATGTGCGCAACTGTTTCTCAGGCAGCTTCGCATCAATGCACAAATGTGTAGAGAATAGGTGCACATGAATGCACACCTATGGGTGTGGAAGATGTGCATTGATTCACATCTATTTCTCCTACAACTTCACATTGATGCATAGCTGTGAGGAGAACAAGCATGCATATGTGCGCGCCTGTGGGGGTGACAAGCACGCACTTGAGGTGAAGCTGGGGGGTTTTTTGAAAAATTGAATTTTTTGAATGTGTTTTATAAATGATGATTTATAACCAAGTGTTTATGTGTGAATTTAGGTGATCAGGTTATCATGCCATTCCACTGGAGGGAGCGGGAGTGGGAGCACCTCCAGGAGGCGGTGAGAGATGAGTCTGGCATTCAGAGACTCTTGGTAGTCTGTGGGCTGCTAAAGTTCTTCGACTGCCCACTGATATGGTGGCAAGAGTACCTACTTCAGTATCTGATTTCGATGTGGAATACTGAACTGAAGTGCTTCATTGTGCGGGGGAAACAGTTGACATTCTTAATTATGGAGGATGTGTATTTTTTGACAAGGCTCCCTTTTCGGGCAATGGCCCTACCTGTGGACCCCAGGATGCGAGGGGATGTCAAGTTGATAGACCTGGCACAGGATTATTTCTCGGGGCTGAACACGATGTTGGGTTCAATTTTTCATATTGAGGCGATGGATTCTCTCTTGCATCAGTGCATTGCAACAATGATTGTGAGGATCTACGGATCCTTAGCGACTCAGCGGATCAGTGGTGGTCAGCTAAGGATTATGCAGAGAGTCCTTTATGGGGAATTTTTTGCCTCGGGCTTAATGCTGCATGCCAAGATGATGGGGTAGTTTCACCAGTGTCGGACCACTGACTCTGGTGATTTTTCCTTTGGATCTATCTTGGTGGCATGGTTTCTGGAGAGGGTGCCCATGTTGCGCCCTAGAGTGTTGTTGCCTGCTACTAGGCCATAGGAGCCGCGACTGATGCGGTGGGAATCGATTTTGGTACGTCATGGAGGGGAACAGGGTGGCCACTATTTTACGACCACATTGGCGCATGTGTGGCACCATATGCCACAGATTGTACTACGGTTCCCATATGTTGGGATGGAATTACGACATGACTCGGACATGGTGTTTCCTCCTAGAGATTAGGATTGGGACCAGAGAGGTATGTTGATGTACTTAAGTTTTGTGATTTTGATAGTGTAACATATGTTTACATGTATGGATGTTGATTCTGTATTTGTTTTTGTGTGTGCATATGTGGGGCTGTGAGGCGGAGGTGGTTGGAGAGTCAGCCCACCAGGGGCCAGTGAGACCACCACAGGTAGAGCTGCGGGTGGGAGAGAGACGTCGGAGGGATGAGGCTGGTGCGAGGCCATCAAATGAGGTGAGAGCTGGTCAGAGGCACAAATTTGATGATCCGGGTGTAGGGTCATCTCATGCTCCTTGGGTAGAGGTCGACAGGGGGTTAGATGATTTCTGACGCTAGTTGGAGGTGGTACTGTAGGGTGTGCTTGAGGGAATATAGTCCCACATTCAGTACGAGAGAGTCCTAGAGTAGTGTGTGGGTGTCTCTGTAGAGTTGCAGACCCTGATCCATAGAGAAATAGTAGCGGGGGCGATAATGACTGGGTGACTGCCCCTTGGACCTGGAGGACCCCCAACTGGTGGGGCACCTTCTGCATATAGAGGACGTGGTGGTGGTGCTCTAGGGGCACCATGAGTGCTATGTTGTATATTTTTTTATTTATATAGGACTGCAAGACCATTCTGTATAGGGTAGGTTGACACCCAGTGTATAGGGTAGGGGGGTACCCATGTTGTACGCATAGGGGTGGGGGGGCTTACTTGCTTATGAGAGATGTACATTTTTTACTTTTTTGTAAACATTTATGACACATGGCTTGATATATATATATATATACACACACACACACATATGGATACACCTTTTTTGGATCTTTGTGATGTGTACATGTGATTTTTTATGATGTGTTATGATGCCTAATCTATATGTTGTGATAATGATTTGATGATTTATGTATGTGTGATGATGTCTTGATGTGATAAATTCAAATATAACACTAGGTTAGCCATGTTATCTACTATTTGATTAAATTTTCATGGAATATGTGTAAATGTAATTGAATCAAAATGTCGAGATAAGAGTATAACTTTCAAGTATTTGCGAAAGAGGCAAGGATCGCAGATACATTATACATTGTTGATATGTAGGACGAAAAGATGGGAATCTAACAAGACACTAAGGTGGAGAATGTGGTGGTGACTGGCCTCGGTGAGGAGACCAATAATGGTGGTGTATTCTTCTTGGTTGTTGATTGTTGAGCCCAACCATATGTCGCTAGAGTGGAGCAGTTCATGTGAGGGGGTATAGAGGGTCCAAGCGGCCGAAGTGAGATTTTGTGTCCAACGGCTAGCTCCATCAGGGTGACCAATGTGGTAGGATGATGGAGGATAGATATATCAATAACATAGATGGTAGATTAGACATGAGGAGTGGAGGCAAAAAAAGAAGAGTAAAAACTCTACAAGTGCATACGAAGAAAAAGCCTAGTGTAGAATGACTATGCTCAGGCGTAAAACTTCTTTAAGTCCAACCCATTCATGGGCTCTTTGAGAGGATACCCTTGTGGAGAGGCCATGATGTATGTGCCTTTAGTGAGGTAGTGTTGGATGATGTAGGTTCCATGCCATAATGACTCAAATTTCCCATGACTGAGAGTATCATGAGCAATATCGTAGGCTAGGACAAGATCTCCTTTGGCGGTCAAAGGTGGCCTTTGACCATTTATTAGTTGCCTCATTGTTCTGTAAGGAAGATGGATGATATTCATCCAATGAATCTAAGGGCAAAAATCATTGCTCCATTGGAGCAGTGTCAGGTAATAGATCGATAGCGGTGCACAACATGGGAATTTCACATTCGATGGAAAGGGTGGTTTCGATCCCATGTACAAGATGAAACGGTGTAAAACTGGTGGCAGTTTTGACTGTCATGTGATAAGCCCATAATGATGAAAAAAACATATGATGCGATTTGGTCTTATGTTTGTTGATAGTACGTTGCAACATGGTTTTGAGGACTTTGTTGATAGCCTCGACCTATCTGTTGGACTGGGGGTAGTATGTGGAGGAAAACTCATGGAAGAAGCCTAAACTTGAGGAGATTTCGACGAATATATCATTATCAAATTGTTTATCATGATCGGAGACTAATTGTAGTGGAAATCGGAAATGGGAAATGATGTGGTTGAAGAAAAAGCGTGTTTCTATGTCAGTGGTATTGTTGAAGGTAGGCATGGCTTCGACCCATTTGGTAAAGTAATCTAATACCACGACGATGTAATTTTGTCCATTACTAGATGGAGGGTTTCAATTCATGAAGTCTATGCCCCATTTGCAAACGGGGTCGGCGGTGATGACTATATGGAGAAGAGCGGGTGGCGCTTGGGCTTTGTTTGCATAAAGATGGCATTTGTCACATTGCTTGATAGTGAGGATTTAGTCATGAAATAGTGTGGGCCAGACATGTCCTTCTCGAATGATTTTTTGGGCGGTGGACATACCTGAGAAGTGGCCACCGCAAGCGCCACTATGGAAATCGTTCAAGACTCTGTTTGCCTCATTGATGGTAAAAACTCGGTGGACTATGGTGTCAACCCCACGTCAATACAAAATGTCACAGATAAGGAGGTACTGAGGGGCCTGATGGTGAAGGCATCGACAATCATCTCGAGAGATATGAGACCCAAAATTTTGTGTCTGGAGGTATAAGATAAGGTCCCCATACCAGGGGTCATTTGAGGGAATGTAGAAGAGGTGTTTGTGAGGAAAATCCATGTTGATGGGTGAAGTTGTGGCGTCTGAGGGAAATGTCGTGATGAGCTCAGCGAGAAAAAGTGCTTTCTTTCTTTTGGGAGTTGAAAACTCTAGGTTGTATTCTCTGAGGATGACGATGCATCGGGAAAATTTTCCATTAATTTGTTGTCGACTGAGAAAGTATTGGATCAGGTTGGAATCTGCAATGAATTTGGTAGAGAAAATAAATATATAATGACGTAGTTTCTATATTGCAAGTTCAACTGCAAGGGAGAGTTTCTCCTCATAATTTTATTTCAGGGGTGGTCTTGAAATATTCTTACTGATGTAGTAAATAACATGCATGCGGCCATCATCCCCGAGTTGGATGAGAAATCCTACTACTGAGATGACTGAGGTCGACAAGTAGAGGATTTAATCGCAATCATAGTCGGGAGGACTAATCAAAGGGGCATTGGATAACATCGCTTTTAAATAATCAAAATCGGTTTGGGCATGTTCATCTCATCATAATAGGATATCATGACACGGTAAGCGAAGGAAACCATGCATGCATGTGGCGTAATTTGGGACAAAGCATCGTAAAAAGTTTGTTTTTCCTTATAGGCTCTGTAGTTGGTGCAAATTCCTAGGTGGTGGAATTTATGTGATGGCTTGGACCTTGAGGGGGTCCATAGTGATGCCATGTTGGGAGATGATGAACCCAAGGAGGCGTCCAATAGTGATGAAAAATACACACTTGAGGGGGTTCAAGTGGATATTATACTGACGACATCGTTGAAAGACGACTCATAAGTTGTCTAGATGCTGAGATCATTTCTTGGATCTAGTGGTGAGGTCGTCGAAGTAAGCGAGAATGATGCGAGAAAGATCATGGAAAACATAATTCATGGCTTGTTGGAATGTAGCACCTACATTTTTTAGTCCAAAAGGCATGGAACGATAAGGAAAAGTACCCCACAGGGTGGTAAATGCGGTTTTGTACTAATATACTGGATGGATTTTGATTTGATTGTAGCTAGAGAACCCATCCATGAAGGACAAGGCCTCATGGTCGGAACATTCATCGATAATTTGGTCGATGAAATGGGTTGGGAAGTTGACTTTGGGACAAGCATGGTTGAGATCACGAAAGTCGGTACAAATGCGAATAGTGCCATGTTTTTTGTTAACAGGGACGATGTTGGAGACCCATGAGGTATACGCGAAGGTGTAGATGAACCCTGCAACGTGTAACTTGTCAATTTAAGCTTTGATAGCTGGGGCTTTGGATGGTTGAAGTGGGTGTTTCTTTTGACGTACTGGGGTGATATCTGGCCATCTATTGATGCGATGTTTGATGATAGAAGGATCGAGGTCAGGAATCTCTGTATACGACCAGGAAAAAATATCCCGGTATTACTGAAAGAGAGATTTGTAAGGGGAAAACGCGACACCATTGGTGATTTCCTCTACGATTCCCGGTTTGATGGAAATGTCGATTTTGACAATGGGGGAAATGTTGGCCATGCTTCCTTCTTCAAAAGCATCAGGGCTAGGGATAGGGTGGTTGAACCAATCTATATGTCCTGAAGGAATGATATCCTTGGTTTCGATTGCACATATGGAGGATTGTCTAGGAGGGGTGAAGGATTCCTGTGAGAGAAAGAGCACTCTGTGATGGAGCACGCTCCATGGGAAATCGGGGGTAGTTAGTTCCTCTAGGATATCTTCATCATAGTAGAAAATGCAGGAATATAGGGGATCTAGGGAAGTAACATTGGTGATTTTTACCATGTGATTGTCTTCAGATGGTGAAGATGTAGAGGGGGTATCACAACTAGGGTGTGATGGCATGCTTGACATAAACCAAATGTCTAGACATTGTGGGTTGTAAACTTTGGTCGGGCGTAATATTTACTAGGGGAAATGAACCGGTGAATTGGGAGGATTTGGGGGGAAATCCTCAGACAGTCTATCCATGAACCATGGAGGGGTGGGAAGTGACTTAGGTTCAGGGGAGGTGATAGGGAGAACCAATTGCATCACCAGAGGTGAGGTGGTTGAATGGTTTTGAACAAGGGTTATGTGACGACGCCTGTATTCAATGATCAAAGGACATCGATATATGAAATGATCAAGTGAGTCACAAAGAGAGAAAGGGAACCTCATCCGTTCATTGATTGAGGTCGTGACATAATGGATGTCGGTGATATGGGTACCCGATGACATGGGTACCCGATGACATGGGTGGAGAGGGATCTTGCTGAAATCTTTGATGTACTCTCTTCAATGTCTATTGAAACTGAGGTAAATCTGGGCAATTATGGGTATAATGGCCATACTCGGAACAGATGGCACATGAAAATTTGGTTCACAGCCCTTTACTGCCTATAGTAGGGGACGTGGTGGTATTACTAGGTGTGCTTGGTGAAGTGACAAGTGATGTTGTTGCTCGAGGGAGTTGGATCAAATTGCGTAACACGAGAAGAGAGGGACATCGATTAGTGGGGTTTCTCTCTCTTTTGCAGAGTGCATAAGGAGGTTGAACTTGGGGGGGAAGTGGAGCGATGGGATATTTATTCTTCCATCTACCCCCAATCGTCACAGTGGTGCTAGAAAGTGGGGGTGAGGGTGGTGTGGTTAGAGTTAGTACTGGAATCTGCATTGGGATTTTCTCTGTTTGGGGAGGGAGGTATGGTTTATGAACCATTGCGGGTGGGTGTAGATACCATAACAGAATGGTGAGCACCATGTTGGGAAGGGTAAGCATTGCGGCTACATGGAAAGCTTGTACTTCTAGTGGGGGTTAGAAGAAGGGAATTTGAGTAATGGCTTGGGGGATTGTTTCCCAAATGGGGATTTTCCCCTGGGGAAGCATGAAATATAGGGTAAGTGGTGTCATAGGGTTCTCAAGTAATTCCTGAGGTAGGATTTCTTCAATTGGTGGGATGTCGAGGGGTGCTGAAGTCTCAGTGGGAGGAATGGTATCTCCAGTTTCAGTTCCATTAGAATATATGACACAAACTTGTGCTAAGTGGTGTTTGAGCGATGTTGCTCCATGGTATGCCCCCAACAAGGATGGGTCTTTGAAAATTCTAGGGCCCATATCCATGAGTGGATATGCGTTGGAACTAGTGCGGACAAGAGGTAAGATGTTTTCGATGTTGGAGGAATGGTTAGGGTCGTAATGTGAAACTTGGTTGATGGTGATGATTTTCTTGTTGTGGGGGGACATCATTGTTCGAAATATAAAAGAGGCTATTTCCTTCATAGCATACATGTAGCTACGTCCAAACAAGCTGTTGTAATCGAGCGGGGCATCGATAACCTCAATGTTGATAAGGATGGTTTTTCCTCTGATTTCAACGAGGACATTTTGAAAGAGCCCTTCAGGAGAGGATGGTTGTCCATCATAAGCTCTCAAAGTGATGGCCGATGGTATTATCTCAGGGGATCAAAGTTTCTACCATAAAATTTTGGACATGATGCTTGTTGATGCACCTTCATCAATGATACATCAATGAACCGTGATGTTCTGAATATTGACTGGTATCTGGAAAGATACTAAAGTGGGGAGACAAGGTTCCCCACAATCTAGATCAAATGTGATGAGTCTAGTATCAGCTGGGTCGAATGCCCCCAAGGAGGATAGTAAGGATTTCCTTTGAGTTGGGTAGGTTTGGAGGACCTCTAATACCAACATGGATGTGGGATATTGCACCAAGTCATCGACCAAACTATAATTGTGAGTCGCCCTAGCCTGAGGGTTGTTAACATTACATCGTAATGGGATGCGAGGGATACAAATGGAAGGCTCAATGTTAGGGCATGGAATCACCAAGGGTTGTCCGACTATATATGGAACTTATTTCGAAGTGGTAGGAGTAGATTCAGGGGATGCGTTGTACTGACGACTATGCATTTGCAGAATAATTTCTTTTTCGCTAGTTAGGAGGATATTGCAATCCACTGGATTTCCAGGGTTTTGATATTGTCCCATCTATGGTGGGGAATGATGCATATCATGTTGGGTATTCATCACACCTTGGTGTGGAATAGGTTTTTTCAACACAGCCAGTGGTGGTTGTTGTAAATATTGTCATGGGGCCTACTGAGGGGAGGGCAGGGGTGGAGGACGTGGTGCATTCATGGAATCTTTCATTCATTTAAAGTCGACAATTTGGGGGAAATGGTGAGTGTAATGGCCATGCTAATTGAAAAGGGAACAAGGGAAGTTTGTTTGGAGGTTTTTATTTTTTTTCCTCCCTTGGTGTTTGTTGTTATTATCCCCTTGGGAGTTCTGGTTACCCTGGTTCTGGTTCCCCCCAACAGGTTGGTTTTGTTGGGGGTTATTTCCCCCTGGTTCTGGGTTATTATTGTTTCGGTTTTTCCCTTTCTTCTTGGCATTATTCAACTGATAGGTCAGATTTTCCGTATTCAACTTTTCAAAATTATGAAATTTTTGAATGGTAGAGGGATGAACAAAGTTAACGTTGACGTGTGGTTTTCCTTGTGGAGGAAAAATTGGTTGTGGAGGACCAGGAAATGGAAAATATAGATTGTTTTGTGGAAATGATCCTTAGGGTGCATAGGAAGGTGGAGCACATTCACTAGTGCCCAGGTTATAAGTTGAGGTATAAGGGGTTCCTAACTTGCTTGAGAGGTCGGGCGCATCATGGTTTCTGGAAAGGGTCCACTCATGGGTGGAGGGGGGCCCACAAGATATGGTTGTTGGTAAGGGGGAGGAGGGTAGTGATATGGACCTCCATACATCAATGGATATTGGGGTGTACCATACATAGGTGTTGGTTGTATGTATGGATTATGGTGTGTTGTGGTACCGATCAATCCACCTGCCGCATGAGACATCCCAGGTTTGTCCTAGCCTAATGGTATGGGTCTCGGTGCATCATGTATTACTGTGTATAAGTAAATCGACTGAGCATAAATGAGTTCGTACTATTGAGCCTTGCTAATGGCTTCCTCTTCAATTTGGGGGAAGGTGGAGGCTACATATTTGGTAAGGATAGAGACGAGTGATATGAGAAACCAATCAAGGCATTATTCTTTGGTGGTTTCTTCTTTGGATAGACTAAGTCACTAACGCCATTCGTGAATATGGTCGGTGATATGCTTGGCTGAGGTTTGTTTACACTCAGAAAGAAGTTCTAGACCATTGTCATGGCAAACTAGTAGTTGAAAGAAGGTCAAAAATGTTTTGGCCAAGGATTCAAAAGTCACATGGGACCCTGATTTTTTGTCCACATACCATTTGGCTGGTGGACCAGTGACTGTGCACTAAAATAATCTTAACCAAGCAGAGTCATCCATGATGTTGTTTGAAGAGAACCATAATTGGAAGTTCATGACGTGGTTGGAGGGATATTCCCCCAATTTTCCTTCAAAATTGGGAATGTCTTAGGGTAGTTTGGTTTGCATATTGGGCCATGTGGGGTCATGCAATATACAGTCATTTGTGAGTTTACTCTATTCTGGGATATTGAGGGATTCCAAATATGGCATGGGGGGTTGTGGTGGAGGATTAGTTCCAACCATGGTGTGAGTAGGTTGTGTACTTGACCCTTGAGGGGGGTTTGGTGGGGTTGTACTTCTCCCTTGACAAGAAGTTTTCCCCCTTCCTCCTTATGAAGGAGAGATAGTGGATGGATCCAAGTAAAATGGAACCAAGAAAATATGATCCTAAAATAGTGGCACTCATAGGAGTGTGATACAGTTGAGACGGTGAGTTGGAAAGACTGGGAACTCCTCCTAGGATAGGAGGGAGGTTCTGCAAGTGTCTGGAATGACGAGGATTCTGTGGGTCCACTATGATGTCTGACTAGAAAAGTGAATGTGTGAAAATGGTGATGAGAGAAATAAATGAAAAAGAGACTTGTATAATTTGGACCTTCACAATATATCTCACAATCACATGTAATCAAATGAGCATCATACATAAATCACTTGAAAAGAAGCATACATGTGGGTAGGTGGATTTTTTCCATGTGGGATAACAAAGAGAGAAAATGCCCGTGTCCTAAAAATACGTAGCGTCCTTCCTCTCAAATAGCATTGGACCTTCAAATAACACTCAATAGTGGGGTCTGAAGCCACCAGAAGAGGAACTAGTGAAGGATGAAACAATCAGTTATAGTGAGGGGTAGAGGGTGCATATATCGAAAGAGATGGTGATATTTCCCAATATCCACACAAAATATGATCAAGGTGCAATTGCAACCCACAATTGTCACCTGGGTAGATGTCCTAAAATTTGGCCACTAGGTACCTCGGTCAAAGTGCGACATTTAGATTTTCGGCCTCAGAAATGGGTCATGACCTGGATCCCTTCCAAGATTTGGGTGATTCAAGGGGGGGCACACAGAACAACCGGACCTCGGCCTTTGAACCTTCATGGGTATCTCCCTGACTTATGGTGTTAGGAACACTTGACTTGGAAGATTTTAATGTTCCCTATTTGTCAACTTCTAATGTTTGAAGATGTGAGAACCAGATAACGGGGGTTTATTTGGATGCCTACCCCCGAGATCTTACCTAGACTAAAAAATTATTTTAGCACCTCTTGTGGAGAAAAACTTAGTGATTTTTTAGAAAACGTTTAGATGTGGTTGGTTGAGATATTGGGGGTGTGAACCAATCTCGTTTGAATTAAGTGGGCATGGATAATTTATTCAAGAAATAGTAGGATGTTTTAGAATCCCTTTGGAGGGAACTTAATTCAACCTCCACAATTCGAGATGAAATTGTGTGAATGAGGATTGACTTTGTGTGTGAGAAAGTGAAAAAATGTGCCAAATTTTAATAATTTAGGTGTCAATTTGCAACATGTGGACTTCTGGTGGTCCTTACAAATCTTGATTACCTATCTCACTAGATGTCATTGGTACAACCTTGTGGAATTTTAAAATCCCTAAACAACTAGCATGTGTACATATGGGTCCTTACCAATCCTTTAAAATACCTAATGTGGTTTATTCTAAGAAAGCTTTGAAAAAATATCCTAGATTGCAAGCATGTGGGCATGTATGGGCCCGTTACTTTGATATTTAAACTCTCCTAGTGATGTAAACTGAGAAAGTAATTTCAAAAAATATCCTAACTTTGCAACATGTGGGCATGTATGGGCCCTTACAAATTTAATATGTTTTGAAAAGAAACTAAGAGGAGCCCTAGGGGGGCTTTGTCCTCTCCTAAATATTTTGTCAAGGGAGATGAAATGTTCCCTTAATCACTTTTATGATTCTCAAGATCACTCTATGGTGCGAGAGAAGAGCGTACTCAATGATTAAAGTTTGATTTCTGGTCCCAATTCAAGTGTTTTTATATGTGATAGTAAAGAATATTAACTTAACTTTTACAATCAAAACAAGCCATTCATGTGGAAACCAAAGGAAAAAGAGGAGGAATATGGTTCTTTTTAACCCCCTAAGTGCCTATTTTTTGACTAACCTTTCATGTGGGAAAGGAATCTAAGTGTAGTGCATTTACAAATTTCATAAAAACAAGATTTTGAAGGCTAGGGGCCTTCAAATCATCACAAAAAACTCTTACAATTTTGGAATTTTGGACAGATGCGGGGGTTAAAGTTCAGAAAGAGGCACAGTGGGCACACAAAGTGTAGAGAACTGAAGAACTTTTGTCTCACAGTGTGCAGAGAAACAAAGCGTTGTTGGCGCATAATGCTCGAAATGCGAGTATGTGGGCTAGAACACCTGCACACATTCTGATAGGCGTTCGAGGGGGGGGGGGGGATTTTAAGTGGAATTCTCCTCCTCCAGCTCCAAACTTATCTCTTGATAGGTAAGGCTAGGTCAGTTATGATCCCTACAAGTGTTGTGGGTGGAAAATCCCTCCTACAGAGTAGCACTAAGGGTTTTATCATGCATGCAGAAATGACCTAAAGATTCTCAATTTTTACCATGATCCCAAGCCTAAAAACCCATTACTCATATGTAAATACAAGGCTCAAGAGATTAAGTTGACGTATCTTATTTTTTGTGTTTGATGTCAATCCCTTTTCGCGCTTGGTTGTTCTTTGACTGCAACTCTCCTCCTAATGTTGACTTGCATTCACTAAAGACAAACAAAGAACTGCACACGCATTTGATCTATGAACTAATGGGTTAGAGATTTAATCAATCATACAATCAATATTCCAATAATGACAATCTCATATGGTGGGGCGGGAAAATAAATTATTTTATTAACTTCACAATGATACCTTACAATGATAAAGTCGACTACTGCTCCTCAATCCCAGTCCTAGGCTCTTCTTCCATTGTCTTCCAACTGTTTTTCTCTATACTTCTCTTTGCACAAGGATGGCTAAAGGTTGGGACAAAGGGAATGATTAATCGGGTATAGTTTCTTTACTATGATTATCCTCCTTTCAAATGGGACCCCTACCCCTTCTTTTATAGGTTAGAAGGAGCTAGGTATTTGGTCGAATAACTGACCATGCATGGCCGAAAGGTTTAGTTAACTTTCCCAAAGCTGTGTGTTCCGTCAACAACTTTCCTTTTTTCATGATTTTGTAGGTACATGTGGGTTGTCTTGGGTTAGCTAGCGTGTACACACATGCAATAATGGAGCAGGGTGCGCGAGACTTTATAAAAGGGGTTTTTAAGAAGAGTTCTTTAGCAGTGTTTTGGCAAAGAAGGAATCTGAGATGGCCTGATGCCAGGTAAGAATGTATGGTGCAAATTAGGTTTATAAAGGATTCCCCCTAATCTGTGAGGTCAGAAGAGAATATGATGGCTGAAATACATTAACAATATTCACCGATGTTCCGAACAAGTGAGCCCAGGGACCAGAAATCGGGAGGTGTTGTCTGCAAAATAATAATTGTCTCACCGAGGTGGGCATACCCATGCTCGGGATAAAATAAAATCATGGCTACCAATCAAATACACTATAGATCCATGTCATATAACTATATAAAGTGTAGCTACGAGTAATACACAACAGAGCTACATCTCAAAATCAAAAAGATATACATGTATAGTATCCATCTTCTAGAAGTTGATAAGGCCTGATGGCTGGAGATGAGGTCTTCAGAGATCGAACAACAACTTCAACATATTCAAAACTCAGGTAAGAGTGTAATATGAGTGTACGAATTCACTACCCATAGGTCTTCGACAACTCATTAGTCATGGACAAGAGAATATTGATTATCATACTGAAGGCTTCATTGATTTTGAACAAAGACTTGATTGGACTTTCAGGATGGCTGGGCATGAGGGCAAGAGAGAAATTGTAGAGGGGCCGACTCAGGCTTGGTAAAACCTTCCCTTGGACAATAGAATGACAAATGATGAGACTCAAGCAGAATGGAATTAACATAATTTTGTGAGGCAGGAGGCAACACAAACTCTCCATATGTTTGGAAGAATAACCAAATGGAGGACACAACTCAATGTAGTGGGAATAGCTTCGTAAGGTCATATTAAATCCCAGGGTTTGACAAACAAATGGAAAGATGTTATTTATCCAAGGGTGACTCATTGTGCTTCCAATAAAAAGAAAATACTTTTCCCTTCCTCTTTTTGGGGTATATTTGATTATTTTTGTCTTTTCAATAATTTTGGAAAAAGAATAAAATAATGTTACGTTACAAAGGAGGAATGAGTGTTGCAAACATACAAGTTCGAGGTGCAAGGAAAATAATGATGTTTAAAGAAAGGACACTCAGGAAAAATCCGTCCTAGGACCAAAGGTGTCAAGACACAGAGGTAAAGTGCTATAGGGCTTGCGTATAAGGCATGCTTTGGATGGTTCAATTGAGAGAAACATGGAGCTGACATTAGACCAAAGACACAGGTATGTAAACACGGTTAACAAAACACACAATGGTAACGTCCTTCAATGTAAGTTTAACGAGCCCAGAGAAGGTAAGCTCGTTGGTTTTTCATATTTAGAGAGTCTGAAAAATGTAAAAGGAGACTCCACTGGGGTACCTTTTTTGAAGGTAGTCTAGTCGGTTCGAAAAAGGGGTAAACTAGCACTGACAAGACGTCTATTCAAAACCATTTTAATGAGTGTGATAAAGACAAGATCACTCGACCATTTTTTTATTTTTAAGGAGTCTGAAAAAAACTTAACTACGGACTCCATCAAGAATGTTCTTCTGGACCCTTTTAACAAGTGTGAAAGAATAAGGTCACTCTATGATATTTTCAATTTTAGGGAGTTTCAGATCTTAACTATGGACTCCGTGGGGGTTCCTTTTTCGTAAATTTAGTCCCTCAGGCTTGAAAAACGATTAAAATTATGCCTGAGTATACCTTTGTTCGTACAGTTGACCATCTGGACCAAAAAAGGGGTAAACTATCGCCGGATAGACATGACTTCAAATTTTAGTTTAACGAGTGTGAAAGGCCACAAGATCCCTCGACAACCTTTTCATGTTTATAGGGTCTAAAAAGGGCTTAAAAGAAGACCCGTTAGGTTTTGGGAGTCCTGTGGGTGAGGTCAAGAGTGATAAAGAGTCATGCAAATGAGGCTCAAAAATCGTAATCAGGCAAAACTAAAAGAACTGCCGAGCCTACAGTCATTAGTGACAACATGGACACCATAATACAACTAGGATCTACCTAGGGCATCCATGTTCTGGTAAGCTCTACCACCAAATCACGAAACTTCTAAAGCAGCAATGATGGTTCCGTGTCACAACCTGGTGGGATCAATCCTATGGAAAAGGGATAAAGACAAAAAGTAAGGGTGGAAACCTAACTTATATGCTTAAGTTGGCTATCTGAGATTTTTCCCCACGGACCATCAAAAGTGACCCAAAACTCCAAAAAATGTCCTGATACCCGATCGTAACCTTCCAAAGCAACTCCTGAATCACTCTAAATGGTTTTCAATTCAAATAAAATGATAAGGGGGGCCAAAAAAGTGACAAAAAAGGGCCAAAAAGTCTATAAATAGAAGTTGACAGCTCATTATCACCATTGATGGTTTGGAAATTGACTCTGGAGCAAAAAAACCCCTTTCATAAAAGTGGTGATTCTGGGAGCTACAATGGACGAAACGACCATCCGTCTAGACCAAGTAAGTATAAACTACCTCCTTTTTCTTTTTAATTCTTTATTTATGTATTTAATTTCATTTCTTGGGGGGGCGTCGACCTTTAAAAGGTCGTCCCTAGGTCCACGCGGGTTGTCCTATGACAACCCACATGTACACTCGCTCTGTTTGATGTCAGAGCACGTGTACATGTGACTATCATCACAATGACCCATGTGGACCCTCCCATGAGTGCAAAAAGGTTTAAAAAGCAAGGCCTAACCTTATGAAAATTTGTCCATGTGAAGGATGTATGTGCAATGGAGAGAACGAGAGAATGAAGATATCAACACACTAGTTGGGGAAGACCCTAACACTGTGGCCGTGTTAATGCAATGTGGCTTGCTCAAGTTTTGTTTGTGTCATTTCATGAAAGCACAACCTAGGCTACTGAATGCCTTGGTTGAATACTGGCACCCTGACACAGAAGCTTTTATGTTAGAGGGGCAGTCATTGGTGCCTACTACAGAGGATATATACTTTTTGACTAGCCTCTCCAGGAGAGGGGAACCAGTCAATTTCCAGACATTTCTTTCGGGGCCTCATAATATATCGAAATTGATAGGACTTTATTGTGAGGCTGGTACAGACCGATTGATCTTGCAAGTGCCAATAATAAGGATAACTGATTTATCACTACAGGTGATTGTGTTGCTTATTGGGAGGATGACTAGATCTGCGGCTCTACATCAGGCGTCTCGTGCACAGATGAAATATGCAGTCCAATGCTTAAATGCACAAATATTTGACTGGAGAACTACACTATTGGATTGTATGAAGAGGCAACTGACAGATTTTTGGTTGCAGACGTAGAGGAACTTCAGGTTTGGGATGATTCTATGCTCTTTCTTCTTTCAAAGCGTTCCTAGTTTTAGTCCTCGAGTGGTGGTATGTGGACATCAGGCCTCTCTTCCTACGATTTGCAGATGGGCAGTGTTGTTGCCACGCCACGGTGGTGGAAGGACCAATGAGTCCTTTGATGATGACTTCTTTTCTTGGTTGTTATGATAGATCCCAGCCATAGAGGATTATCCTTATGCTAGGATTGATTTCTCGAGAGATCCTGAGATCCCTGTACCTCCAGGTGAGGAGCAAGGCGAGATGGGTAAGTTTGCATATTTTTTTTGTTTGAACTATATATAATTTTTATACCAGAGTATTTGATAGATACGTGTCTATTGTGTGCATATGTGGGACCCTCACGACTTGTGTATTATGCGAGGAACAAGCATTGTCCTCGGCCAAGGGTCGCACCTGCCGCCGCAGGGGGACCGACAACAGCAGGAGAGCTTCCAGCCAGTGAGGCTGAGAGGGTTTTGAGACGAGTTGAGAAATTTTTTACCTCGCTCACTCACACCATCCCCATGGTAGAGATTGAGGATCTGCCATCATCCATGCAACCTCATGTGTGGGGGCACCACAGACGTGGGTCCGACTGTTTCGACTTTTGAAAAACACTGTTGATTATTACAATAGGGCCCACAGGCCCTGACCTTAGTTAGTCTAGACTTTGATAGCTCCACCTATATATATGTTTTGAGGGCATAATCCCCATGACTCGTTACTGGTCATATTTTTTGAGGCGCTTGCATCCACCTATGTACTCTGATGATTATGATATTATATATGGATTTTTATGTCTTTTTGTGTCTTATGGATCATATTTGCCTTTAAAAATGTATTTACATGTTTACGTGTATGTATTTTTATATGTCTGCGAGATGCCATTCTAAAATTTGATTATCTAGAGTATCTGTAACTTGGTTTAATCTCCTAGGAACATGAAAATATGTAATATAATCAAAGCTTCATTCTAAGAGACGTATCCTAAGGAATTGTCAGTGTAAAGTTGGATCATGAACAAGGTAGACTCTATTTAACTGAGACACAACCGACTGAGTGTCCAAATAGACTTGAAGATGAGAGATACCAAATGACAAGGCATCACGAAGCAACTCAATAACTACACTGTACTTGGTGACATTGTTTGTGGTGTTGCCTAAGCATATACCTCCGGAAGATAATAACTGGTCTCGAGGTGTAAAAATTACCCAAGCTGTAGAAGAAATCCTCTGAGTGTGACCACTAGCACCGTCTGCATACCCAATGAAAACCTCTAATTCACTTGACATATACCACAGTGACAAAAGATAACATAAAAAATGACACGTCCATAATACTAAAAGAAACTAGAAAGTAATAGTACAAATACTATACATATGTTACAAAAAGTTACCCAAGGTGACCTACCTATGAGTAATACTTCTTGAGGTTGAGCCCATTTCTAGGCTCCACCAAATCATTTCCCTCAAAGTCAACCAGATGATAAGCGCCCTTTTTTAGAACCTCTTTTATGATGAAAGGTCCGAACCACATGGGTTTGAATTTTCCTGCCCCCAGGGGGTCCTTATCTTGGTCATAGACCAAGACAAGGTCACATTCAGAGAAAATACGAGGATGAACGGATCGATCATACTGACACTTGAATTTATGTTTGTGAGACTCGTTGGCTAGGGCTACATCATGACGCTACTCATTGACCCGCTCAAGGTATAATAACCGTTCTTCAAGTGGAGAAGTGTCTGGAAATAACCGTACTGCCAATTTTAGGGACATGATATGACATTCTATAGGCAAGACTGTGTCTAGTCCGTAAACGAGTTGAAAAGGTGAGAAACCTGTTGCAGTCTTAACAGACGTTCGGTAAGCCCATAATACCGAGTATAACAACAAATGCCAATTTGACTTGGCTGAGTTGATCGTTCGGTGTAGAATGGTCTTAAGAGATTTATTTACAGCTTCCACTTGATCATTTGCTTGGGTGTAGTAGGGTGACAAATGTTGTTGCCACAACCCAAGCTTTGATGTTAATTTAGTCATCATCTAGTTCTGAAAGTGACTTCCATGGTTAGTGACAATCTCTCTCATGAAGCTGAACCTTGCTATTATATGGTTGAATAAAAAGAGAGTTGCAGTCTCTCCATCATCTTTAAGCATTGGCATAGGTTCGACCCACTTCGTGAAGTAGTCTACGACGAAAATGATATAATGGTGCCCCCTTGCTGAAGGAGGGTTGCATGTAGTGTAATCAATTCCCCACTTGGTGAAGGGACCAACTGTGATGACAGGAAACATGGGAGCGGGATGTGCCCTCATGTTCCAAGAGAAGATCTGACACGAGTGGCACTTCTTGACTGATTTGATAAAATCTTTGATTAGTGTCAGCCAGAAGTAACCTACTCGTAAAATCGTTTGGGTTGTTTCCAACCAAGAAAAATGACCGCCACATGCTCCGGTATGGAAATCATTAAGCATGATAATTGCTTCTTCGTGAGTGAGGCATCGGTGCAGGATGCAGTCTACACCTCTTCGATACAATGTATCATTGAGTATGAGATAATTCTTAGCCTGATGGCGTATAAGATGATGTTCATCATGAGAAGCAGAGGTGGGGTACTTCAAATTCTGGAGATAGACAAGTATATCTCTATACCAGGGATCCGAAGATGCAATAAAAAACATATCTCCTCTGATAGGTGACTCTTCGGTCATAACATCACTTGACTCGATCGAAAGTTCCGAGATGAGTTCTGTGAAGACCAGTGATTTTTTGGATTTCGCTGAAAGGAAATCTAAGTCGAATTCCTGGAGGATGAATATCCATCTACTGACCTTTTCGCCTATTACCCGTTGTGTCAAAACGTATTGAAATGGATTCAGAATGACAATGAAAGTGGTCTTGCGAAACATAACATAATGATAGAACCGTTGAATAGCATGGCCTGCTACCAACGCAAGTTTTTCAATATGAGAATAATTGAGTTACAGTCTGACTAGGCCTCGACTCAGGTAATAGATCACATATTCTGAGAGAAAATCATCTTCCTGGACTAAGACCATGCCGATGGTTGACTCTGCTGCAACCAGGTATAATAAGAAATATTTGTTATAGTTGGGTGGCCGAACCAGAGGGGCAGTTGTGAGGGCATGTTTCAACGCGTCGAAGGAGAGTTGAGCGACATCATCCTAATGAAAAGGAACGTATTTCTTAAGTAAATGCATAAATCCCTTTGTGATCTCGGCATAGTTGGTGATGAAACGCCTTAGAAAATTCACCTTGCCCTGTAGACTTTGAAGTTGAAGGATTGTGCGTGGGGGGGGAAACTTAACTATTGCCTCAAGCTTGAGAGGATCGACCATGATCCCTGTTGTTGACACTATGAAACCTAACAAATGTCCTGATGTTATAAAAAAATGCACTTGTTTGGATTCAATCGAATCCGGAAGTAGCGACATAGCTCAAATATAAGTTCGAGGTGTGTGGGATGATCCGTTCTCTTGCGAGATCGAGATGCTAAATCATCTAAATAGGCCTTGACTATATGCTTGAGATCATGGAAAGCAAAAGACATGGCCCAATGGAAGGTAGCTCTAGAATTTTTGAGACCAAAAGGCATCTTACAATAGGGAAATTCACCCCATGGACAAATGAATGCAGTTTTGTGTTGGTCTTCAGGTTTGATTTTTATTTGATTATATCCCAGAAAACCATCCATGAAAGAAAAGGCCTCGCAACCTGCACATTCATCAATTATCTGGTCAATGAATGGTGTGGGAAAATTATCTTTTTGATAGGCCTTATTTAAATCACAGAAGTCCGTACATATAATTATCGTTCCCTGTTTCTTATTGACCGACATAGGATTTGACACCCATTGGGTCAAATGGATAGGATAGATAAAAACTACTTTTAGCAGTTTCTCAACTTCAACCTTAATGGCTATTGCTTTCCTCAGATTAACTGGATGAAGCTTCTGCTGAACAGGCTTGGCATCCGGATAAGTTGTGATTTGATGTTTGACTATTCTTAGATTGATGCCTGGCATTTCCTCGTAAGACTAGGCAAAAACATCACAGAATTCTTTAAATAGATCTGTGTAGATTTGAATCTCTTCTAGGGAACAATCAGCTCCGATGAAAACATTCTCCATGACACCAGGGGTTCTGGAGATATTAATCGGTATAGTTTCAGCGATAGTTTCCATATTACCCTCGGCATAAACCTCATGTGTAGCTAAGGGATTAATAGGACAAGACCTATCTCCAGTCATAGTCAAGGTGAATTCTCCTGCTTCGATTCTTCTTAACTCTAGGAGGAAGTATGATCTGTGATGGAGATCATCCCAGGGTTTGTTCGGACTAGTCATTGCTTCAATTATTGCTTCGTTGGAGGGAAAGACTAAGTCTAATGAATCAATATTAGTGAGAGATCCTTGAGCCAAAATAGGCTCTAGAATCGAATCTAACTCTTGTGCAGGAGTTGGATCTGTGTCGGCCAAAGCTTGCTGGACTAAAGAGTACGCTACTTCAGCTGCGAACAAGTGCATGGACATGCCAAGGTGCCTTGTCCCTTCCATCATGGCTGATGGGGAAGAAATTATCCATAGATCATTGAGGTAAGTCATGAAAAATGACGGAACTTGGAAAATCTCAACCTTATGGTGGTCTGATATGAACTTGACATCGCCTTGAGGGGGCGAGTAATCGAAGGTACCCATCAAATATGGGCACAAACCAACTCCTATGTTGACGATGCCCGGTTGGGGATTATCAATCATCGGGACTGTAGATGCCCCCAATGAAGGGTCAGGTTAGGAGAAAGACAATTGATCAATGGTCACAATACGGTCCTCATGTGGAAACAACAAGACTCGAAAAACTGTAGCGACCATTGCTTGCATGGCATAAGTCCAACTCCTTCCTAACAATAGATTGTAGTCGAGGGATGCATCGAATACTTCTAACTTGACGCACGCGGTCTTCCCTCCTAACTTCATGGGGAAAGAGGGAATGATACCATGTGGTCGGAACGAACGACCATCGAAAGCAGTGAGAGGAGTAGGTGATTGAGAAAAAATGGGCTGGCCAATGGCCTTCCAACATGCCAATGACATTTTGCATGTCGAGGCACCCTCGTCAACCACCATGCGGAAAATGTTACGAGTAAAAGTTTTCATGGGGTAAGCCACTACTATCTGAAATGCTACGTGGTAACGTAGATGAGGTTTTAATTCGGTTGTATCCAACATGATTGTACCCGGATTGCAAGTCTCGGTAGATCCTAAAGTGGCTAACAAATCTTTCCTCTGGGAAGGGTAGCTTTGGAGGACCTCCAAAGTGGACATCACACAAGGGGTTTGGGACAAATCCTTCACCACAAAATAGTTCTGGGCGGCCCTTGCATTTGGGTTGTGAGAAGATTTCTTGAACGCACCTTTTGGGATGTGTGTCATTGTTTCACCCAAATTCTTCTCGATCTGGAGAGGAAGAGATGGGATTTCAGCTTCTTTTCCCTTCTCATAAGTCCTTGGTTTACTGTAGTCATGCACTCTAGTCGATATAAAATCATCACCCTTCATCATATACACATTCGCGGATGCAGGATTGTTCAAAGACGGAGAGGGTCCTTGAATACCCCCTTCCGTGCTTGTAGAGGTTTGGGTTAGGTTTTGCCCATGTTGAAATGGATTGGTTAACACAACAGGTTACAGTGTTACAAACTTTTGGGCCTCTGCAAGCCGAGGACATTGGTGGGTTGGGTGGTCTTCCGTGCACAGGTTTCACGGATACCTCGCCTTCTATTTCTCAGTGTTTCCCCTGCCAACATTATTAGTGGGTTTCTTATCCCCTTTTCCCTTATTTCATTGTTTTTTCTTTCCATCAGGCTTCTGGGTGGCCTCTGGATTCGTCGATTGCACTGTGTGTACATCCAAAGTTTGGGTAGGGGGAGCAGCCAAAACAGTAGTTTGGCTGGCGGCTGTGTGTTGTATAAACAATTTTTGCAATTGCTTCGTCAGTTTTTCAACATTCTTTGTTTGTGCTGAACCAACAATACCATCGGCATGTGGTTGAGCTCTCTATCTGGTTTTATCAAGTATTGAGTGTGGCACATCTGGCAAGATATCGTATAATAAACTGGACCAAGAGTAGATTAGCTCAAGTTGTTGAGATCTCATGATGGCATCTTCTTTAGAAATCACTCCCGACATCATGACGTCCTTGGATAACTGTGGGACCAAAGACTTAAGGAACCACTCGAGTAGGAATGATGGTGGGACTAGCACCTTAATTAAACTCTTCCGACATCTCCATTCACGGATGTGATAAGAGATAAGGTCCACTTTTTTCTATTCAAAATTGGCTAGAAATTCTGTGCCAGTGTCGTATCTCATAGGTAATTGGAAATGGTTTAGGAAAGCCATTGCCAATTCACTGAAGGAAGAGTATCTTGAGCGGTCGAGCTCAATGTACCATTTCGCGACACTCGCAATGAGAGTACGCTGAAACAATCACAACTATATGGAGTCATCTTTCAATGAGTTAGATGAGTACCAAAGATGGAAGGTGGTCACATGATCTCCTGGATCTTCGTTAGACTTGGCTTCAAACTTTGGTATGTCCGAAGGCAACTTCATCGGCATAGGGGGCCAACGCAGATCATGACAGATAGGATCATTCAACAACCTTTTCAATCCTGGAAAGTACAAGGTTACCGGGAAAGGTAGTTTGGGTTGTTGGTGATAACCATGGAAAAAGGGACCTGTAGTTTGACTGGCACCAGGTTTCCAAGAGAAGTTCGGCTGCTGGCCTGGGTTCTGGTAAAAACCATGTCCATGAATAGTGTACATATTCTGCATGTGAGGAGACATCATCAGCTGATTCCCAAAATAGGACGTAGATGGTTGGGCGTGCATTACATTCAGAGGACTTTGGGAAGGGTTGGCCCATGCCGATCCCATGGGCATAGGCATAGTACCTTGTCTGGGGTTCCATTGGTTGTGAAAATAATTTCCCTGGATCGACATTCCTAATGAGGGAATTGATCCCTGCCAAGAATTCCAAGGTCCTGATGTGGAAGAAGTGATTGGGTTTGCCCCCAGTGGAGGAATAGTACCCTACATAGAAATAGGTTGTCCGTAACTAGGGTTTCCCCCGGTCAGGAAAGAAGCTGATGAGAAAGATTTATTACCAAACACCTCGAACAAAGAAAACGGTGTCGAACCTACCGACATATTATGAGAGGGTGGTCCTTAACACCCTGCTCCAAATAAAATATGGTGTGTGGGTGGCCCGACAGATTTCTGGTGGGTACCACCGAGCGACGGGGACGAAGGAGGTATATAACCTCCCTCGTAATGGAAAGTGTTAAAATGAGCTGAAGTGCCCCCCATGTGTCCTTGTAGAGGAGCGTTAGAGCTCCCTGCCCCTAGACCTAAAGTCTGTAAAGTGGAGTAGGAAAGTACAAGACTTGTAACTGAGCTAGGCATCCCGTATGAGAACGGAGGGCCTGTCACACTTGGTGTGAAAGGGGTAGTGGCCGTCACCATAAATGGGATTGGACCACTACTTGAGGTAGAGGCGGTCAAGACCATGGTGGCTTGGACCGATGACTGTGGGTTAGGAGGTGGAATATACCCTATGGTGACAACCATAGTGGGAATTGAAGAATTCCCAGAAGAAGTGGCAACATTTGTTTCCATTGCTGCGTGTGACATTGTCTGGAACTCGTAAGGGTGAATCTGTACAATGATGGGTGTCAAAAGATCAGTGGTTGGAGTTTCGGATGGACCAAGAGATTTCTCTCCAAGGTCTAAATGGTTGTTTCCTCCGGATGTTGGTTGGGTACAGTTTCTTGTGACCCGGTCGCTTCAAAAGACCCTTGTTGGTCTAGCTTTCGCCTTAGTGGTGGCGGATGTGGCTCCAGTGTATCCGGTGATAGGCCCATAAGAATTTGTGTCCAACATAGCTCATGATCCTCCACTATATGAGAAGATCAAAGACACACTAGGGATTTCTATTCGTTCAAAAAAAAACACACACTAAAAAGGTCCCTCCAAGATAAAACAAGAAAAAACTAAACTAGTTGGAAGAATAGTTACAACAACCAACACTAGAGAAACTTACCGGTGCAAGTGCAACTCAAACACGGAAGCACCCTCTGGGTATACCCTACAAAGTGTGGCCCAATGTTTGTCCTAGGTACCATGGTATACCCCCACAATCACCTGTGTATGTCTCTAAAAATGATAGGCAACTAGGTTTCCAGCGTGCGAACAGTCTCCAGGCAGGTACAGTCGAAAGTCTGGTAGACCACAATGAGCATGGTATCGAGCCTAAAACCTGTCAAGGGTATCGAAGGCAAGTGGATTTGAGGAAAACTGAGGACCTCGAACATATTTGAGTGATCCGGATTTATGTAGGAACACAATGAAATATATAAATACACATAAATGCAGAGATGCAGTGGAAATAAGAATTCATTTCATTAATAACAAATCACTAAAATATGCTTACAGACAGAATGGAAATAAACTGGCTAGGGCATTGGTAGCTTATCTTTGAGAAGTGATGTGGTAGCTACTGGTCTCTAAACTCTGTTATAATGAGGCTTGAAGGCCTATTATTATTGAGAAACAATGGAAAACCCTAAACATCCAAAGACCTAACCCTAGGAGATGAAACACCAAGACTATGGGCCCCGTTTGGGTAAGTTGGTACATCAACTTCTTGGGGATGTAACTTTGGCATATGATCTCCGTTTGATGCGTTTCATACCTTGTTAGAAAGATCTATCCGAGGAATACAAATTTTGGGTGAGCAACATTGATCTAATATCCATGTTGCTCCCCGTTTTCCCAAAAAACGCCGTTTAAGGCCTCAAAACGGCTCTGGAAGTTCAGGACCCGAAAAACTGCTAAAAATAGTAAACTGTGCAGAAACTGAAAAAATAAAAGAAGAAATGGTAGGGGTCTAAGTGGAATAGGTTGGTGGCCACCAATATCCACCTAAATCATTCCTCCCCCCTTAGGAATCAATGGTCCCCATTGCGCTGAGTTCCTCCATGAGATGAGGAAACTTTTGTTGAACTTGGTCCCTGGTGAGCCACTTGCCTTGGTGAAGGAGTTGGCTTGATTTGACAACTCGATATAGCAGTATCCTTTGTTTTCAGGTGTGCTTGATCTATGTATCAATGATCTGATCAGTTCTGGCTTGTTCCATGCAGTCTAGATTTAACTATGTTGGTGTGAGTTGTTCTGCCATGTCGGATGTGTCTAGTAGAGGTGGAAAGTAGGGCCGAAGGCGGTCCACATTGAACACTGGGTGCAGACCAAGGAAAGGCGGAATGTTTATCTCAAAGGAATTTTCTCCTACAACCTTGGTGAGGGTGTACGATCCATATTAGAGCGGATGAAGCTTGCAGTGGCGTCCAACGAGGCGCTCCTTTTGCAAATGCAACCACACTTTGTCACCCACTTGGAAGTTGTATGGCACCCGATGTTGATCATGTCCTTGCTTGTACTTAGAATTGGCTCTGTCCAAGATGTCATGAACCTGTGGGAGAATGTGTTGAATGTGCTCAATGAAGTTGTTTGCCTTGTCAGCCTTAGTTTGGACATGAGCTTAATATTCTTGAGTAGCCACAAATGGCATGGATATGTCAATGGGACATAGTGGTTGGAATCCCAAGACCACTTGAAAGGGGATGTGGCTGGTTGAGCTATGGAGAGACTGGTTGTAGCTGTGTTGTACATAGGGGAGGCTCTCATCCCATGTCCTTGGATGCTTTGAATTGTACATGCGCAGAATGTGTATGATCATTCGGTTGACGACCTTTGTCTGGCCATCAGTTTGCGGATGAAAACCTGTGGACTTGGTGAGCTTGGTGTCTAGCATCGACCAGAGGCTGGAGAAAAATGTACTGAGGAACCTACTATCCCTATCTGAGACGATAAACTATGGGATCCCAAAGTGTACCCACACTTATTCAAAGAAGAGTTTAGCAGTGGCTTCTGTTGTGATATTCTTCTTGCAGACCATTATAATGGACATCTTTGAGAATCGGTCGACGACCAAAAAAAGACAGTCATTGCCATTCTTAGTAGAAGGAAGGCCCGACATGTAATCCATACAGATGGATTCCTAAGGTCGACTAGGGGTAGGAAGCGAAGTATAGAGGCCTTGCTTCTTGATGGTTGGTTTGGCAATGGTGCAAGCAGTGCAGGACTTGATGTACTTCTGGACATCTTGTCGAAGGTTCGGCCAATAGAAATAATTTTACAGTACTGCCATGGTTTTCTTGACCCCAAAATGCCCAGCGACCCGACTATAGTGCACCTCCCAAATCATCTTGGCACGCTTTCTTGAAGGAATACAAAGGTGTACCAGGTGAAAAAGTAGGGCATCCTGGAGGTGAAAATTGGGAACTTGCTTACCCTCCAAGAGTGTATTGTATGTGTGGCCAAATTTTGGATCACTTTTGTAGAGAAGCGGCCAATCGGAAGTCTCATGCCCGCAAAAGTTGAGCACAGTGGTTAGCGCCACGATGGGTGGTCGACTGAGGCAGTATGCAACATTATTGGTGCTGCCTTTTTTGTACTTAATGTTTAAATGAAACTATTGCAGGTGTGTGGACCACTTCTAACGACGATCGTTCTGCAACTTCCCTTGTGTCTGTATGAACTGCAGGGGTCAGTGGTTTATGTGGATGACCGTTTCCTTTCCCAAAATGTAATGCTTCCATTGCTGACAAGCCTACACAATGGAATATATTTCTTTGTCATAAGTGGGATACTTCTGGACTGTGTCGGAAAGTGTCTCACTTTGATATTCCACTGGATGCCCATGTTGAGTAAGGACTGCCCCAATAGCATATTCAGAGGCATCTATCTCGATCTCAAATGGTTTTTGCAAGTCTGGTAATGTGAGCACTGGTGCAGAGTAGAGGCAATGCTTCAACTCCCCGAACGCCTTCTATTGAGATTCAGACCAAAATAATTTTTCTTTATCTCCTCCCTTGGTGACTTGACTCAA
>JZKD02S1672663.1:1758574-1779799 GCA_000966675.3 Picea glauca
AGTGATATGAGAGAATCCCAACACAAACCTACGGTAGAAATTGGCAAGACCTAAAAAGATGCGGAGCTCTATTAGGGTGGTTGGGGCTGGCCAATCCCGAATGACTTGGATCTTTTCTAGATCCACATGCACCCCCCGCTCATCAATAATGTATCCTAGATATTGAACTTGGGTCATGCCAAAAGTGAATTTATCCAAATTGGCACACAACTTGTGTTGCCTTAGTGTTTGGAGGACCTGTCAGATGTGGTGGAGGTGATCTTCCCAAGTTTGGCTGAAGATCAGAATGTTATCCAAGTACACCACTGCAAATGGGTTGGTGAATGGCCGCAGGATGTTGTCCATTAGCCTCATGAAGGTTGCAGGGGCATTCGTCAATCCGAAAGGCATGACCAACCATTCAAAAGGGCCCTCCTTGGATTTGAATGTAGTTTTCCACACATCAGAGGGTTCGATTGGTACCTGGTGATACCCAGAATTCAAGTCGATCTTGCTGAAATATTTCTCCCCCTTGAGTTGGTCCAGAAGGTCATCAATCCATGGGATTGGGTACCTATTCTGGACAGTGATATTGTTCAGTGCCCGATAGTCAATGCATAGTCTCCAAGTCCCATCCTTCTTCTGCACCAACACGATCAGGCTCCCAGAGGGAAATGAACTCAGTCGAATGTGACCTTTCTGCAACATCTCCTTAATCTACCTCTTGATTTCATCATTCTCCAGAACAGAGTGTCGATAGATGGGTCCATTGGGTAGTGGTGCACCTGGGGTCAGATCGATGGGGTGCTTGACCTGGCATTGTAGAGGCACCCCTACGGAGGAGGTGAATATGTCCTCGTACTCCTCCACGACCTTATCCATCTATTGTTTTCATGCAACAGGGCTCTGTCTGGAGGTCATGGCCACAGTCTTCCTCTTTCCCTAAGGGTGGATCATCAGGAAAACAAATTTCCTGGTTTTGGAAATGAGCTTACTGCATTGTTTTGCAGTAACCAAAGAGATGGTGGTAGGCTATGCTATCTCCGGTATCTTGTATATCTTATTGACCAAAGTGATAATAACAGCACAAGGCCTGGAATCATACACATCATGTCACTTCCACAAGTACGGTTGGCCTAATAATACATCAGAAACATCAAGAGGAGAAATGTCACATAAAAACTCATCTGTGAAGGGCTTGATGCTGTAGGGAAGGCGACATTGTTGACTGACGCGAAGGTCCCATCCTTGGTGCAACTATTCGCTGGTGTATGGTTGTGGGTGTGATGTGGTCAGTAAGACCAACCGCTTCATGACCTCTACCGAGATGAGGTTTTTCTGGCTCCCGCTATCGACAATGAACTGCAGTGGGGAAACCTTTACTCACATCTTGGAATGGAAGAGATGCTCTGCCTCCTCTAGATCTTCTGGTTCCTCCTTGTATATCTTCGTGGTGGCAACTATGGTGCTGGGCTCTGCATCGATAATCTTATTCCCCCTGTCATTCCCCTTGTTAGGTTTTGATTCAGAGTTAGAGCATGCATCCAATTTAGAAGCCTTCAACTCGGCTACCAATGACTGCTTGGCCCGACGCTCACTTGTGTTGTGAGTGGAGATCTTATGGAACTCACACCACTTCCCCGTATCCTTTTTTGGCTTCGTGGTGTTGTTCTTTTCTTGTGTCTTTGGCGGGTTGTCCTGGGCTTCCCTGCCTTGGCTTGGTCCTTTGTTTTTCGGTTTGGGGGTACCTTTCCCTTTCTTCTGATTTGCAGACCCAAAGTATCATTTATTCTGTTTGAACTTTTGTTGAATCTTGGCAGCATATCGGTATGCCACACCAAGCAAAGAGATGTAGAGGAACTCCATTTCCTCCTGAATGTATCTGTGTAGACAACTGCAATACTTTAACATCAATTGTTTCTCTGAATATTTGATACGCATCTTTGTGCATGGGGTATGAAACATATTCTTCATCTCATGCACATATTGGTCCCTTTGCTGCCGCAACAATGTCCATTGTATGTATTTGTCCTCATATCTCCCCATGGGATAATATTGTTCCTTGATGGCATCTCAGAAAGAATTTCAAGTGGGTGCGGCTGAGAACAGACAGGGTTTTCCCTCTATTATCGGACAAATCGGTAGGTGCGGACACTAACTGATCTCCCTAGATCCACCTAGATCTAGAACAAAACACACCAGAACATGATGCTTTCCTTAAGTTTTAGATATTGAATTTACTAACTAAAGAGGGATGAGCGACATACCATTTGAATGTCACTTCCTCTCGCCATCGCAATCCTAGCTCCATTCCAATTCTCATACGATGATGATCCTGCAAAAGAACACAACCAACCAAAGTGATAGTAATAGCATAAACTCAATATAAACCTATTTATGTGATCAAGGAATCATACAATAAAACACAACAAGCTTTATAGGAAAGAATCATGTTACTGTATCATATTAAATATGAAAGAGAGATTACAACCATGGCCTTGATGTCGTAAGGTACCTTCCAACTGTCCTTTGGTCCCCACACACTTCTTGCTCCAAGGATTTTGAGACCATGGATCTTGTCACAGGCGCACCCTCAGGCACGTCCACCTCCTCAGGACCTTCTTCCTCTCTCGGCCCGAAGAACTCAAATGTTCCTCTAATTCCCTGTCGGGAATTTTCCTTACCCACAACAACTCTTCAAGTGATCTCCCTTAATGATCATGAAATTGGACTTTGCAATTTCGTGAATCCTATGGTCGTGTGTTTCGTGCCTCATGATTCCCCGAACTCCGACGTGAGTCAATCTTGACTTTCTCCCTTGCTACTGGATTTCTCCCTATCAGGAAATCTCTATTCGCTACGTCAACAAATGGAATTCCTGAACTCCGAACCCCGATGTGCCGATACTCCGATGCACGTGTGGGTTGAATTTTCTACTTCTCGTCGCCTCTGTCGGGATTTCGGGATTCGCAGGATCGCGAATCCTGATGTCAATGGACTCAGGACTTACTTTTTCCCGATTCCTGATTTGGTATGCCACCTGTCCTCCACTAACCGTGGCTGTGGGCCACACGACCCTTCTGTCGGGGTATCGCATTTCGCGATTCCGAGCGGCAAGTGTTTCCTGCTCTCAGAAACCCCGATTCTCCAATCTCCGACTCCTCGGGATCTCCTGACATGCATCCCTGCTGATGGATGGTTCTGATCTTATCGGGATATCACGGATCATGATTCTTGATGTCGTGATTTCTGCACCCTCGGAATTCACGATGACCTAAATATCTCGATGACCTGTCTGGGACTTCTCCTCTGCACAATAGGGCTTAACCTTTGCGTAACTCCTGCCGAATCTGACAGCTGACAGGAAATTAACTGTTGATCCAATGACTTTCGCCGATTCACGAAATATCCTCAGAGGATTTCGACCATCCGTCCTTCCTTGGGTGTTTCCTGCGAGATGAATCAAGTGCTTCCTCCATGAAGACTTGTTCACCCACTCGCCAACCTGTGAGGCTTTCCCTCAGAATTTCCACGGAAACTTCCCTGCACTTATCCTTCAGTGAATTCGAAGGCTTACCCCTCCTCAGCTTCTTCACGACTTTAGTCTCTTAGAAAAGAGAACTCTTTTCACGCACTCCTTGCGGCAACCCTTCAACCTCGACCCAGTGTTGAAGTTTCTTGACTCTGCGCACTCCTGCAACAATAGTCTTCCGATACTCTACTCAGAATCGCAACTATGAGACTTAGCTTGGCCTGCGCACTCCTTGCACGGCACTATCCCTATCTGCACATTCGTGGAAATGAGAACAAAAGCTATCTCTAATTGAACCCTTCTGTCAATGCACTCCTTGCAGACAATTCAACTGCACTCCTTGCAGGAATCCTCTGGCTCAATTAGAGAAACAATTGAAACTCATTCACTCACCCTCTCATACTTCAATTCAACCATGAAATCACATGCACAACATATAAAAGAAAATGTATGACAGGAAGCAAATATTCATGAGCATATCATCAATACACAGAGAAACAACACAAAAACATGGATTTGAATCAAAGCTTTATTCTATTAATTCAAATGTCTGTACATGGGGTGTTCTTCATACAATTCTTTGCTTTCTCTCTCTTTCTGCTCCTGTTAATGCTTATTAATGTTACAATGATACAATGAGGGTGTCTATATCTGTTTTCCCCCTTCGACTCTAAGCTATCAAATCTAGAATTAAATTCCTATCTACCAGCATTAACTACATTAAATGTCATCTATCTACCTAAGGAAGAGAGCTATCCACTCAAGGTTCATTACAATATACAAAGGTGCCTCTTCTTAAATGAGTCATTTAAGATTTGAGCAACAATTCCAAGGCATTTTCAAAATTTTTGCTGGCTTGTCCAGCTGTCTTCTGCTCCATGCTGGCTCGCTTGATGGTGTTGGTGATGCTCTTGCATCATACTCCTCGGATTGAAAAATTTCATGGGCTCCTTTCCATGAGCTCCTGCATGGTCTGTCCATGTTTCTGTATCACTGCTTTTCTCTCCCAGCTGGCATCCTCCACTGGGTGATTCTTCCACTTGACCAGATACTCGAAGTATTCTTTTCTCCTGGTCTTCTTGCTTACTCTCTTGTCCAGTATGCATTCCATCTGTGGCTTCTCTGCAACTGGCATCTGCTTCGTCCACTGGATCACTAGCTTTTCAGTTCCAGTCTCTGCTTCTCCAGCCCTGTACGGGTATAAATCTGCGACATTGAATATCGAAGATATTCCGACGCCATCCGACAACTCGATCTCATAAGCATTTTCTCTGAATTTATTTAGGACCCTACATGGCCCAATTTTCTTCATTTTTAGCTTGTTGTATGTTCCCCTTGGGAACCTTTCCTTCCTCAAATGTGCCAGAACCAGATCACCAACTTCGAACTGAAGGTTTCTCCGATGCTGATCTTCTCTGCGTTTATATTCTTGATTTGATCTCAGCAGTCGTTCCTTCACCTGGCTATGAAGTTCCTTCATCGCCTCAATGAATTCTTTTGCACTAGCACTTCTAGTAGCAGTCTGTTCTGAATCCCTCAGTTCAGAAACCCCTCTCGGTTGTGTACAATACACAATCTGAAATGGACTTTTTCCTGTTCTCCGATTTACTGAATCGTTGTATGCAAACTCCGCCTGTGGTAATATCTGGTCCCAACTGCCGTGGTGCTCTGTCACTAAGATTCTCAGTAAGTCTCCCAGAATTTTGTTGACCACTTCTGTTTGTCCATCCATATGAGGATGATAAGAAGAACTAAATGCCAAGTTAGTCCCTAGCTTCTTCCACAAGGTCCTCCAAAAATTCCCTATGAATTTGGTGTCTCTGTCCGAAACTATGCTTTTCGGCAATCCATGAAGTCGAATAATCTCTTTGAAGAACAGATTTGTGATATGCGTTGCATCACTGGTCTTCTGGCATGGAATGATGTGTTCCATATTAGAAAACCTGTCCGCTACTACAAATATGGAATCAACACCCCTTTGCGTCCTTGGCAAACCCAATACAAAATCCATGCTAATCGCCTCCCATGTTCTCTCGGGTATGGGCAATGGCTGATAAAATCCTGCATTCTGCCTCCTTCCTTTCGAATGCTGGCAAACTTTACACCTGTCTACAAATATTTTGACATCTGCTCGCATCCTCAGCCAAAAGTATGATTCGCTCAACTTCATGAATGTCTCGTCATGGACAAAGTGTCCTGCTAATCCACCACTGTGCTTCTCTTTCAATAGGTTCTCCATCATGGAGCACTTCGGAATACACAGTTGATTGCCTCTGAACAACAATCCTTCCTGGATCAGATAGTCTATCCAAGGACTTATATCTCTGAGAACTGGGTTCTCAGCTGCTTCATACGCTTTTGCAAAATCTGCATCTCCTACGTACATGTCTCTGAGATTTTCAAAACCCAATGTTTTGACTCAGAATTCCTGCAACAACAAACACTTCCTGCTCAAAGCATCAACCACTTTTTTAGCAGTACCAGAAATTTGTTTAATCAAAAATGTGAAACTTTTCATATACTCTACCCATTTTGCATGTTTCTGATTCAACTTCTCCTGTTGAGTCACAAACTCTAATGCATGATTATCACTATACAATACAGATTCCTTTGGGATCAAGTAATGCCTCCACTTCTTCAATTCTTGTATGATAGCATAAAATTCTTTATCATACGTGGATTATTTCAGTTTGGCTTCATCGAGCTTCTTGCTGAAATATGCAACTGGCCTGTCTTCTTGACTCAAGACCACTCCTATGGAAAACCTGCTTGCATCACATTTCACTTGAAATGTCTTCAGGAAATCCGACAACACCAACACTGGTTGTTCTGTGATCTTCCGCTTCAACATATTGAATCTTTTCTCAGTCTCTATTTTCCAGTGAAAATACTTATGCCACTTCTTCACTGTATCCATCATTGCTACACTCATTCCACTGAAATTCCTAATGAACTTTCGGTAGAAACTACCTAATCCATGAAACCTTCTCACCTCGAATACATTTCTCGGTGATGGCCAATTCTTGATCACTTCTACCTTATCCAAATCCATCCTAAATTCATTCACCGATATGACAAATCCCAAGTAAATGAGTTTTGTTTTCATAAATGAAGATTTTCTCATATTAATCAACATCTTCACCTGCTGTAGCTTCTTCATCACTGTAGCCAAATTCTTCAAGTGTTCTACCTCTGAATTACTGTAAATCAGTATGTCGTCCAAATACACAATGATGAACTTCCTGATGAACTCCCTTAGGAATTCATTCATCAACCTCATGAAGGAACTTGGTGCATTCGTCAATCCAAACGGCATAACAAGCCATTCATACAACCCTTTGTTTGTCTTGAATGTTGTTTTCCATTCATCGCCTTCTCTCATGCGAATATGGTGGTATTCGCTCTTCAAATCAATCTTTGAAAAGTACTTTGCCCCATTTAGGCAATCCATCAGATCATCCATTCTTGGAAATGGGAATCTGTACTTGATGGTTATTTTGTTAATCGCCCTCGAGTCGATACACATTCTCCAACCTCCATCTTTCTTCGAACTGAGTACTGCTGGAACAACACATGGACTCAATCTTTCTCTAACCAATCCTTTGTCCATCAACTCCTGGAACTGCTTCTTGACCTCTTCATTTTCCTGTGGCGTCAACCTGTACGCGGCTTTGTTCGGAAAAGTAGCTCCCGATATGAGATCAATACGATGAATCACACTCCTCATTGGTGGAAAAGAACGAGGTAATTCGTTCACTATGATGTCAAAAAACTCTTCCAGCAGTTCCTGAATCTCATCTGGTAGATCGTCCACTCTTGTGCTAGTTAGAACAATCCTCGGCTTTCTGACCAAAAAGAATTGTGGATCTTCTTTCTTCTTCACCTCCGTAAGAAGCTCCTTCCCACTCATGAGAAGTACTGTGTTGTTTACTTCCAGCTTCACGTCCTTATCCTTTATCGAAAGCAACATATGGGTTCTCCCATTCTTCTCCAGGGTATAGGTGTTCATTCTCCCATCATGAATCACATTTCTGTCATATTGCCATGGTCTACCCAAAAATAGATGACATACATCCATGGGAATAACATCACACATAATCTTATCATTATATCCTCCTATTTTGAATTCAACCAAGCATTGTTTAGTAACAGTTACCTGGTGTCCTTTTTGCAGCCACGAAACTCTGTATGGGCTTGGATGATTAGTCGTCTCCAGCTCCAACTTCTCTACCATCTCGGTTGAAACGAGATTATCCATGCTTCCACTTTCCACGATAACCTTGCACACCCTATCCTTGGTTTTGCAAGCTGTTCTGAACAGTCTGGTCCTTTGAACTGAACTCTCCACCTCCTTCTCGGGTGTCAAAAGCACTTTACGCATCATTAGCGATCTTCTGTATTCTGTGTCTTCTGCCTCAACATCCCACCTCTACGCTTCAGTGATGTGAGCTTCTCCAATGTCCTTCCTTTTCTCTGGACACTCGTAAGACTTGTGCCCATTCTTTCCACATGTGAAGCATGTAATGACTCCACCTCTCCCTCTTCCTCTACCTCTGGTGCGAGGAAACGTGTTTGCGTCAGCATAATCTACCTTCTGCTCTATATGCTATCCTCTCTGTTCAACATGTGGCCCTCTCTATGAGGTTCCACCTCTCTCAATATTACCCTGAGGTTTCTTTCATTCCTCCTTGGGCTTCTGAGTTCTTTCTTGGGAAACTGACTTGCCTCTGGGCTAGCTTCTGCCTCACCCTGACTGACCTTGCTTATGGCTCAACTTCTCTTCGGCTTTCAGAGCCATCTGATAAGAATCCTCCATAGTCCGAATGGTAACCATGCTCAATTCATCCTGAATGTCGTATCTCAGACCATTCAGATATCTAGAAACGTTCTCATCATCGCTCTCCCGATGACCTGCCCTGATGTTCAGTCGATAGAATTCCTCAGTGTATTCTTTCACTGTGATCAGCTTCTATCTCAGGTTCTGCATCCTCCTGAACAGAGTAATTTGATAGTCTATTGGGATGAATTTCTCCTTCATCGTCACAATCATTCGATCCAAACTCTTAATCTTATGCTTTCCCTTACAGCGTCTGTCATCTTGTAGCTCGTCCCACCATAATGCTGCATGTCCTTTCAAGCGCGTAACAACATGATTGAATTTCTTATCTTCTTCGACCTCTTCATAGTCGAAGTATGTGTCGAGAGCTCTAATTCAATCTAGAAGCTCTTCTGCATCCAGATTCCCTTCGTAAATTGGAATGTCCATCTTCACCTTTGCACCCATTCTGGAAATGGCTTTAATCAGACGTTCATTTGCTGCATCTTCGGCTGCAACTTCCTCCTCTCGTTCAGCCTCAATTTCGCTGTCGGAATCACTAAGATCCCCTGCACTAGTTGTGTGCCTTTGAGCTGTCTCCATGTCTTCGAGTCTTGCTCGAAGATCTCTCATCTGTCTTTCCATTTCTGGATTGACTACCTGCCTGCCTCTTCTTCACACCTCCCTATATTCTAGATCAGGCGATTTCCTCTCTCTCGTCGGTGGAATGGAAAATTATCTTACTCTGCTACAGAAAGCAAAGAGATATTCCCGCTCTGATACCACTTTGTCATAGGCGCACCCTCGGGCACATCCGCCTCCTCAGGACCTTCTTCCTCTCTCGGCCCGAAGAACTCAAAGCTTCCTCTAATTCCCTGTCGGGAATTTTCCTTACCCACAATAACTGTTCAAGTGATCTCCCTTAATGATCGGGGAATCAGACTTCATGATTGCGCGAATCCTATGGTCGTGTTTTTCATACCTCACGATTCACCGAACTACGACGTGAGTCAACGTTGAATTTCTCCCTTTCTATCGGATTTCTCCCTATCGGGAAATCTCTATTCGCTACGTCAACAAATGGAATTCCTGAACATCGAACCCCGATGTGCCGATACTATGATACACGTGTGGGTTGAGTTTTCTACTTCTCGTCGCCTCTGTCGGGATTTCGGGATTCACGAGATCGCGAATCTTGATGTCAACTGACTCGGGAATTACTTTTTCCTGATTCCCGATATGGTATACCACCTATCCTCCACTAAACCTGGCTATGCCCCACACGACCCTTCTATCGGGGTATCGCATTTCGCGATTCCGAGCGGCAAGTGTTTCCTGTTCTCAGAAACCCCGATTCTCCGATCTTTGACTCCTCGGGATCTCTTGGCACGCATCCCTACCAATGGATGATTCTGATCTTATCGGGATATCGCGGATCGCGATTCCTGATGTTGTGATTTCTACACCCTCGGAATTCCCGATGACCTAAATATCCTGATGACCTGTCCGGGACTTCTCCTCTGCGGACTAGGGCTTAACCCCTGCATAACTCCTGCCGAATATGATGGCTGACGGGAAATTAACTGTTGATCCAACAAATTGCAATGATTTGAGAAATCTCCTCAGAGGATTTTGACCATTCGTCCTTCCTTGGGTGTGTCTTGCGATATGAATCAAGTGCTTCCTCCATGAAGACTTGTTCACCCACTTGCCAACCTGTGACGCTTTCCCTCAGACTTTCCATGGGAGCTTCCCTGCACTTATCCTTCAGTGAATTCGAAGGCTTACCCCTCCTGAGCTTCTTCATGACTTCAGTCTCTTAGAAAAGAGAACTCTTTGCACGCACGCCTTGCAGCAACCCTTCAACCTCGACCCAATGTTGAAGTCTCTTGACTTTGTGCACTCCTGCAACAACAGACTTCCGATACTCTACTCAGAATCGCAACTATGAGACTTAGCTTGGCCTGCGCACTCCTTGCATGGAACTATGCCTATCTGCACCTTCATGGAAATGAGAAATTTTTTTATCTCTAATTGAACCCTTCTGTCAACAAACTCCTTGCGGACAATTCAACTGCACTCCTTGCAGGAATCCTCTGGCTCAATTAGAGAAACAATTGAAACTCATTCACTCACCCTCTCAGACTTCAATTCAACCATGAAATCAAATGCACAACATATAAAAGCAAATGTATGACAGGAAGCAAATATTCATGAGCATATCATCAATACATAGAGAAACAACACAAAACCATGGATTTGAATCAAAGCTTTCTTCTATTAATTCAAATGTCTATACATGGGGTGTTCTTCATACAATTCTCTGCTTTCTCTCTCTTTCTACTCCTGTTAATGCTGCTTAATGTTACAATGATACAATGAGGGTGTCTATATCCGTTTTCCCCCTTCGACTCTAAGCTATCAAATCTAGAATTAAATTCCTATCTACTAGCATTAACTACATTAAATGTCGTCTATCTACCTAAGGATGAGAGCTATCTGCTCAAGGTTCATTAGAATATACAAAGGCGCCTCTTCTTAAATGATTCATTTAATATTTGCGCAACAGTTCCAAGGCATTTTCAAAATTTGTGCTGGCTTGTCCAGCTGTCTTCCGCTTCACACTGGCTCACTTGATGGTGCTTTCGATGCTCCTGCATCATACTGCTCGGCTTGAAAACTTTCATGGGCTCCTGTCCATGTGCTCCTGCATGGTATTTCCATGTTTTTGTATCACTGCTTCGCTCTCCCAGCTGGCATCCTCCACTGGGTGATTCTTCCACTTGACCAGATACTCAAAGTATTCTTTTCTCCTAGTCTTCTTTCTTACTCTCTTGTCCAGTATGCATTCCATCTGCGGATTCTCTGCAACTGGCATCTGCTTCATCCACTGGATCACTGGCTGCTCAGTTCCAGTCTCTGCTTCTCCAACCCTGTACAGGTATAAATCTGTGACAATGAATATCAGAGATATTCCGATGCCATCCGACAACTCGATCTCATAAGCATTTTCTCCGAATTTCTTTAGGACCCTGCATGGCCCAATTTTCTTAATTTTCATCTTGTTGTATGTTCCCCTTGGGAACCTTTCCTTCCTCAAATGTGCTAGAACCAGATCACCAACTTCAAACTAAAGTTGTCTCCGATGCTGATCTGCTCTGCGTTTATATTATTGATTTGATTTCAGCAGTCGTTCCTTCACCTGGCTGTGAAGTTCCTTCATCGCCTCAATGAATAATTCAAATCAATCTTTGAAAAGTACTTTGTCCTTCTCAGGAAATCCATCAGATCACCCATTCTTGGAAATGGGAATCTGTACCTGATGGTTATTTTGTTAATCTCCCTCGATTCAGTACACATTCTCCAACCTCCATCTTTCTTCGGACTGAGTACTGTTGGAACAACACATGGACTCAAGCTTTCTCTAACCAATCCTTTGTCCATCAACTCCTGGACCTACTTCTTGACCTCTTCATTTTCCTACAGTGTCAACCTGTACGTGGCTTTGTTCGGAAAACTAGCTCCCGGTATGAGATCAATATGATGACTCACACTCCTCATCGGTGGCAACGAACGAGGTAATTCGTCCACTATGATGTCAACGAACTCTTCCAGTAGTTCTTGAATCTCATCTGGTAGATCATCCACTCTTGTGCTAGTTAGAACAATCCTCGGCTTTCTGACCACAAAGAATTGTGGATATTCTTTCTTCTTCACCTCCGTAAGAAGCTCCTTCCCACTCATGAGAAGTATTGTGTTGTTTACTTCCTGCTTCACCTCCTTATCCTTTATTGGAAGCAACATATGGGTTCTCCCATTCTTCTCCAGGGTATAGGTGTTCATTCTCCCATCATGAATCACATTTCTGTCATATTGCCATGGTCTACCCAAAAATATATGACATACATCCATGGGAATAACATCACACAGAATCTTATCATTATATCCTCCTATTTTGAATTCAACCAAGCATTGTTTAGTAACAGTTACCCGGTGTCCTTTTTGTAGCCACGAAACTCTGTATGGGCTTGGATGATCAGTTGTCTCCAGCTCCAAATTCTCTACCATCTCGGTTGAAACGAGATTATCCATGCTTCCACTGTCCACGATAACCTTTCCCAACCTATCCTTGGTTTTGCAAGCTGCTCTGAACAGTCTGGTCCTTTGAACTGAACTCTCCACCTCCTTCTTGGGTGTCAAAAGGACTTTACGTACCATTAGCGATCTTTTGCCTTCTGCGTCTTCTGCCTCAACATCCCGCCTCTGCGCTTCGGTGATGTGAGCTTATCCAATGTCCTTCCTTTTCTCTGGACACTTGTAAGACTTGTGCCCATTCTTTCCACATGTGAAGCATGTAATGACTCCACCTCTCCCTCTTCCTCTACCTCTGGTGCGAGGAAAAGTGTTTGCGTCAGCATAATCTCCCTTCTGCTCTGTATGCTGTCCTCTCTGTTCAACATGTGGCCCTCTGTGTGAGGTTCCACCTCTCTCAATCTTACCCTGAGGTTTCTTCCATTCCTCCTTGGGCTTCTGAGTTCTTTCTTGGGCAATTGACTTGCCTCTGGGATGGATTCTGCCTCACCCTCGCTGAAATTGCTTACGGCTCAGTTTCTCTTCGGCTTTCAGAGCCATCTGATAAGCATCCTCCACAGTCCGAATGGTAACCATGCTCAATTCATCCTAAATGTCGTATCTAAGACCATTCAGATATCTAGCAACCTTCTCATCATCTCTCTCCCGATGACCTGCCCTAATTTTCAGTCGATAGAATTCCTCAGTGTATTCTTTCACTGTCATCAGCTTCTGTCCCAGGTTCTGCATCCTCCTGAACAGAGTAATTTGATAGTCTCTTGGGATGAATTTCTCCTTCATCTTCGCAATCATTCGATCCCAACTCTTAATATTCTTCTTTCCCTTGCAGCATCTGTCATCTTGTAGCTCGTCCCACCACAATGTTGCATGTCCTTTCAAGTGCGTAACAACATGCTTGACTTTCTTATCTTCTTCGACCTTTTCATAGTCGAAGTATGTATCGAGAGCTCTAATCCAATCTAGAACCTCTTCTGCATCTAGATTCCCTTCGTAAACTGGAATGTCCATCTTCGCCTTTACATCCATTCTGGAAATGGCTTTAAATAGACGTTCATTTGTTGCATCTTCGGATGCAACTTCCTCCTCTTGTTCAGCCTCAATTTCGTTGTCGAAATCACTAAGATCCCCTGCACTAGTTGTGCGCCTTTGAGCTGTCTCCATGTGTTCAAGTCTTGCTCAGAGATCTCTCATCTGTCTCTCCATTTCTGGATTGACTACCTGCCTGCCTCTTCTTCTCACCTCCCTATCTTCTAGATCAGGTGATTTCTTCTCTCTCCTTGGCGGCATGGAGAATTCTCTTACTCTGCTATAGAAAGCAAAGAGATATTCCCGCTCTGATACCACTTTGTCGCAGGCACACCCTCGGGCACGTCCGCCTCCTCAAGACCTTCTTCCTCTCTCGGCCCGAAGAAATCAAAGGTTCCTCTAATTCCCTGTTGGGAATTTTCCTTACCCACAACAACTCTTCAAGTGATCTCCCTTAATGATCGGGAAATCGGACTTCACGATTTCGCGAATCCTATGGTCATGTGTTTTGTGCCTCAAGATTCCCTGAACTTCGACATGAGTCAACATTGACTTTCTATCTTGCTACCAGAGTTCTCCCTATCGAGAAATCGCTATTCTCTACGTCAACAAATGGAATTCCTGAACTCCGAACCCCAATGTGCCGATACTTCGATGCACGTGTGGGTTGACTTTTCTGCTTCTTGTCGCCTCTGTCAGGATTTCGGGATTCACCGGAATCGCGAATCCTGATGTCAATGGAATCGAGACTTACCTTTTTCCGATTCCCGATATGGTATGCCACCTGTCCTCCACTAACCCTGGCTATGGCCCACATGACCCTTCCGTCGGGGTATCATGTTTCGCGATTCCGAGCAGCAAGTGTTTCCTATTCTTAGAAACCCTGATTCTTCAATCTCTGACTCCTCAGGATCCCCTGACATGCGTCCCTACTGATGGATGGTTCTTATCTTATCGGGATATCGCGAATCACGATTCCTGATGTCGTGATTTCTGCACCCTCGAAATTCCCGATGACCTAAATATCCCGATGACCTGTCCAAGACTTCTCCTCTGCGCACTAGGGCTTAACCCCTACATAACTCCTGCCGAAGCTGACGGCTGATGGGAAATTAACTACTAATCCAATGGGTTACAAAGATTCGTGAAATCTCCTCAGAGGATTTCGACCGTCCGTCGTTCCTTGGGTGTTTCCTGCAAGATGAATCAAGTGCTTTCTCCATGAAGACTTGTTCACCCACTCGCCAACCTGTTACGCTTTCCCTCAGAATTTCCACGGCAGCTTCCCTGCACTTATATTTTAGTGAATTTGATGGCTTACCCCTCCTGAGATTCTTCACAACTTTAGTCTCTTAGAAAAGAGAACTCTTTGCATGCACTCCTTGCGGCAACCCTTCAACCTCGACCCAGTGTTGAAGTCTCTTGACTCTGCGCACTTCTGCAACAACAGTCTTCCGATACTCTACTCAGAATCACAACTCTGAGACTTATCTTGGCCTGTGCACTCCTTGCACGACACTATGCCTATCTTCACGTTCGTGGAAATGAGAACAAAATCTATCTCTAATTGAACCCTTTTGTCAACGCACTCCTTGCGGACAATTCAACTGCACTCCTTGCAGGAATCCTCTGGCTCAATTAGAGAAACAATTGAAACTCATTCACTCACCCTCTCAGACTTCAATTCAACCATGAAATCACATGCACATCATATAAAAGAAAATGTATGACAGGAAGCAAATATTCATGAGCATATCATCAATACACAGAGAAACAACACAAAACCATGAATTTGAATCAAAGCTTTCTTCTATTAATTCAAATGTCTGTACATGGGGTGTTCTTCATACAATTCTCTGCTTGCTCTCTCTTTCTGCTCCTGTTAATGCTGCTTAATGTTACAATGATACAATGAGGGTGTCTATATCCGTTTTCCCCCTTGGACTCTAAGCTATCAAATATAGAATTAAATTCCTATCTAATAGCATTAACTACATTAAATGTCATCTATCTACCTAAGGACGAGAGCTATCTGCTCAAGGTTCATTACAATATAAAAAGGTACCTCTTCTTAAATGAGTCATTTAAGATTTGCATAACAGTTCCAAGGCATTTTCAAAATTTGTGCTGGCTTGTCCAGCTGTCTCCCGCTCCACGCTGGCTCGCTTGATGGTGCTGGCGATGCTCCTGCATCATACTGCTCGGCTTGAAAACTTTCATGGGCTCCTGCATGGTCTGTCCATGTTTCTGTATCACTGCTTCACTCTCCTAGCTGGCATCCTCCACTGGGTGATTCTTCCACTTGACCAGATACTCGAAGTATTCTTTTCTCCTGGTCTTCTTGCTTACTCTCTTGTCCAGTATGAATTCCATCTGCGGCTTCTCTGCAACTGGCATCTACTTCGTCCACTGGATCACTGGTTGTTTAGTTCCAATCTCTGCTTCTCCAGCCCTGTATGGGTATAAATCTGCGACATTGAATATCAGAGATATTTCGATGCCATCCGACAACTCGATCTCATAAGCATTTTCTCTGAATTTCTTTAGGACCCCGCATAGCCCAATTTTCTTCATTTTCAGCTTGTTGTATGTTCCCCTTGGGAACCTTTCCTTCCTCAAATGTGCCAGAACTAGATCACCAACTTCAAACTGAAGTTGTCTCTGATGCTGATCTTCTCTGCGTTTATATTCTTGATTTGATTTCAGCAGTCGTTCCTTCACCTGGCTGTGAAGTTCCTTCATCGCCTTAGCGAATTCTTCTGCACTAGCACTTCTAGTAGCAGTCTGTTCCAAATCCCTCAGTTCAGAAACCCCTCTCGGTTGTGTACCATACACAATCTGAAATGGACTTTTTCCTGTGCTCCGAATTAATGAATCGTTGTATGCAAACTCTGCCTATGGTAATATCTGGTCCCAACTGTTGTGGTGCTCTATCACTAAGCTTCTCAGTAAGTCTCCCAAACTTCTGTTGAACAGTTCTATTTTTCCATCCGTCTGAGGATGATAAGAAGAACTAAATGCCAAGTTAGTCCCTAGCTTCTTCCATAAGGTCCTCAAAAAATGCCCTATGAATTTCGTGTCTCTATCCAAAACTATGCTTTTCGACAATCCATGAAGTCGAATAATCTCTTTGAAGAATAGATTTGCGATATGCGTCGCATCACTAGTCTTCTAGCATGGAATGAAGTGTGTCATCTTAGAAAACGTGTCCACTACTACAAAGATGGAATCAACACCCCTTTGTGTCCTTGGCAAACCCAATACAAAATCCATGCTAATCGCCTCCCATGGTCTCTCGGGTATGGGGAATGGCTGATAAAATCCTGCATTCTGCCTCCTTCCTTTCGAATGTTGGAAAAATTTACACCTGTCTACAAATATTTTGACATCTGCTCGCATCCTCGGCCAAAAGTATGATTCGCTCAGCTTCGCGAATGTCTTGTCATGGCCAAAGTGTCCTGCTAATCCACCACTGTGCTTCTCTTTCAACAGGTTCTCCCTCATGGAGCACTTTGGAATACACAGTTGATTGCCTCTGAACAACAATCCTTCCTGGATCAGATAGTCTATCCAAGGACTTCTATCTCTGAGAAATGGGTTCTCAGCTGCTTCATACGCTTCTGCAAAATCTGCATCTCCTGCGTACATGTCTCTGAGATTTTCAATACCCAATGTTTTGACTAGGAATTCCTGCAACAACAAACACTTCCTGCTCAAAGCATCAACCACTTTTTTAGTAGTACAAAAAATGTTTTTAATCACAAATGTGAAACTTTTCATATACTCTACCCATTTTGCATGTTTCATATTCAACTTCTGTTGTTGAGTCACAAACTGTAATGCATGATTATCACTATACAATACAAATTCCTTTGGGATCAAGTAATGCCTCAACTTCTTCAATGCTTATATGATAGCATAAAATTCTTTATCATACGTGGAATATTTAAGTCTGGATTCATCGATCTTCTCGTTGAAATATGCAACTGCCTGTCTTCTTGAATCAAGACCGCTCCTATGGCAAACCCGCTTGCACCACATTTCACTTGAAATGTCTTCAGGAAATCCGGCAACACCAACACTGGTTGTTCCGTGATATTCCGCTTCAACAGATTGAAGCTTTTCTCAGCCTCTACTGTCCAGTGAAAATACTTATGCCGCTTCTTCATTGTATCCATCATTTCTGCACTCATTCCACTGAAATTCCTGATGAACTTTCGGTAGAAACTAGCTAATCCATGAAAACTTCTCACCTCAAATACATTTCTCGGTGATGGCCAATTCTTGATCACTTCTACCTTATCTGGATCCATCCTCAATTCATTCGCCGATATGACAAATCCCAAGTAAATGAGTTTTGTCTTCATAAATGAAGATTTTCTCATATTAATCAACAGTTTCTCCTGCTGTAGCTTCTTCATCACTGTAGCCAAATGCTTCAATTTTTCTGCCTCTGATTTACTGTAAATCACTATGTCGTCCAAATACACAATGATGAACTTCCCGATGAACTCCCTCAGGACTTCATTCATCAACCTCATGAAGGTACTTGGTGCATTTGTCAATCCAAATGGCATAACAAGCCATTCATACAACCCTTCGTTTGTCTTGAATGCTTTTTTCCATTCATCGCCTTCTCTCATGCGAATTTGGTGGTATCCTCTCTTCAAATCAATCTTTGAAAAGTACTTTGCCCCACTCAGGCAATCCATCAGATCATCCATTCTCGGCAATGGGAATCTGTACCTGATGGTTATTTTGTTAGTTTCCCTCGAGTCGGTACACATTCTCCAACCTCCATCTTTCTTCGGACTGAGTACTGTTGGAACAACACATGGAATCAAGCTTTCTCTGACCAATCCTTTGTCCATCAACTCCTGGACCTGCTTCTTGACCTCTTCATTTTCCTGCGGCATCAACCTGTACACGGCTTTGTTCGGAAAACTAGCTCCCGGTATGAGATCAATATGATGACTCACACTCCTCATTGGTGGCAACGAACGAGGTAATTCATCCACTATGATGTCAGCGAACTCTTCCAGCAGTTCCTGAATCTTATCCGGTAGATCGTCCACTCTTGTGCTACTCAGAACAATCCTCGACTTTCTGACCACAAAGAATTGTGGATCTTCTTTCTTCTTCACCTTCGTAAGAAGCTCCTTCCCACTCATGAGAAGTACTATGTTGTTTACTTCTGGCTTCACCTCCTTATCCTTTATCGGAAGCAACATATGGGTTCTCCCATTCTTCTCCAGGGTATAGGTGTTCATTCTCCCATCATGAATCACATTTATGCCATATTTCCATGGTCGACCCAGCAATAGATGACATACATCCATGGGAATAACATCACATAGAATCTTATCATTATATCCTCCTATTTTGAATTCAACCAAGCATAGTTTAGTAACAGTTACCTGGTGTCCTTTTTGTAGCCATGAAACTCTGTATGGGCTTGGATGATCAGTCGTCTCTACCTCCAACTTCTCTACCATCTCAGTTGAAACGAGATTATTCGTGCTTCCACTATCCACGATAACCTTCCACACCCTATCCTTGGTTTTGCAAGTTGTTCTGAACAGTCTGGTCCTTTGAACTGAACTCTCCACCTCCTTCTCGAGTGTCAAAAGGACTTTATGCATCATTAGCGATCTTCCATCTTCTGCATCTTCTGCCTCAACATCCCGCCTTTGTGCTTCGGTGATGTGAGCTTCTCCAATGTCCTTCCTTTTCTCTAGACACTCGTAAGACTTGTGCCAATTCTTTCCACATGTAAGGCATGTAATGACTCCACCTCTCCCTCTTCCTCTACCTCTGGTGTGAGGAAAAGTGTTTGTGTCAGCATAATCTCTCTTCTTCTCTGTATGCTATCCTCTCTGTTCAACATGTGGCCCTGATCCGAAAATGGATCCAGAAGCCTGATAGGGCTTGAAAAATGCTCAAAAATGAAAGTGCTCAGAATGCAACGAAACTTGTGCCATTTCATCCGTCTCGTCTTCCTGATTCCGGTGGTATATTTACTTCTTCAAATGGAGTCCTTATGGAGAAGATATCACGTTCTGTCCGAAAAGTCAAACAAGCAAAAAAGGGGATGACTGTACAGTACGTACAGTCCATGTGTCATGACTATACAGCTGACGTGGCAGGGCCGTACAGCTGGCGTGGCGGCTTCAGAAGGCGACATGTGGCAGACCATACGGAGGACACGTGGCATCACCAGGATGCGACACATGTCAGGTGGATTTGGCACTTTTGGCGTATGATCGGACCAGTACTGAGGTGACACGTGTCACCACTGACAGGGTGACACGTGGCAGGATGACTTCATCCAGTGACGTGGCAGGCTGACAGGGCATATGGCAGGCTGACGCAGCAGAAACACATGGCAGCACGGCAGACTGACAAGTGGTGTACGATGGGCTTATGTGGCACACACGTGGGCCAATCATAGGCTGACACGTGGCATGTTCTCATTGGATGGTAAGGGTGCCACGTGGCCCAGTCAAGGGCTGCCATGTGGCACCCCATTATTGTTGGTTTGGTTTGTAAAAATTTGGTTTTCGCTCAGACCGGATTCGAACCAGTAACCTCCACATATGGCAATGATTTGGTAGCGTGTGGGCTACCAATAGCCCACACCATAGTCCTTGTTAATGTAATGAATGAAAATGCATTTGTTTTTGGTTTAGGTTTCGAGGCGCGGGAAAATGGGCCGGGGCTTGGCCCCAGCCCTCGACGGAATGCGCCACATGTAACCACTAGCCACATGACCCGGGGTTTTAAACATTAGCGCGGTTGGACAGTTAGCCACAGGGCCACATGCCCTTACCACGAGACCAGGGCTGGACGGGATTTGGGGCTAGCGCGTAGCCTATGGGATCACGCTTAGCCAAAATTAAACCATATGACCGAGTAAAGGGGGCCGCGCCCGAGATTTGGGGGCTTAGCGCCCAATACTTTATTAAAGTGGGTTTTTCAAACCAGAATTTGGTTTTTTTAGTTTATTATGCCTATATTAAGCAGATTTGCTCCATTTTTGGGGGATATTGGGCATTTTTGGAGGCCAGATTCTTGGAGGAAGTTGGGGATGTGAAAACAACTCCAATGCTATATAAACCAGGCCTGTTTGAGGCAAAACACAGTCATTTAGAGTAGAGTTATGCTGAATGAAATCCAAGCCAAAGTCAGTTTGATGCAGGGAAGCCTTTGAGGTGGAGACACTGTCGGATCGTTTCTGGGAGCCTGGAGCATCAGTTTTGCATGTCGTTTCTTGTGCAGGGTTCTTGAGATCTGGGAGAACAAGACCAGATCCTCCTTGTAGCCATTTGGCATTGCTGAGATGTAATTTTGAGCACTTGATCAGAAATAAAGAAGCCTCCCCCACAAAGAAAAGGCCCGGAGACGTAGGCAAACATTGTGCCGAACTCCGTTATCAACCTGCGTTCTTATGGTTTGCTGTTTATTATTCTTTTCAGATCTGCATATGTTTATTTGACTGATATAATCCTCTTCTTTCCTCATTCTTTCATTAAATTCTCAAATGGTTAATTTATACATGCAAGTTTAAAACTCAACCATAATCATTCAAAAGATCCAACGGATCAAGTGGTATCAGAGCTAGTTGATGTTTGGATTTGAGTTGCATGATAACCAGGGAAAAGCTAGAGCGTGGTGAAGGCGAGATTGTTGCAGAGAATCCATTAATTGGATTGAGAAAGAGAGCTTCTTTCAAAGAGAAGATGGCATCGGACGAAGGGATTTCTCAAGAAGATAAAGATTT
>JZKD02S1672663.1:1787876-1805431 GCA_000966675.3 Picea glauca
GTCCCATATGGGCCTTTCAATGTTTGTTTTATGAGTCCAAAGAAAGAAAACTCATGGGTTTTTCATGTTTAGAGAGTCTGAAAAACACTTAAAGAAAACTCTCTCAGTTCCTTTTTCGTAAAGTAGTCTGATGAGACTGAAAAAGAGATAAATTATCGCTCAACAAACATTTTCTTCAAATACTTTAACGAGCGTGAAAAGAACAAGATTGTTTGGCAATATTTTCATGTTTAGAGAGTCTGAAAAGAGCTTAAAGAGGACTCCAGGGGGTTCCTTTTTTGTATAACCTTTACGAGTCTGAAAAAGTGATAAAAGTATACTTAGTTACATTCTCATTAATTTACGAGCACGAGAAAGAACAAAGACTAAGCTCGATAACTTATTCTCATGTATTTACGAGCATGAGAAAGAACAAAGAGTAAGCTCGGTAACTTATTCTCATGTATTTACGAGCCTGAGAAAGAACAAAGACTAAGATCAGGAATTTTTTCATTTTTACGCAAGATTTAAAACAAAACAAAACTATGCTTGGACCTGGTTTTATTTTTGCACAAGATTGAACCAGAGGAAACTATGCTTTAGGTAAGTGGTTTCATTTTTACACAAGATTGAACCATATAAAACTATGCTTGTGACTTCCCAACGCAAAACACAGGGATGGGTGGTACTTAGCCCCCAGCTTAAGAAGCCTGCGGCTCAACTTCAGCATGAAGTCCAGAGGCTGAGGCAAATGCCCCCCAAACTTCGTTTCATCCAACTGCAAAGGAGAATGAAATGAAGCTTCAAATACTAGACGAAGGACTTGACTCAAACAGAGAGGGGGAAAACTATTTCATTTTTTAACGAGCTTGACATAGAAACAAGAACTATGCTCGTAACCTCTGTTTCATTTTTTAACGAGGTTTCCACAAAGACGCAAAAACTATCCTCGTAAGGGGTTTCATTTTTTAACGAGCTTGAAATCAAAAAACCTTGCTCAAGGCTGGTTTCATTTTTAAGTGAGCTTGAAATCAGAAAATAATGCTCAAAGACCTCTTTTTCATTTTTTAACAAGGTTGCCTCAGAGACGCAAAAACTATCCTCGGGTGGTTTTATTTTTAGCGAGCTTGAAATCATAAAATCATGCTGAAAGACCTCTATTTCATTTTTTAACGAGGTTGCCTCAAAGATGCAAAAAATATCCTCAGAGTCTTCTTGATCATGGATTCCAAGAGGACAATGCTCCGGAAGGAGACCATGTCAAGGGAAAAAACTTGGTCATGGCTTCCAAGAGGTCTTCACTGGAAGGAAGAAACACACTCTGGAAGGACACTATGTTGAGGGTCATGACAGGAGTAAAGAGATCAGAATGTAACAACCCTATCAAAGAGATCACCATGTCAACTACTGGATCTAAGTCATCATAAGTTGAAGCCATGGGCGACAACGCCACATAATTGATCTGTGGCGGGGGCGATACCGTCTTCATATAAGAACCATTCAGGGAGGTAATCTAGGAAGGGTCAATGAATGAAAGTTGATCAACAGTCATAACCCGTCCATCGTGAGGGAAAGATATCACACGAAAAAGAGTAGACACAATAGATTTCATGGCATAGACATAATGTCTCCCAAGGAGTAAAGCAAAATCCAAGGGGTCTTGGACTACCATGACATCGATAAAGACAGTTTTCCCTGCCAAAGTTATAGGAAACTAAGGAAGGGTCCCTAAAGGTTGATTACTTCTTCTGTTAAAAGCTAACAGATTCTGCGTAACCGACACAAGTGGAGGACAACCCAAAGCTTGCCAAGCAAAAGAGGACAAAATACGAACAGATGCACCTTCATCTATCAGTGTCTGAGGAACGTCTTGACCACAAACCTGTACTGTAATCTGGAATGTAATGTGAGAGGGAATATGAGGTCCGGTTAGCACACCCCAATCAAAATGGATGGCCTCATTACTTGGAGGAAGTTTCACAGGAGAAGGAGGAATACCCCCTGACACGACAAAGTCTGTATCAACGAGAAAAACATGGGCAGTATCGAGTTTACTCTCTAGCGGGAGAGTAGGATCGACTGATTATGAGATTAGATAGACCACTTGGGTTTCATTCTCCAAGGGGACAATGGGGTCGACAGGTGTAAATGGATCGACCACTTGGGTGACACTCTCTAACGGGAGAGTGGGATCGACCGAGGATGGGATCAGATTGACCGTTTTAATTTCACTCTTTGAGGGGAGAGTGGGATTGACCGAGGAAGGTATCGAATCAACCACTTTGTCAATTGGTTCAACTAAGGACGTGACCATATTGACGACATGATCAACCAGATTGACCAGTGAAGGGATCAGAGTGATCATTCCATCAACTATTGGAGGGTTGAGAGAAAGATTACGATAAGCAGCTGGAAGTTGAGATTGTGAAACAGTCATGTCTTCCAGTAATTTAGAGGCTTTGTCCATATGAGGGAAAAGATGATTTAGATGACTCCCTTTGCATAACATACACGGGAACTTGACTCTACTTTTCTTCTTCCCAACCGTATCATGACTAGTTGACTGGAGGTCATCAATATGTTGTTTAGAGGCTGATGACATGGGTTGGTCAGGGTGTGTAGACCATACTTCTATAACCTTGGATAGACCAGGGAAATCCTTAAGAAGATGGCTACCCTTACAAATCCTGCAAGGGTACTTGGGCTTATGGGTTGTTTGGGTGATCTTGACATCATCAACACTCCCAGCATGAATAACAACAACTGGTTGTTTTCCAACATATTTGACAGTGGTTGGAGGTTTGGATCCTTGCTTAAGTTTCTTCTTCTTATTCTTCCTTTTCTTCTTCTTCTTATTCACCGAGTTACTAGCTTCAGAACTTTCGCTCGACGAAGAAGATGAAATGGAAGGCGACCTTGCAAGCGAAGAAGGCAAAGAAGACCTTACTGGTGAAGATGGTGAAGGATCAACATGAGGTTGATGCTCTTGGGGGGAAGTGCTTGTGACTGAAGAACTAACTGCATTCGGGATTACCTGAGTGGAAAAAAACCATACCGGTAATCAAATAGTGAGACCTGGAATGCTCAAAGTAGCGATGTGAGGAGGACCAATGTTTCCATAAGAAGGAAAAACAAAAGGTTGCGATGGAGCAGGGGTTCCTTCATTGGTCATTCCGGGAAATGATGCCATTAAATAAATATCCAACCTAGAGTCTACTAGGGAAAACAAAGAACACACGCTAAAAATCTAGGAAGCAAGCAAACAAACAAAACCTTCTTACAATGAGCACACTAGTTGGTGATGAAATCCAACGTCGTTGGAACAATGTAAGAAAGAGATGAGATAGAGCAGGTGGGAAAGTTACGTTGAAGACTTTCTTAACGAACTTACACCTTGGTGCAATCCCCCACACATAATCGTGGGTATACCCTCCAAGGAGCCTGAGTGAGTTTGGCCAACATCGATTCCAGGTACCGTGAAGACTTGCCCCTCCATAGTCACCTCGTGTAAAGAACCTAGAGAGATAGGCCACTAAGGTTACCAATCACTACAATGATGCTTGGGGAAACAGTCGATAGTCCAATCCACGCGCAAGGGCAGGGTATCTAGCCCGAAATCAACTTGAAAGGATTCCACTCATCATTGTGGGTATACCTCTTAAGCGACTGCCATAATACGCGCAAACTCTATGCCAAGACCAACAAAGCAGGGTGAGTAACTCTTCCAGTCTCAATGCGACCTCGTGATTGACCCTTGTGTTAGAAGGGCTTCCCAGGAAAAAATGTAATATGTGGATTTAACTCTCCCTATCACAAGATACTATGTTTGTTTGCAGCTTTGGAAAGTTATCTTTCACACCTATTCCAAAGCCTTATGACTAATCTCATGTAGGTTTTCTACCAGAAAAGATAAAAATGTCTAATCAATTTTTATAAGCGCTTTATTTTATGGCTTTTGTTACTCAAAAGGAAGATGGCGTGGACAATATGATGTTTTGACTGACTCAAAAATTATGCAAAGATATGAAGATGCAATCTTTTCATTTCTATGAAAGCTATGCTACGAGAAGGAGAAAACATTTATCATTCCCAGATGCACAATGTCCCAAAATCTTAAAACTCATCAATATCAAGATTCTCAAGAAATGAGAAAAAGGTACTGTACAACAATGCACGATTCATGCCCCCCCACCCAGCCATGAGGGGGAAATGTTTTCATAATTTAAGTTCAAAAAATGCGAAGAATCATGTAATTTCGCTACTTGAAATGCAAGGATGCCCCCAATCTAATATAAAGCAAGAAATTAAATCTTTTTGTTTCACTAAAAGAAATAATGAACTTTCTTAAAACAAAGAAACCCAAACTAAAAGTTCTCTTTTAAAGTGAACTATTCAGAAGAAATCTGATCTTTCCCTAAACAATTCTAAAGAAAACACACGCTTTGTAATTGAGAGACACTCAAAGAAAGAGACTAATCCTTCAAAACCAAACAAAGAAAAAGTGGCTAAAAGCAACTCAAAATATGTCAAGCAGACTGTAAGCAGATCAATATAGGCTCCAAAAGCTCAATCTAGTTGACCAAAGTAAAAATGGGTCATCAAAAGATGACAAGACCCAATCCAAAAAAAATTACAAACAAGTTCACAACCTAGCAATAGAGTGCAGTGCGAGAATTAGGTCTTCTCGCAGGCTAGACATTGGTAGGGTGCGATAAGTTCACACCTAACTGAACAGTAGGGTGCGAACATCAATGATTCTCGCAGGCCACTAAAGGGTACAGTGCGAGAATTCCTGTAAACAAGAAAATTTTTGAAAAAGGGCTAAATTTGAGTGAACTTTCAGATCCAGAGAGTCTGGATGGATCTCCCACGGACTCAGAGACCAGAAAACAAGCAATCAAAGCAAGGGAAACTAGACTAACTAGGAAAAAATCCGATCCCCAATGGAGTCACCAATTTTTTTATCGGAAAAATCAGTAGGTGCAGACACTAACTGATCTCCCTAGATCCACCTAGATCTAGAACAAAACACACCAGAACATGACGCTTTCCTTAAGTTTTAGATATTGAATTTACTAACTAAAGAGGGATGAGCGACATACCATTTAAATGTCGCTTCCTCTCACCATCTCCATCCTATCTCTGTTCCAATGCTCATACGATGATGATCCTGCAAAAGAACACAACCAACCAAAGTGATAGTAATAGCATAAACTCAATATAAACCTATGTATGTGATCAAGGAATCATACAATAAAACACAACAAGATTTATAGGAAAGAATCATATTACTATATCATATTAAATGTGAAAGAGAGATTACAACCATGGCCTTGATGTCGTAAGGTCCCTTCCAACTTTCCTTTGTTCCCCACACACTTCTTGCTCCAAGGATTATGAGACCATGGATCTGATAGCTACTCACAATCTATCTTGACAAAGCAAATCTCAAAGCCACTCCAACCAAGTTGATAATTCCAAGCCAACCAAAGCTAACTTTTTCCATGAGAACTCCTCTCCTTTTATAATTTGAAGAGGATAAGGTGAGGAGGTTAGGATAATCCCACTAAATCATGAAAGCGAGTAAGATCCAAACCATTTGGATGCCACCTACCATAGAAGTTTCTCCTTCTAGAAGATTCGAGAAAACACTTGTTTTTCCCACATGTAGGCATTCTCGCACCTTGCCTATAGAGCAACCTGCGAACATCTCACACCCTAGCTATGGTGCAACCTGTGAGAATCGAGCATTTTCGCACCCTGCCTATATAGAAACCTGCGAACTTCCTTTTTTATAGGGTTTTTACAAGGGAAAATGAAACTTCTTTTCTCAGGAAAAGTTCTTCTCCCTTCTCTCTTTAGGAACTCAGGACATTGACACCTCTGAAGGCAATAGATAGGTTTACATCATTAACAGTCATAGAGATGACGAAAATAATGTGTAACACCCTCGCCCTATTTCTCCGATTAGGTTTCCCACCAGTCCTTGACATAATATATTCTCGGTCGGAAAAGTCATGAACCAAGAAATATCGTTCTAATAGATTCAACCATCTATCTATTGCATCTGCATCTATTTGGCCCTCAAATATGGGAATGTCAAAGTTTACTTGTACCTTAAAAGGAGTGGTGCCTCCAGAGTGGTTGTTGGATGTCGATGCACCATCGGTGGGAATTCATTGAAGAATCTGGGCAAAGTTGTCCATCATTGTGTTCCTTTGTTTCTCAAGGGCCTCCTCGAGAAACATTTTGAGAGGATATCCTGCTCCCTCATCTTTCTTTTCTTCCCCCATGGGCGGTCGTTGGGGTTTGCGAGGCTGATCTTGCAAAGGTTCAACCAGATCGAGCCCCAACTCCTTATACCCCGACCTCGTTGGGGGCATGCAAAGAAGGATCGAGAATGAGTAGACTGCTCTGATACCATTGGTCCGGATTTATGTAGGAACTCAATGAAATAAAAAATTACACATAAATGCAGAGATGCAACAGAAATAAGACTTCATTTCATTAATAACAAATCACTGAAATATGCTTACAGATAGAATGGAAATAAACTGGCTAGGGCGTTGGTATCTTATCTCTGAGAAGAGATGTGGCAACTATTGGCCTTTGAACTCTGTTATAATGAGGCTCTAAGGCCTATTATTATTTAGAAACAATGGAAAACCCTAAACATCCAAAGACCTAACCCTAGGAGAAGAAACGCTAAGACTATGGGCCCCATTTGGGTAAGTTGGTACATCAACTTCCCGGGGAGGTAACTTTGGCATACGATCTCTGTTTGACGCGTTCCATACCTCGTTAGAAATATCTATCCAAGGAATACAACTTTTGGGTGAGAAACATCGATTTATGATCCATGTTACTCCCCGTTTTCACAAAAAACGTCGTTTAAGGCCTCAAAATGACTCCGGAAGTTCAGGACCCGAAAAACTGCTAAAAATAGTAACTTGTGCGGAAAATAAAAAACTGAAAGAAGCAATGGTGGGGGTCCAAGTGGAATAGGTGGGTGGTCACCAATATCCACCTGGATCATCGAGACCCATGAAGCTTCGTGGAAAATGCAATCGACAGAATCCCAAGACAAACCCTATATATGTGTTCTCCACTACGATTGGTCCAGCTTTGGAGGGGTTATCTCTGCTACCTTTTAGCACGCAACCTCCTGTTTATCCCCTGTGTTAGAGGGGGGTCCTACATAACTTTCACGATACTGGATTTTGACACTCCCTAACTCAGACTCCAATGCTTGATTTAATGGCCTTGAAGAGTTTCCTCTCCAACCTAATTCAAGGCCCTAACCCTAAACTAGTTGGTTGACCCTACAAACATAAAAAGTCTAATGAATTTTAGATTTAGCATTAATTTTTATGGCTTCTCTTAAGTCAAAGTTTATGAAAGTGAAACTAGTGATGTTTGAAAGACGAAAGAAAAATAAACAGAAAGTTGGAAATAAAATAACTTCTTCTTGACTCAAATCTTAAACAACTTTTCAAACTAAAAATTTTCTAAGATCTTTGTACAACAAACTCAAAGCAGGATTTCAATCGACTATGAGCTACTTATGATCTAAGTAAACCGTCAAGAACTTATGAAAGCAAATACTTTTCCTGGTTACTAATGCAAACCAACACTATTTAACCAAACAAAGAAATATTTATTTATTTATTTGAATGCTCACAAAGCAAAAAGAAAAAATATCAACAAGTAAAAACCAAGAAAACTTCTGGCCTACGCGCAGATCAAAAAGAGTCACTTTAAAAATGACACACAAGCAAATTAAAACTGGACTCTCACACGTGTCTAAAAACCCTATAAAAAGAAAATTTTAAGGAAAACTTAATAAAAAAGAAAGCCATTGCTGTGATCAAACCTAAGTTACTGACCACTATGATAGAGACCCAAAAACCTGAGAGGTGTAACTCTTTTCAAAGGAAAGGATGATTGCGTCACCTTAAACAAAAATTTTCTCCACGGGCATGTTGTTGATCGTTCAACAGCAAGCATGTGCACGCGAGTTGTGTAAAGTCAGGGAGCATGTACATGCATGCTGGCCTTATATAGGCTGCGTGTATCTCTGAAACTCTAATACAAATGAAAGGACAAGCAATCTAGCCCAGGAAGAGACTACTGGTACTGAGAACTAGGATCTCTTGAAGACTCAGACACTTACTTTAATAGAAAAAAGAAAACGATTCAAGGAAAAATTCATAGAACAATCCAATCTGAGGTGAAACCTAAGCTATAGACTGCAAACAACAAAGACTAGAAAGAGTTCCAGAAAACCCTTGAGAAGGATTATTTTTGACAGGGGAGAGGATGATTGCCTCTCTAAAAGAAATTTTCTGGAATCATACACGTGACTGACACTTCCTTAGCTAGCATGTACACGCGGGCTATGGGAAGGTAGGGCGAGGGTACACGCGTGCAGACCTTATACAGGCTGCATGTGCCTTTGTGGGTCTCAAAAAAAAAATGCATTCAAGAAAAGAAACAAAGATAATTGGTATGGAAGACCAGAATCTATGTTAGCTTAGACTTTTGCAGAAACTTTAAAAACAATAAATGAAACCAGTTCTTAAAAATACCCAAGGAAAAAACATTCCCAGAAACCCTAGAGATCCCCAGTATGGTCGCCAGTTCTGTTGTTGGTGGGAAATCCCTCCTACAAACTAGCACTAAGGGTTTTATCATGCATGCAAAAATGACCTAAAGATTCTTAATTTTTACCATCATCCCATGCCTAAACCCCCATTACTCATATGTAAATACAAGGCTCAAGAGATTAAGTTGACGTACCTTATTTTTCGTGTTTGATGTCGATCTCTTTTCACGCTTGGTCGTTCTTTGACTGCAACTCTCCTCCCAATGTTGACCTGCATTCACTAAAGACAAAAAAGGAACTCCACATGCATTTGATCCATGAACTAACGGGTTAGAGATTTAATCAATCATACAATCAATATTCCAATAATGACAATCTCATATGGTGGGGCAGGAAAAACAATTCTTTTATTAACTTCACAATGATACCTTACAATGATAAAGCCGGCTACTGCTCCCTGATCCTCGTCCTGGGCTCTTCTTCCACTTTCTTCCAACTACTTTGCACTATACTTGTCTTTGCAAAAGGATGGCTAAAGGTTGGGACAAAGGGAATTCTTAATCGGGTATAGTTTCTTTACTATGATTCTCCTCCTTTCAAATGGGACCCCTACCCCTTCTTTTATAGGTTAGAAGGAGCTAGGTATTTTTTCGAATGACCGGACATGCATGGCCAAAAGGTTTAGTTAACTTACCCAAAGCTGTGTGTTCCATCAACAAATTTCCTTTTTTCATGCTTTTGTAGGCACACGCGGGCTGTCTTGGGTCATCTAGCATGTACAGGCGTGCAATAATGGAGTAGGGCATGTGGGACTTTATAAAAGGGGTTTTTAAGAAGATTTGTTCAATAGTGTTTTGGAAAAGAAGGAATCTGAGATGGCCTGATGCCAGGTAAGCATGTCTGGTGCAAATTAGGGTTATAACAACAAGGCAAATGGGTCAAAAAGAAGTGCTCAAACAACCTAAATAGGGAGGAAATTGATACCTTTTCCCCAGTATGGTTACAAATATATTGTGTCCATTTCGTCACTTGGGTGAGAAAAACAAGGGCACTTACAAGTCTAGTTGGGCCTGCTAGACAAGACAGAGGTTAGTGTATGAATCAGACAATCCAAGCACATGAAATAAACAAACAATTATGCCAGAAACAACTAAGAAAAGAACTAGAGAAATAAAACTAATGCATAAGAAACTTTGAACCAAAATCAATCAACCAAATGACCAATGATTATGACACCAATGGATAAATATATTAGTTGGCAAACACCATAGAGAAAGGAGGAGTTATGTATCCTCTCTTCCTCATTGGGAGGGTTCTTGAGTCCCCTATTTGAGATCTCTTCTTACAATGATAAACTAGAAAAAAAATGGTGAAGAAATCCAAGCCTATTCCCTCAAGAGGTGAGTGGAATAGCTTATTGAGATGTTGCTAGAATGATCCAAGAAGAAAAGAGGTTTCTTGAGGAAGGATAGAGGCAACATAACAATACTATGAGATTCTTAAATTATTAGTGCACCCATGGCCTCCATTTATAGCATGTCTTTGAGGAAATATCCAATTGGTTCTTAGTGTGGACAAGGGGCTCTTTAGGGCACCCTTAGGTCTTTGACCAACCCCCCATTCGGATTCAGCTTGGATTTGAGATTCAACTCAAGTTGGGAGATGGTACAGAAGTGGGTGAGGGGCCATCAAGAACCATAAATGCGTCATTCATAGGAGTGCGTGGATTTTCTTGTACAAAATTGCACATATGGAGCATTGTGTGATTTACAGGATTCTTTGGCCCGTGCACTGTGCGCGCGCTTCCTTTAGTGTTTTAGCGCATGTCAATTTTTTGACCAGTTGTATAGTTTTTGGCCCTTGGAAATGCATTTTTGGTGTTATAGGTGAACTAATAGGTGTTTGGAGATGCTGTATTTTTGTAACCATTTGCATGCAATGTTGTAGACGAAATTTCAGTGATAACACTATACTCTTCATATGTGGAAAATCAAGTTTTGTTTGTACATGGATGTAGCCTCCCAAATATATAAGCACGGATTAAATTTATATGTTTTTTATTCAAATGAATTTATTTTAAAGATAAAGTAACATATTAAATTAGGACAATATTATTGTTTATAGTACATGGATGTCGCTTGCTAAAACTATATGGGCCAAGATTGCATTCATATAAAGAGGTTAACATATAAACTAAATTTTATAAAAAATAACAATAAACTCCACCCTTGCGTAAACATATATATAATGAATGCCAAAACCAAAACTCTATTTGAGATTAAACTGATTAAAATATAAACTGAATTTTATAAAAAATAACAATAAACTCTGTTGGTGCTTAAACAGATAAAAAATTAATGCTAGAACCAAAACACTATTTGAGATTAAGTTGTTTAAAATATAAATTGATTACACTCTGACAATGACGTAACAATATTTACTCTTTTGAGCTATAATTCTGGTAATGTAAAGTATAATTTTGGCCTGTCTCTCTACATGGACAGGGCCATATTCACCCCTGTCCATGTACAGGGATAGGCCCGAATTCAGGCTTGTCCTTGTACATGGACAACGCCATATTCGTCCCTGTCCATGTACAGGGACATGCCCGAGTTTGGGCTTATGTATGTACATGGACAAGGCTGAATATTCAGGCATGTCCCTATACATGGGAAGGGCCTAATACGACCCTGTCAACACTCTAACACTATAAAATTGAAAATCTAAAATCTAGTCAAACAATTTTATATGAAGACTAACTATTATACAATTTTAAATCTAACAATTTAATAATCTAACTATGATACAATTTTTTTATTAAATCTAACAATTTAATAATCTAATAATATTTACTCTTTGGAGGTATAAATCTAGTAATGTAAGGTATAATTTGGGTCTGTCTCTGTACATGGACAGGGCCATATTCGACCTTGTCCATGTACAGGGACAGGCCCGAATTCGGGCTTGTCCCTGTAGATGGGTAGGGCCATATTCGTCCATATCCATGTATAGGGACATGCCCGAATTCAGGCCTGTCCCTGTACATGGACAAGGCCGAATATTCAAGAATATCCCTGTACATGGACAAGGCCAAATACGACCCTGTCAACACTCTAACACTATAAAATTGAAAATTTTAAATCTAATCTAACAATTTTATAGAAGACTAACTATTATACAATTTTAAATCTAACATTTTAATAATCTAACTATTATACAATTTTATACTATTATACAAAGATTATTAAATCTAACAATTTAATAATCTAACTATTATACAATTTTATACGAAGATTAACTATTATACAATTTTATACAATTTTAAATCTAACAATTTAATACTAGGACTAATAATACTAAGACTAACTATTTCATACTAACTATCTAACCATATTCAGGTCTGTCCCGGTACATGGAGAGGTCCGAATACGGCCTTGTCAACACTCTAAATCTATAAAATTTTAAAACTAAAATCTAAAATTTAAACTTAACATGGAAATTACCTTGACCGAATGCACACAGCGCCAACGTCCGCCCACCCACAGCTCCAACGTTCGCTCTCTTATCCAACGTTCGCTTGCAACAACGATGTCCACTAGCACCAAGACGTTCACCTAGCTCTATCACCTAACCAACAAGACATATGCCAACACCTATCACGAATCACTATCACTAAGATGTACACCAACACCTAATGCTATCTACTATTCAACAATTCGTAAAAACTATTCCAGGCATGATATGTGAGTAATATATATAATAAAAAAATCGGCCGAAAGGTTCTTTCGGCTGAAAGATTATTTCGAATGAAATATATTTCGGCCAAAAAGATGTTACCAGATGAAAAAAATCCATCCGGCTAAAATTGTACATGAAAATCGAGGGCATCGTCATAGTATCGTTTGATTTGACATTCAAAGGTTCGGCCGAAACATGTTTTAGCCGAAAAAGTAGGAATTTCGGCCGAAAGAAATATTAGTTCGGCTGAAAAAAGTTCTTTAGAATTTTGGAGACCCGATTCTCACAAAAGTGTTACCCACCTTCATGAATTTACCCGAGTATTCCTTTTTAGGAACAATATTTGCAATTTTTTCATAATCCCCTAATATCACTTTATATTGAGCAGTGTCAAGCCCATTCCAAATGTAGTGATTAAGGGTGTCCTCAAGCTCAACATTTTGAAGACATTTCCTTATTTCTATTTCAAACTTAGATTTTTGAATATAACTTTTAAAGGTTTCAGGTACTCTAGCTATATTCTTCTTTGACATCTTTAATTAAACAAAAAAACATATAATTATATATCTATAACTAATAAAATCGAAAAACAATTAACCTAGAAATGAATAAAATGAATGTAATAAATCAAAATACCTTTTTGAATGCAACAAAAAATTGACTCAATGATGTTGAAGAGCATGCATCTAGATAGTTGAGTGTAACATCCTCCCAACTCCGCCCATTCAACATTTTAACCATTTCCTCTTGTATTCTCATACAAACCTTGTGACTAAACAAAAAAAAGGTTAATGTTATAATAATATATAGAATAAAATACATTCTTATGTTATATATAAACAATCAATTTTTAAATCATAACATAAATAAGAAATAACTCAATAGACTTACTTTTTAAATTCATCACACATTTTCTCCATTGATAATTCACCTGACCTTACACATGATAATGTAGCTATGACAAGTTTCTCATTCTTCACTCATTGCATCGTTCTCCAAGTTGTTATAGTCACACCATCTAGCAAGTTTTTGATTTTAGGATTTGTCTTACTTGTTCTACCTACTAAGGGTTTATAATTTCTAACCTTTTGATTTTTTATACCAATATTTTCCCATAGGTTGAATATCCCATCTACAAAATCCCATATATTTCTAGTTTTAAATCCCAATTGGAAATAGCTATCCATATCTTTGAATTCATCACTTCCTTTGCGATTTTTTACTTTTACACTTTCTTCGTCAATTGGGAAGCCTATTTCCATATAACATTCCTTCTTGAAATTTGCATCAACATTTGATATATCCCCACCAAATATTACACAAAAATCATTATGGATAAATATCACTCTTTGAATAAAATTCATGGACATCCTGTACTCATTATCTGTGTTATGATCCCATGCCAATAACTTTGCTTCTCTATCTGTTAAACCAACATAAATTATACATAAGATTTTCTCAAAGAGAGGGTTATTGGGATACTCTTGCATCAATTCTCTTCTATACTCTGCAAAATGATTTCCTCCAATCACATAATATTTATACTCAAAACATTTTGACCTATCAAATGCAACCTTGGTAGAAAATTCCATTGGGTCTGTTAGTCCCTAAAGTTTCACTTGACTATGAGAGGGAAAGCTCGAGCATCATCAAGTTATTGCAAAGGTTTTATGAATAAGATTTATAATAAGTTTTTTTTGAAATGGTTTGAAGGTTGGGTCAAGGACAATGAAAATTATCAATGTCAAATAAGTATGAGAAAATCACATCACACAGACTTAGTAAACAGTAGTCAATCCAATATTCAGATGGAAAAAGTAATATGAAAGATAAATAATTATGTGAGATTTCAATTTGTCTACGTACATATGAAACTCTTGATCCCAAATATCATTTAATAATCAAGAGAAAAGTACTTGAAAACAAATATGATTATGAACAAGAAGACAAGAAATTCTTCACTGGATTACTCACAACCAAGATACATCATATGCTTAGCAACATATTAACATGCATTCAAGTAAGAAAAATATAGAAATATAGACAAGAATATAAATCTAACCATCAGATAGCCTTTTCCATCTAGTATCAAAATTAAATATTTCTTTGTCTTATAATATCTTCTCAAAAATGGCCAATGGTTCCCCAACCATATCAACCCTTAATTCTATCAATCCAATCTCTTTTTAAACACATAAATTATTTTATGGAGATCCTACTTTTTAGATTATATTTTAGATAAGATCCTATCTTATGGTTAACATTTAGGAGATATATCCTCATACAAATAATCCAAATCTCTATAACCTAGTCGTTAGATAATCAATATCGAATATAGACTAGTTTATGATCTGATGAGACATTCAGATCTCACAAAGTGAGGAGTGAATCTGATGCTGAGATGGTTGAACTAAAGAATAGAAACTCATGTTTGTGATGAGTAAAAACTTTACCTATCATAAATACCTTGTCACTGTGTAGCTTATAATAACATTTTCAAAATTTTAGCATAGGTAATGTTGTATTCATCAAAAAGTAAAAAAGTGTAAGATGCCTTGATCCGGATTATTTTCAGCACAAAATGAGAGTGGAGATATAATAAAGAAATGTACAGAGATATCTTAGATATCCAATAATATAAAAATGTATCAGAGATGAAACCATAAACACAAAGATACATTAATATGCAATTTTCTATTAATGAGCGAAAATGTACAAAGACTGTAAAAATACAGAGTGAAAGACTCGTTAGAATGGTGGCAACTTATCTATAAGAATAGATGTGTCCTCTACTCACATTTCCAAGAAGATGATTTTAAAATGAGGATCCAAAGGCCTTTTTATCATAAAGAAAATCCAAAACCCTAACCCTGGAAGATGAAAAGCAAACAATTTTGTGGACCCTGTTTTGGGTAGTTTGGTGTATCAACTTCCCGGGGGCGTAAATTTGGAATATGATCTCCATTTGGGGCGCACAATAGCTCATTGGAAAGGTATCATCGTGGAGATTAATTTAGGGGGCTCATAAAATCCTTTGATTATCATTGAGAATATCTATCCCAAAAAACCTTCATTTAGGCCCTCAAAATGGCTCTGGAAGTTAAAAACTGCTAAAAATAGTAAATTACCAAAATTGCCAGAAACCTATTTTGAGCCAGTTGGAAAAGGTGGGTGGCAACTGATATCCACCTAGATCAATCCTCCATACTTAGGAAGAAATGGTATCCATTGCGTTGAGTTCCTGGGGGAGAGGGAAAAGCGTTTGTTGAATCTGCATCTTGATGAGCTGCTTTCCTTGTTGGAGAAGTTGTGCTCCTTAGCTTGTTGAAGGTTGTCATGAAGAAGGGGCTGGAAGGATTGGAAATTTTTAACCAGTATGGATACATGAGATTCCTGTGTGTAGAAGGAATCTTTACACTTTGCTACAATATTTTCGACCCGCTTCTCTTGGATATAAGGTGCTTGGGCCGAGGTTGTAGTGGTTGTAGTATCCTTCCGTTCACCTTTTGAACATATTATGAAGAAGATGAATTTTGTAGTATGAGATACTACCTGGTAGCATTGTTTAGGTGGAATAGTATTCAGAACTACCTATGGCATTTTGTAGAGATGATCCCCCAGAGAAACATGACACTACAGGGTCGAGACTCATAAACAACATGGCGCTTCCACACATATGGTTGGCCGAAGAGAACATCACAGACATCTAGCGGGGAAAAATCACATAATACCTAATCCTTGAAGGGATGGATGATGTATGACAGTTGAAAATGTTGGCTGACATGAAGATATCGTCCCTAGATAAGCCACCCGATGTTGTATGGGAACGGGTGTGGTGTTGTCAAGAATCCCAACTGTTTGACGACCTCTACTGAGATGAGGTTCTTCTGGCTTCCGTTATCAACAATAAAATGTAGAGGGGTCCCCTTCAACCACATTTATGAATTAAAAAGGTGACCCCCCTCTTCAGGGTCTATTGGTTCTTTTGGCTAAATTGTTGTGGTCGTGACAATAGTAGTGGGGTTTGTGTCGATGATTTGTCTTTTACCAGTATTTTCAAAATTAGATTATGAATCATGGTTCGGTTCCTTGTCTTTGATCTTGTCAACCAATGAATATTTTGAGAGACATTCCTCAATGTTGTGCCAGGGTATTTTGTGGAAATCACACCATTTCCCCGTTTCATTCTTTGTATTCCCATGACCCTTCTTTTCATGTGGCTTGGACTAGTTTTTGGGAGACTGTTTGTTAGGGTCGTCTTTATCATACTATGGTTTTTTCATATTTGTAGACCCAAACTCCTGTTTTTTTTGTTGCTTAAATTTATTCTCAATTTTAGCAACATATCGATAAGTAACATCGAGTGATGAGATGTTCAGAAAATCTATTTCAGTTTGGATGTATCTGTGTATATCCCCATGATATTTCAGAACCAAATGTCATTCAGAGTCTTTGATACCCATCTTGTTGTGCAAGGTATGGAAGGTATTGGTAAACTCAATAACTTCTTGCCCCTCTCTTTCCACGGTTTGGTCCATCTCATGTATTGGTCCTCATAGTTTCCAACAGGGTAATATTGTTCCTTTACTGCATCGACAAACAAATCCCAAGTGGGCTCAGCCCCATATATTCTAGACTCCTCTTTGTTACTTTCCTCCTAGTAAGTTTCCCACTAATGTTTGACATGGGGAAGAGATTTAAGGAGTGTGAAGGTGATATTTTTCCTGTCAGAAAAATTATGAACAGGGAAATAACCTTCTAACAGATTTAACCATTTGTCCAGGGCATCTACATCTATCTGAACTTCAAATATGGGAATATCAAAATTAACCTGTACCTTAAAAGGAGAGGTTCTTCCAAAGTTATTGTTTGATGAATATGCGTATGTTTTTATCAGTGGGCATTAAAGGATGTGGGAAAAATTCTCCATCATTTCGTCCTCAGTCGCATGAGAGATTTCTCAAGCAACAGATTGATTGAATCGTCTGCTCCATCATTTTTCTTTTCTTCCACCATGGAGGGTTTCTTGGGAATGCGAGAGATATTTCCTTAAAGAGAGACAAGCTTGAGACCCAACTTGCTATTGGTTGTGGAGCCTGATTATCTTCCTGATTCAGAGGTCTTTTCTTTTAGCCGTGTCTATACCCCATGAAGTATTTACACCCTAGAAGTATGTACACTCTTCCACGCGGGGGAGTGCAGAGGGGGGTTACCCCCTCTGCGGGGTGCGGGG
>JZKD02S1672663.1:1809713-1874974 GCA_000966675.3 Picea glauca
GAAAGAAGAGGAAGTTACAACGGGTTTTTGTTGTAGGTTGTATCCCTTCATTTGTTGGATAATAATAAAGGAAGGACCTGGCAATTTCTCTGGTGGACGTAGCCCACACTGGGTGGACCATGTAAATCTGTGTCTCTCTTATATTCTTTGTCTTCTGTGTTTTTGTTTCTGCATTTGTTCTATTTTATTGCTCTGTGGTCCTGTTTTTCTAACACTTGCTATACTCGTACCTCGTCGGGGACATGCACTAAAACAAATATCAAATGAAACCTACTCTGAAACCAATGATCTAGATTATTTTCGGCACGAAATGAGAGAAGAGATATAATAAATGAATGTAAAGAGATATCTCGGATATCCAATAATATAACATAAATGTATCAAAGATGCAACCATAAACACAAAGATACAATAATATAAAATTTTCTATTAATGAGAGAAAATGTACAAAGACTATAAAAATATAGAGTGAAAGACTCGCTAGAATGGTGGGAGCTTGTCTCTGAGAAGAGATGTGTCAAGAAGATGATTTTAAAATGAGTCTCTAAAGGCCTTTTAATCATAAATATAATCCAAAAGCCTAACCCTGGAAGATGAAAAGCCAACAATTTTGTGGACCCCGTTTTGGGTAGTTTGGTGTATCAACTTCCTGAGGGCGTAACTTTGGCATACGATCTTTGTTTTGGGCGCACGATAGCTCATTGTAAAGGTATCATCGAGAATAATAATTTATGGGGATCAATCAGAAACTTTGGCTATTATTAAGAAGCTCGATCCAAAAAAACCTTCATTTAGGCCCTCAAAATGGCCCTGTAAGTTAAAAACTGCTAAAAATAGTAAATTATCAAAATTGCCAGAAAACATTTTTAAGCCAGTTGGAAAAGGTGGGTGGGCACCGATATCCACCTAGATCAATCCTCTATCCTTAGGAATAAATGGTATCCATTTCATTGAGTGCCCGAGGGAGAGGGAAGAGTGTTTTCTTAATTTGCATCTTGATGAGCTACTTGCCTTGTTGGAGAAGTTGTGCTGATTATCTTGTTGAAGGTTGTCACGAAAATATTCCTAGAAGGGTTGGACTGTTTCAACTAGTCTGGCTACATGAGATGCCTCTGTTCAAAAGGAATATTTACACTTTGCTGCAATATTTTTGACCTTCTTCTATTAGATAGAAGGTGATTGGGCCGAGGCTGTAGTGGTTGCAGTATCCTTCTGTTCACCTTTTGAACAAATTGTGAAGAAGCTGAATTTTTTAGTATGAGATACTAACTTGCGTCACTATTTATGTGGAGTGATAGTCGGAACTACCTCTGGTATTCTATAGAGATGACCCCCCAGAGAAATAATGACACTTTGGGGTCGAGACTCATAAACAACATGGCACTTCCATATATATGGTTGGCCCAAGAGAACATCACAGACATCCAATGGGGCAACATCACATAATACCTCATCCTTGAAGGGTTGGATGTTGTATGAAAATTGGAACTATTTTCTGACATGAAGATCTCATCTCTGGCAAAGCCACCTAATGTTGTATGGTTGGGGGTGTGGTGTTTTCGACAATCCAAACTATTTGATGACCTCTGCTGAGGTGAGGTTCTTCTATATTTCTCTATCTAAAATAAAATGCAACGAGGTCCCCTTCACCCACATCTCTGAATGAAAAAGGCGATGCCACTCTTTAGGATTTGTTGGTTCTTCTGGTCGAATTGTTGTGGTCATGACAATAACAGTGGGGTCTGCTTCAATGATCTATCTTTTACCAATATTTTCAGAATTAGATTCTAAATCAAGGTTTGGCTCCTTGTCTTTGATCTTGAATACCAATGAATATTTTGAGAGACATTCATTGGAGTTGTGCCAGGGGATTTTGTGGAAATCGCACCATTTTCTGGTGTCCTTCTTTGTCCTCCCGTGAACCTTCTTTTCTTGTGGCTTGGAATAGTTTTCAGGAGACCAGTTTTTAGGGCCATATTTATTATACTTTGGTTGTTGCTGATTTGAAGACCCAAACTCCCATATGTTCTGGTGCTTAAGTTTCTACTCGATTTTAAGAACATATTGATAAGCAACACCGAGTGATGAGATGTCCAAAAAATCCATTCTAGTTTGGATGTATCTGTGTATATCCCCATGGTATTTCAGAACCAAATGTCGTTCATAGTATTTTATACCTAGCTTGGTGTGCAAGGTATGGAAGGTGTTGGTGAATTATGGAACTACTTGGTCCCTCTCTTTCCGTAGTGTGGTCCATATCATGTACTGGTCCTCATAGTTGCCAACAGGGTAATACTGTTCCTTTACCACATCCACAAAAATATCCCAAGTGGGCTCGGTGCCATATATTCTAGACTCCTCTGTGGAATTTTTCTCCTAGTAATTTTTCCACCAATGTTTGACATGGGGGATATATTTAAGGAGTGTGAAGGTGATATTTTCCCTATCGAAAAAATTATGAACAGAGAAATAACCTTCTAACATATTTAATCATTTGTCCAGGGCATCTGCATCTATCTAACCTTCAAATATGAGAATATCAAAATTAACTTGTACATTGAAAGGACAGGTTCATCCAAAGTGGTTGTTTGATGAAGATGCACCTATTTCTATCGATAGGCATTGAAGGATATGGGAAAAATTCTCCATCATTTTGTCCCTCTATCGCGTGAGAGCTTGCTCAAGCAACATATTGATAGAATTGTCTGCTCCATCATTTTTATTTTATTCTTCTATGGAGGGTTTCTTGGGCATGTGAGTGTGATTGTATTCAAGAGAGACAAGCTAAAGAGCCAACTTTCTATACTCGGAACTCGTCGGGGACATGCACTAAAAAAAAACAATCAAGAGAAGACTGCTCTGAAACCATTGATCTAGATTATTTTTGGCATGAAATGAGAGTGGATATATAATAAATAAATGTAAAGATATATCTCGGATATCCAATAATACAACAAAAAAGTTATGAGAGATGCAACCATAAACATAGAGATACAGTAATATGCAATTTTCTATTAATGAGAGAAAATGTACAAAGACTGTAAAAATATAGAGTGAAAGACTTGCTAGAATGGTGGCAGCTTATCTCTGAGAATATATTTGTCCTCTACTCACATTCACAAGAATATGAGTTTAGAATGCAGCTCCAAAGGAATTTTTATCATAAAGAAAATCCAAAACCCTAACCCCGGAAGATGAAAATACAACAGTTTTTTGGACCTCGTTTTGGGTAGTTTGGTGTATCAACTTCCCAAGGGCGTATCCCAAGAAGTATTTATCCCATCATGGCGTATCGCAAGAAGTATTTATCCCATCACGACGGATCCCAATAAGTCTTTATTTTCCATCCAGTAAGAAACATTGTTGGGACACATTGTATTAGTTGATGGGGTCAAGATTGATTCAAGCAGAGTAGAATCTATTCAAGCCTTATCACTTCCCAGATCCAAGAAAAAAGTTCAATCCTTCTTGGGCAAAATCAACTTTCTGAGAAGGTTTGTTTCAAATTTTTCTGAATTGGTGAAGCATATCAAAACCATGCTTAGGAAGGGAAACGAAGTAAAATGGAGTGCTCAATCCATGGTAAATTTGAAGCCCTTTGGATTGGACCCTTCAAAATTTCTAAGACACTTTCAAATAATACTTACAGGTTGCAGAATTTGGAGGGTGATGAAGTTTTTAATGGCCTAGTAAATGGGTACTTCCTGAAATTGTTTTTTGTTTAAATCTGCACTCAACGTCCCACCATTGTAAATGTCGTTCTTGTTTTATGTTTATTTTGTTTTTAATAGGAGACTCCATGGCCCAAAGATAAGGCACTATAACTACTTGTTCTTGGAATCTCACAGGGAGCATGCCATCTCCTATGGAGCCAAATGTTATCACATAAACTTGTCAAAGCCTTAGGGGTTTGTGTTTTCTACCTAAGTCTGTATTTTTCCTGTCTCTCTTCCTTTTGTAGACCTGGTCATAAGGTTTTTTATTTTGGATTATAGTTTTCTTCTTTTCCTATGAAAGAGCTATCAACCCTAAGCCATTTTTTTTTCCTTAAAGTCGAGCACTTCTCTCTTTAACTCTGTCATTGATCCTCTACTTTTTTGAGCCTTCAACCAGTCATCCTAGAAATGTTTCATAGGCCACAATCCTGTGCACCAAGCGCAACACTTGAAGTAGTCTGATATAAAATCAAATCAACTAAGAGAGAAGGATCAACTTTCGACGGTGGAGATCCATCTGGAAGAGCAAATCGACAGCCATCGGGTAATCAGGATCATACAATTGCACCAAGTTTAGCGTCAAGGGGAGGTCCGAAGTCATGAAATGATTGGAGCTGTTCATTTCGGAAGGACACGTGGTGCATGATTTACACAAATCATGATTTCACGAGTCAGAGCAGTCAAAGAGAAGAGTCTTTGGAACTTGCGAGATGTGAAATCATAAAAATATCGTAGCTGTTGATCAAACGAGAGATATAGACCATTCGATCAACTTTTTGTGATTTTGCAAGTGGGGAAAGTAGGAGGGTAGAGTCTAGAAGACTCGCGACATGCGAAGTCCTGAAATGATCTTGACCGTCCATTCCCAAAAGGCACGTGGCACAAGATCAACATAGAGAGAGTCGTTTGTGGGAAATGAAGTAAGAAGTGCCAATGGCCCAAGGTCCTGAAATGCCAATGTTCATCAGGTCTATCCAATCCAAAGGGATACATGTCACCCGATCCAAGCAATCACAATTTCGTGACTTAGGGATTTCATCAGGGATCACAATACAAACTCGCAAAATGAAAAATATTGAAACACCTGGGAATTAGGTAGACGGTCGTAGCCCAGGGTTAGATGAAAAGGAGTTGTGAAAAGGATCAAAAAAATCGAGTTGGTCACAGAGGAAGATTTGTGTGACCTCAAGGTGCCAGAATTGACTCGAAGGAGTCGTAAGCTCACCCGGGACATTCATGGGTGCATGCCTCACCCCGATCCCGATGCAGTTAGTTAATGGAAATAGGGGAGGTAGTTGAAACCTCATTTCACCCTGTAAATGGAAAGCATGGAAGCGTTGGCCGTGGAGGCAGGCTATCAACCAAAGTTCTCCCTGTCAATGAATTTTCCTACAAAATCCATATTGAACTGAGATCACGTCTGACAGTAGAATGCAAGTGCAAATTGGCAAAAGAAGGTGCATACGCGAAGCTTTGAATGAAGTAGCCAGGTCACACCCTTGGTGTTGGCAAGTTTCTTTGAGTATAAATACTCAGTTTTTATATTTTTTTAGGGTCGATGGTAGAGCTAAGCTCTCATATTGTAAATTTTTAGTAAAGTCTCTGGTTCTTTGGTTATGTATTGTGATCTGAGATTTTTGGATTAATCGAAGTCAACTTTCTTTCTCTGTGTTATTTGCCTCTGATACTGAGAGAGTTCATGTATGAATGATTCTCATGAATTGTTTTGATTGTGTTATTATGGATGTTGATTGCAATACTGTCATGATTTCTTTCAGTTTCATTGAAATTGGAACCCAATAAGATCTTGTGTTTTCAGTTTTTCTTCCTTAGGCTATTGAAGACCTAATGTTCACGACATGTCTCTACATTCTCTTACCAAAGTCTTCCTCCTAATCACCCTAACTCCAACTTACTGACTAAAGTAGATTCCAGACCTCATTGCTTATGCACAATAGTCCAGTTTCCTGAGTTCAAACGATATTATCTTGAGTCTGTGCCCATTTGATCCCTTTAAAAAAATCAACCTGTGACATAAAATTATGATGGGTACTGGGCTTACCTTTGACGTAATTCAGAGGTGACTTCTAGTGCTAACACTTCCACATATATGGTTGGCCCAAGATAACATCACAGACATCCAGTGGGGGAACATCACATGATACCTCATCCTTGAAGGGTTGGATGCCATATGACAATCGAAAATGTTTGCTGACACATAGATCTCATCCCTAGCGAAGCCACCCAATGTTGTATGGATGCAGGTGTGGTGTTATCAACAATCCCAAATGTTTGAAGACCTATGTTGAGATGAGTTTCTTCTAGCTTCCTTTATCAACAATAAAATGCAGCGGGGTCCCCTTCACCCACATTTGTGAATGAAAAAGGCGCTCCCCCTCTTCAGGATCTGTTGGTTCTTCTATTTGAATTTCTGTTGTCATGACAATAGAAGTGAGGTTTGCATCGATGATCTCTCTTTTACCAGTATTTTCAGAATCAAATTATGAATCATGGTTTGGCTCGTTGTCTTTGATCTCCACCACCAATGACTCTTTTGAGCGACATTCCTTGGTTTTGTGCTAGAGGATTTTATCGAAATTGAACCATTTTTCAGTGTCCTTCTTTGTCTTCCTGTGACCCTTATTTTCCTATGGCTTGGAATGGTTTTCATAAGACTATTTTTTAGGGCCGTATTTATCACACTTTGGTTGTTTCATATTTGCAAACCCAAATTCCCATTTGGTGCTTAGATTTATTCTCAATTTTAACAACATATCGATAAGCAACACCGAGTGATGAGATGTCCAGAAAATCCATTTCAGTTTGGATGTATCTGTGTATTTCCCCACGGTATTTCAGAACCAAATGTTGTCGAAGTCTTTGATACCTAGCTTGGTGCGCAAGGTATGGAAGGTATTGGTGAACTTTAGAATTGCTTGGCCCCTCTCTTGCTAAAGTGTGGTCCATATAATTTACTGGTCCTTATAGTTTCCAAGAGGGTAATATGGTTCCTTTACCGCATCCACAAAAAAATCCCAAGTGGGCTCGACCCCATATATTCCAGACTCCTCTTTGGAAATTTTCTCCCAGTAAGTTTCTCACCAATATTTGACATGGGGGAGGGCTTTAAGGAGTGTGAAGGTGATCTTTTTCCCATCGAAAAAATTATGAACAGAGAAATAACCTTCTAATAGATTTAACCATTTGTCTAGGGAAGTTGCATCTATCTGACCATCAAATACGAGAATATCAAAATTAACCTGGACCTTGAAAGGAGAGGTTCTTCCAAAGTAGTTGTTTGGTGAAGATGAGAATGTTGCTATCGATAGGTGTTAAAGGATGTGGGAAAAATTCTCTATCATTTCATCCCTCTATCGCATGAGAGCTTTCTCAAGAAACAGATTGATAGAATCGTCTACTCCATCATTTTTATTTTCTCCTGCCATGGAGGGTTTCTAAGGAGTGAGAGAGATATTTTATTCAAGAGAGACAAGCTCAAGACCCAAATTTCTATACTTGGACCTCATCTAGGACATGCACTGAAAAAATGATTAAGAGCAGCCTGCCCTAAAACCATTGATCCAGATTATTTTCGGCACAAAATGAGAGCGGAGATATAATAAAGAAATTTACAGAGATATATCAGATATACAATAATATAAGAGAATTGTATCAGATATGCAACCATAAAAACAAAGATACAGTAATACACAATTTTCTATTAATGAGAGAAAATGTACAAAGACGATAAAAATACAGAGTGAAAGACTCGCTAGAATGGTGGCAGCTTATCTCTGACAAGAGATGTGTTCGCTACTCACATTCGCAAGAATATGATTTTACAATGAGTCTCCAAAGGAATTTTTATCATAAATAAAATTCAAAACCCTAACCACGAAATATGAAAAGCCAAGAGTTTTGTGGACCCTGTTTTGGGTAGTTTGGTGTATCAACTTCCCGGGGGCGTAACTTTGGCATACAATCTTCGTTTGGGGCGCAAGATATCTCATTGGAAAGGTATCGTCAAAAATATCCATTTAAGGGGCTCATTTGGAGCCTTCGGCTATCATTGAGAAGTGCAATCCAAAAAAACCTTCATTTAGGCACTCAAGATGGCCCCAGAAGTTAAAAACTACTAAAAATAGTAAATTACCAAAATTGCCAGAAAACTGTTTTAAACCAGTTGGAAAAGGTGGGTGGCCATCGATATCCACCTGGATAGATAATACCTCCTTAGAAAAAAATGGTTTCCATTGCATTGAGTTCCCTGGGGAGAAGGAAAATCATTTTCTGAATCTACATCTTGATGAATTGCTTGCCTTGTTGGAGAAGTTGTGCTGCTTATCTTGTTGAAGGTTGTAACGAACATGTGTCTATAAGGGTTGGATATTTTTAACCAATCTGGCTACATGAGATGGATGTCTGCAGAAGGAATATTTACACTTTGCTGCAATCTTGTCGACCTGGTTTTGTTGGATAGAAGGTGCTTGGGCCGAGGCTATAGTGGTTTCAATATCCTTTTGTTCACCTTTTGAATAGATTGTGAAAAAGTTGAATTTTGTGGTATGAGATACTACCCTGTGGCACTGTTTAGGTGGAACAGTAGTTGAAAATACCTTTGTTATTCTATAGAGATGACCCCCCATAGAAACATTGACACTATGGTGTCGAGACTCATAAACATCATGGAACTTCCACATATATGGTTGTCCCAAGAGAACATCACAGACATTTAGTGGGGAAACAACACATAATACCTCATCCTTGAAGGGTTGGATGACATATGACAATCGAAACTGTTGGCTGACACAAAGATCTCCTCCCTGGCGAAACCACTTAATGTTGTATGGTTGCGGGTGTGGTGTTGTCGACAATCCAAACTGTTTGACGACCTCTGCTAAGATGATGTTTTTATGGCTTCGTTTATCAACAATAAAAAATAGTGGGGTCCCCTTCACCCAGATATGTGAATGAAAAAGGTGCTCCCCCTCTTTAGGATTTGTTGGTTCTTCTAGTTTAATTGACGTGGTCATGAAAATAGCAGTGGGGTATGCGTTGTTGATATTAATTTTACCATTATTTTTAGAATCAGATTATAAATCAGGGTTCAGCTCCTTGTCTTTGATCTCGGCCACCAATGACTATTTTGAGCGACATTCCTCGGTGTTGTGCCATGGGATTTTGGGGAAATCGCACCATTTTTCTATGTCCTTCTTTGTCTTCCTGTGACCCTTATTTTCCTATGGCTTGGACTGGTTTTCAGGAGACTGGTTGTTAGGGTTGTCTTTATCATACTTTGGTTGTTTCATATTTGCAGACCCAAACTTCTGTTTCTTATGGTACTTAAATTTCTTCCCAATTTTAACAACATATCGATAAAAAACACTGAGTGATGATATGTCCAGAAAATCCATTTCAGTTTGGATGTATTTGTGTAGAGCCCCATGGTATTTCAGAACCAAATGTCATTCAGAGTCTTTGATACCCAACTTGGTGTGTAAGGTATGGAAGGTATTGGTGAACTTTGAAACTACTTGGCCCCTCTCTTGCTGCAATGTGGTCCATCTCATGTACTAGTCCTCATAATTGCAAACATGGTAATACTATTCCTTTACCGCATCCACAAAAAAATACCAAGTGGGCTCGACAACATATATTCCAAACTCCTGTGTGGAAATTTAATCCCAGTAATTTTCCCACCAATGTTTGAGATGGGGTAGAGATTTAACGAGTGCGAAGGTGATCTTTTCCCTATTGGAAAAATTATGAACAGAGAAATAACCTTCTAATAGATTTAACCATTTGTGCATGGCATCCGCATCTATCTGACCTTCAAATATGAGAATATCAAAATTAACTTGTACTTTGAAAGGAGAGGTGCTTCCAAAGTATCTTTTTGATGAATATGCACCTATTGATATCGACAGGCATTGAAGGATGTGGGAAAAATTCTCCATGATTTCGTCCCTCAGTCGCATGAGAGCTTGCTCAAGCAACAAATTGATAGAATCCTTTGCTCCATCATTTTTATTTTCTTTCTCCATGGAGGGTTTCTTGGGTGTGCGAGAGCTATTTTATTCAAGAGATCCAAGATCGAGATCAAACTTTCTATACTCAGACCTCGTCGATGACATGCACGACAAAAAACGGTCAAGAGCAGCCTACTCTGAAACCACTGATCCAGATTATTTTCGGCACGAAATGAGAGAATATATATAATAAATAAATGTACAGAGATATATCAGTTATCCAATAATATAACATAAATGTATTAGAGATGCAACCATAAACACAGAGGTACATTAATACACAATTTTCTATTAATGAGCGAAAATGTACAAAGACTGTAAAAATACAGAGTGAAAGACTCGCTAGAATGTTGGCAACTTATCTCTGATAAGAGATGTGTCCAATACTAGAATTCCCAAGAAGATAATTTTACAATGAGGATCAAAAGACCTTTTTATCATAAATAAAATCCAAAACCCTAACCCCGAAAGATGAAAAGACAACAATTTTGTGGACCCCGTTTTGGGTAGTTTGCTGTATCAACTTATCGGGGGTGTAACTTTGGAATACGATCTCCGTTTGGGGCACACAATAGCTCGTTGGAAATGTATCGTCGAGGAGATTCATTTAGGGGGATAATGTAGAGCTATTGGCTATCACTAAGAATATCGATCCCAAAAAACCTTCATTTAGGCCCTCAAAATGGCCCTAGAAGTTAAAAACTGCTAAAAATAGTAAATTACCCAAATTGCCATAAAATTGTTTTGAGCCAGTTGGAAAAGATGGGTTGTTACACATGAAATTTGCAAACCTAGGTACCTCACCCTAAGTGTCGTAAAGTTTCATATACGTGTCACATACACCTTGACACCATGGAATAACCTATGTCACAATCCGTAGTCAATGTGGAGGAGGGATATATTACATGAAGGCAAAGAAATACTAAGTACACATGAATTATTATTAATATTCATGGAGAAGAAATTGATTAAGTGAGAGAATCAAGTGCACATGAATTATTATTAATATTCATGAAAAAGAAAATAATTAAGTGTGAGGATCCACATCACATTTGGTTTCCTATTTTTTAGGGAAGGTGGAGGATCCCATGGATGGTTGAAATATTTCCTCTTTAAAATCCTTGAGATATATTTCCTCCCCAAAATCCTTAAGAAATATTTTCTCCCTAAATATCTTAGATATCCCTTTCTTAGTGGATCTGATGAGAGATTCTCTCCATGGTGGTTATGTCTCCAAATCTTATATAATGAGGGATTTCCATGGAGGAGGGGGAATGGAGATTGAGAATTATACCAAACTTATGATCTCATGAGTGGTATTGGAACATCAACATTCTGTGTGTGGACTATTTAAGCAAGGGTTTGGACAAGGGGAAATTGATGAATCTGCTGCACTCACATCTATGGTTGTAAGTTTTCTTCATTCTTGTTCTCATTAATATAATATGCTTGGCCTGTTTCTTTCAAGTCTGTGTTTGATCTCACATGAATTTGTCTCTAATAGATATATCTATTTCGAGATAATCTTAGTAGAGTAGGAAGCTGTTTGTATATTTGTTTGTCTATAGGGCTTACCAAGGAGTTTAAGATTGGAGCTCAACTCGGACTATGCAGGGACAAACACCGGTAAAATGGTACTTCTTTTCTCCTTCCTCCTCACACGTTAGTTTATCTAGATATAAAAGGAAGTCAGTCTCAATGTTAAGCATCTTCTATCTTAAGATTTAAGAGTCTAGCTCTGAAGAGGAGATCTACCTGTCCATAGGGAGATTTTCCTTCAACAGAAATTGGTGACCATACTGGGGATCGAATCGAAACTTTCAGTTTTGGTTTTCCTCATATACCTTGTCTTGCCATTTTTTCTTTTTAGACCTTGCTCACCCTGAATGTTTGATTTCATATGTTTATTGAATCCTTATTCCATCACATACACTCTGAATGCCAAAGTTCAATTGAGTTTTTGGGTTTTTTGGACAATTTTTTGGGTTTTAGGACACCAGAGCTCCCCTACCTTGTTATCAGAGTGCGAACAGTCCCTGAAGGTCTTAGACACAGTGTTATAATGCTCTGGTGCCCCTTACACCAGAGCGCTAGACTTTCTTTGCAAAAAAAAACATTCTAGAATTGTATTTTTTGAAATCCAATCTCTGTTTTTCCTTTGCTCAGCTTCTTTGTGCTTCAATGCTTCTTCCTCTTGACCTTTGACACTCTTATTTCCGAGAAATAAGAACTTTTTTGTTCATCTTTTGTGACCTTCTTCCTTATTTTGAGTTTTTCTGCTATTGAAAACTTGGAATCAATCCACTGCTTTCTTCTCTCTTATCCGATTGAGTGGGAACTCTGGTGAAGGGCATCAGAAATTTATGAATCATCTCATTTGGTTCTTTGAGGTCATTGTTCTTAAACATCTCTCTTTTGTGTGAATTTTTTTATTTTCTTTGTTATCTTTTGTTTTCTCTTTTCTTCTTCTTTCAATCATAGCAAGAGGGTGTGTCGTTTGTGCGAAATCTGCTTATACTTGTCTGAATCTCCTTGATCTGAAAGGGTAGTTGGTAGGAGAAGTTTTGCATTGAATTAATCATCATTCACATACAAATGAAAAATATGCATCTCAGTGATTGGTTTGCATATTAGAAGGTATTTCTGAAATGTTTAGCATTACATTGGATTTTATTGACAACAAAGTGATTGAGGATATTCCTTATTAGTGTTTGATAGTGAAAACAACTCTTTCTCTTTCCCTTAAATAGGTGTTCATTGAAAAGAAACAATTTCTTATCATATTTTGTGCATCTTTTTGGGAATTGAGTCATCATTCCATCAGTTTCACTTTCATACACCCTTTGAGTAAATAACAACTTTAGAATGAACGCTAATTAAAAATTATCTAGAACATTTTTTGTTTTTAGGATCTTCCACCAACAATAGACTAGGGTTAGAACTTTGGATTAGGCTATGAGTACAACTATCCAAAGTTTTCAAAACAAACATTAGCATCCTGAGCTAGGGAGAGTCAAATCCAATTGTCGCATCGGTTTTCTGGGATCCCCCTCTCACACAGGGGTTATGCACGAGGTCGCATTTGGGCGAATTACAAAGATTATCCCTTCGTGGTTCAACTGTTTGTAGTGGTCGGATCGTATATTGGGGGTCACTTGAAGGTATACCCATGATTATGTGTGTGAGCCTCTCGGGTTGATTTCAGACTTGTTATCCTGCCCATACGTTTTGGATCGGACTGTCGACTGTACCTACCCAGGGACTCACTGCGAATTGGTGTCTTTAGTTGCCATAATCTTTAGGTACTTACACAAGGTGATGGTGAAGGGAAGTCTCATTGTACCTAGAATAGACATTGGTCAAACTCACTCGAGTTCCTTGGAGGGTAAATCCACAATTACTGTGTGGAATCTTGCACCAAGGTGAAAGTCCGTTAAGCAAGTCGCCATTATAACTATTCCACCATATCCTAGCCCCTTCTCGACTTGATCATGTGATGTTGGATTTCATCACCAACTAGTACGATCATCGAGAGAAGTTTTGTTTTCTTGGTTGATTCGTATATTTGATTAGCGTACGCTATTTCTTTTTGTTAGTTGGCCCTAGATTTTCAGTGTGTTCTGCTATTCTCCACAATTGAGCCTATAGACGATAAAGGTATTCACCAATCATGTAGGATGCAAGGGATACCTCTGGAAGGCTATCAACCCTTACCTCCTAACCCTCCAGAAGACAACTACCGTATAGAGGTAGAAAATCAATCTAACACTAGAAGCGTTATTACTCCTTCATTAGATAACTCAGAAAGCACTTTGGTTATGGTTGAAAATCCCACTACATCTATGTCGGTAACCCCTCTCGAACCACTTTTTCTTCATTTAGAATCCCTTGGGAACATCATAGACGAAGAGGTCCCACGATTACGGGAGATAAATTTTACCAAAACATATATGGGATCCATAGAACCAATCTTTGGTGATGAGTATAGGACTCCTATTCATCCTAGCACCGTAGTAGATACCAATTCCACACCTTCTCATTCTATATCGAGGACTTCATCGGGACATGATCTCTATGAACATTTCGAGTCGTTTCGACAACCCTTTCATCCTCATGACCCTTCTAGTGAAACAGGACCATCCGTTCAAACCATGAATCACCCAATCGATCAGGTTATTAACCCTATTATTACACTAGCACAAGTCCATCATAATGTTGGACTCATAACCTCTACTCATCTCCAAGGCACTTCAATCCCTACCCCCATTTCTACAATATTTTACTATACATCTCCACATGTTCCACACAATTCTATTGGGACATCTTTTCAGCCGAGAATGCAGACCCCTACTGGCCAAACACAACCGACAGGAGGGAAACCACCATCTAATGAACCTTTCCCTCCTGGAGGACTACCATTCTATGTTAGGCCTACCCCTCCCAGGGGACAACCCCCTGTTCATGCTCCTCTTGGAGGGAAACCTCCATTTTCCAGTCATACCCCAGTCGTAAATCCATCGTTGGCAGGGGGGCAACCTTCATTTGCTGGAAACCCTTCACAATCCCAGGGAGTATCTTCAAGAGGCACTTTCATTCAACCCCACATTGGGGGGAACTCATATAATAAACCACTAGGAGTATCAAATCTTAATCCTTCTGGAACATCTTATGGACAATATTTTCCGGGCGGCATCCCAAACACCACCTAGAGTTCTCCAGGACCACAGTCTTATCCTCCTCATGGGTCTATGTGTATCCATATCTGGGATCTACTCCTTACCATCCTCAATGATTTTTTTTTTATCCTCCTCGGGTTATGTAAATGTTTCTCATCCATCATCAAATCCTGCTTATCCTGGCCAGCAAAAATAGTATGTAGGAGGACCTACTGGTTACAAATATCCACCTAACCCAGTTTATGGTCCTACTGGTGTTCCTATGCTACACCAATATCATCCGCAAATTAACCGACAACTACCTTTCCTTGTGACTCAGGATCTCCTAGACTTGTCTCGGTTAACTAATGATCCTATTTTTCATTCACCGGTTTGGCTAGTCATTCTAGCTAAACTTCCTTCTGATATTTCAAAATTTGATGGAAAATCTGGCAAAGCTCCAAACAACCATGTGATGAATTTCCATTTGTAGTGTTAATCAAAATCCCTCATGGATAGTTTTGTATGTTTGCATCTTTTCCAGTGAACACTTACATGCTCGACAAAAAAGTGGTATATTGAACTACCACATGCTTCATTTCATAATTTCAATTCCCTTGCCATGTCTTTCCTCACGCATTTTCAAGTACCTATTCGCTATGAGACAGGTAATGAAATCTTGACCTCCCTTTGTCAAACCAACTCTGTGCATATCTATGACCATATTCATGAGTGGAGATGACGATGAAGGATGATCAAGGCAATAATTCCTGACATATTATTGATGGAATGGTTTACTAAATCACTTTTACCCCTGATCGCTCATGATGTCGCTATGGGTGGGGCGGTCACATAGGAACAAGCCATTTCTCGGGTTTAGTACTTAGATTTGGTTTATTCACAATCTGGTACATTGTATGATTTGCTTCTGAATGTTGCTCGAGCTAATACTGATCCATCTAAGACGTCATCCTCATCTCATGCGGATGGTGTTATCAGTTCTTTCAAATCTCAATCTACTTCCCAATAAATCACACTCTCCTCTACCTACCCCCAAACTCAGATCTTTGAGGTGAATGTAGTTGAATCTGCCCCTTCACAAAAATCTGGAGGTAAAAAGAAGACAAAGAATACATCAAAAAATAACAATGAACAACCAAAAAATCAGGCTCAAACACCTACTACCGAAAAGCAAACACAACGAAAACTGAAATTCCCGTGTATCATTTGTGGTGACGATAACTACACTCGAGACTATCCACTTCACAATGAAGTGGCCAAAATTTTCCAAGAAAAGTCACAACCTGCTGTGCTTACTCAACCTTTTCCACAGTAGCAATCCATGGTATCTCAAACCCCCTCTCCTGGGGGCAGTTCTAGCCATCCTAATGATGAGGCTTCGTCGAGTGTACATATTTATATGTTTAATGGGATTAATTTGACCACTCTCTCTATGACATACGACACACCAGGTAACCCTGACAAAGGAAAATATATTAACAGTACTGATACTTTACCAGATCCACCACCATCCTCCATTAGTCTTCCATTGATTAATCCTCCATCTGGACCACTTAATATTGAGAAACCCACATTCGAATCTATTTTACACCCTCCTAAGAGCACTATCCGCAAAGCTACCTTTAATCCTAGTTCATGTGCCGCCCAGAAATACAACATTGTTGAAGATTTGGCTCAAGCACCGTGTGCTATGTCTACGTTAGAAGTTCTACAAAACTACCCCAGTCAACGTAGAACACTCTTGGCCGCTATTGGCACTGTTGATCCTGAGTCATCCAACCATATCATGTTTAACCTAGACAATTATGCGTCTCGACTCTCCCACCAACTTGCTTTCCAAGTTGATGTTGTCATTCACAATCAACAAATACACTGAACTATTCTGGATGAGGGAGCCTCGACTTGTGTCATGTATTTGGAGTGTTGGAAAGGTTTAAAATCAACCGCACTCAACAAATCCCCAACGATGTTATGCGCCTTCAATGGGCGAGGTTTTCATCCCCATGGGCTTTTACAGTCCCTGCCCATCCAATTGGGTGGAAAAACTGTTACTGTTGATGTCGAGGTGGTCGATGCTCCCCTCGATTACACCTTGTTACTTGGAATAAGTTGGTTTATGCTATGACTACTGTTGCCTCATCGGTCTTTTGATGTGTACAATTTCCTCATCAAGGCAAAATTGTCACTGTTGATCAGTTGGATTTCTGCATGATCGATGCTCGCGCTCCCGCTACCAACAATATTCCTTTCTTGGGAGACCACAAGATCACGTATGAAAGAATTTGTTTTGGATTACTAAAATATTCTAGCCTCATGGGTACCTTCCCTACACCACTTCCATCAACTAAACATCATATTGCCACCGTCGATATGATTTTGACCATGGCTTATCAATCTTTAGAATCATCTGACCCTTGGATTGTACCTCGTCTATTGGAATTCAATGTACTAGGTGACACCGTGCCACTTAGTCCAACCGAAACATCATACGTTTCTATCCAATCCACTTCTCCCTCGTCAGATGACCAACACCTATTGGTGCCTGACGTTTCCTCAATGCAATCATGATTGATTTCCTTGTCGTCTGCGATCGATTACATTTCCCCAATTTTTCCCTTGGATGAATCTATCATGGAAATGTTGAGCCTTGACGAGCTACCTCAGGATGATGACCATCATCGATCCTCTTTTCTTCCCCCTCGTGAAGAAATTCAGGTAGATATACAATCTATCTCCCCTCTTGATTTCGATTTTCTATCGTCTCCCATGATTTCAACTTCCGATGATTTGGATCCGGTAGTGGACATGGTGATTTATTCGGTAGGGTTATTGGAGCCTGATCTCCTTACCCCCATCGCGACCCTCGACATGTGTTCCTTCCATAGTGATCATCGTCCATCCAGTGAAGATCTCTTGGAATCCATGACCGAGTTTTGTCCCTTGACATGGTATCCTTCCAGAGCGTTATCCTCTTGGAAGCGATGATCAAGAAGAAACCATGAGCATAGTTTCTCTTCTTTGTGGAAATCTTGTTAAAAAATGAAACAGAGGCCCTGAGCATAGTTCTTTTCCTGTGTCAAGCTCGTTAAAAAATGAAATATTCACCTCTCTTGAACCTTCTTTTCATCCACCCTTCTCCCTTTTCTCATCTAGTAGAGAAATTGGTGACAACCTCACAGTGGGGGAATGAATTGAATCTTGGAGGGCATGTCTCCAGCCTTTGATGATCATTCTGGAGTTAAGACACTAGATTTCAAGATGGGGGCATATAGAGCTTAGTATTTGTTCTTTCTCATGCTTGTAAATACATGAGAATGCATCTGGGTAAACTTTTATCTTTTTTTCGAACCTGTATGGACACACGAAAAAGGAACCCCCTGGAGTCTCCTTTAAGCTCTTTTCAGACTCTCTAAACATGAAAAGATTTCCGAGTGATCTTGCTTCCTTTCCCACTCATTAAAAGGTTTGAAAGGTTTCTTTCGAGTGATAATTTATCTCTTTTTCGGCCTCGCAAGACTAACATTACGAAAAATTACAACATTGGAGTCATCTTTAAGTTCTTTTCACACTCTCTAAACATGAAAAGATTGTTGAGCGACCTTGTTCTCTTCACGCTCGTTAAAGTATTTGAAGAAAACATCTGTTGAGTGATAGTTTATCTCTTTTTCGATTTCATCAGACTACTTTATGAAAAAGGAACTGAGAGAGTTCTCTTTTAAATGTTTTTCCAGACTCTATAATCATGAACAACCTTCTAGTTTTCTATCTTTGGACTCGTTAAACAAACATCGACAGGGCCATATGGGACCAAACCCTTACTTCTTTCAGTTCGTTAAACAAAGGAAGAGGAACTTACTGAAGGTGATTTATATCGAGCATGTGTTACCCTCCTTGAGCTCATTATATTAAAAAGAGGTACTCGTCTATCTGGATGGGGGGAAAAATTGAAAGAAGCAAGACAAGTAGTTTTTGAGAACATTACCAGTAACTCTTAGAGTCACCCTTGAACATGACACTTTGTCTTTGCGCACATATTAATCTATTGAACGTCTGCACTGAACCAATCCTTTGAGTTTTTCTTACTCCTTTGGGTCACCCGACGAAAGTCATAGTATCCACTGCATCATCGTGTTTTGGTCCATGTCATGTTTCTGTTGTGGTGCCTCAGTTTTCAAGGGACATATCCACCTCGAGAGTCAACCATCACAAATATATTGTTTCAATACCCATGTCAGTCCATGTTCATTTGATCTACCAATTACATCTCTGTGTCTGTTTCATGTCATTGATGGGGGATACAACAAGGCCCTCCTTCGACAAGTCTATTCCTGTCGACTTCAACACATTATCCAAGAACTAGATTTAGAAACCAATTAGTACGTTGGGACCTGCATGCCTCAATGGAAGGCCTCCTCACGTTCGACGAGGGGTTTACATCATTGACCTCTAATTAGATGATTCCATGGATGTTTGAATTCATCTCATCCATTCACATTCATTGGAATGTACTAGGGTACCTTGGGAATCATTGACATCAATGGTGATTTCCCTCGCACTTGTTAACGATTTACATTATTGACCAGTAATCAAGTGGTTCTTCCATGTTTGACATCAGGACATCTATTCACATGGTTAGATTCGCACTACATCGGGATTGGTAATAAGACCTTGGGTTGAGTGATCACTTTGATAAGTACTTTTCTAGGTTGCAACAGAGTTTCTCTTGAACAATGACACATATACTGTCACATAGATCCACTTTGTATTGGTCGTGGCTATGTCTTGTCATATCGTAGATCCACTGTGTATTCTTCATGGCTACGATCAATTCAGGTCATGGGAGTATAGATCCATAGTGTATCCTCTATGGCTATACCTTTTATCAATATAAGTATGGATCTGCAGTGTATTTTATGGCGGCCATATCTTGCAAGTCTTTATCACCCAAGCATAGGTATGCCTGCCTTGGGTTTGGAACATGTCATAATATTTGTTGGATGTTTGTGTGCAACTTCTATCAAGTTCTCTGTGTCTACATCATTTCTTTAAATATTGTAAAGTGTTTTGGCCATCATTCTCTCTTCTGACCTCACACTTTAGGGGGCATTCTATTACACATGAAATTTGCACACCTAGGTACCTCGCCCTAAGTGTCGTAAATTGTCGTATAAGTGTCGCATACACCTTGACACCATGGAATAACCTATGTCACAATCCCTAGTCAATGTGGAGGAGGGATATATTACATGAAGGCAAAGAAATACTAAGTACACATGAATTATTATTAATATTCATGGAGAAGAAATTGATTAAGTGAGAGAATCAAGTGCACATGAATTATTATTAATATTCATGAAAAAGAAAATAATTAAGTGTGAGGATTCACCTCACATTTGGTTTCCTATTTCATGGATGGTTGAAATATTTCCTCCTTAAAATCCTTGAGAGATATTTCCTCCCCAAAATCCTTAAGAGATATTTTCTCCCTAAATATCTTAGAGATCCCTTTCTTAGTGGATCTAATGAGAGATTCTCTCCATGGTGATTAAGTCTCCAAATCTTATATAATGAGGGATTTCCATGGAGGAGGGGTAATGGATATTGATAATTACAACAAACTTATGATCTCATGAGTGGTATTGGAACATCAACATTCTGTGTGTGGATTGTTTAAGCAAGGGTTTGGATAAGGGGAACTTGATGAAGCTGTTTCACTCACATCTATGGTTGTAAGTTTTCTTCATTGTTCTTCTCATTAATATAATATGCTTGGAATGTTTCTTTCAAGTCTGTGTTTAATCTCACATGAATTTGTCTCTAATAGATAGATCTATTTCGAGCTAATCTCAGTAGAGTAGGAAGTTGGTTGTATCTTTGTTTGTCTACAAGGCTTACCAAGGAGTTTAAGATTAAAACTCAACTCATACTATGCAGGGACAAACAATGGTAAAAAGGTACTTCTTTACTCCTTCCTCCTCACACATTAGTTTATCTAGATCTAAAAGGAAGTCAGTGTCCATGTTAAACATATTCTGTCTTAAGAGTTAAGATTCTAGCTCTCAAGAGGAGATCTACCTGTCCGCAAGGAGATTTTCCTTCAACATGGGTGGCCACCGATATATACCTATATCAATCCTCCCTCCTTAGGAATAAATTGTCTCCATTACGTTGACTGCCTGAGGGAGAGAGAAAAACATTTGATGAATCAGCATCTTGATGATCTTCTTTCCCTGTTGGAGAAGTTGTGTTGCTTATCTTTTTGAAGGTTGTCACAAACATGTGCCTGGAAGGTTTGGACCTTTTTAACCAGTATGGCTACATGAGATGCCTATGTGCAGAAGGAATCTTTACACTTTTCTACAATCTTGTTGACCTGCTTCTATTGGATAGAAGGTGCTTGGGATGAGGTCGTAGTCGTTGCAGTATCCATCTGTTCACCTTTTGAACAGATTGTGAAGAAGCTAAATTTTGTAGTATGAGATACTACCTTGCGGCACTGTTTAGGTGGAACAATAGTCAGAAATACCTCTGGTATTTGGTAGAGATGAAACTACAGAGAAACAATGAAACTGCGAGGTCGAGACTCATAAACATCATGGTTCTTTGCCATATATGACTGACCCAAGAGAACATCACATGAATCCAATGGGGAAACATCACATAATACCTCATCCTTGAAGGACTGGATGTCGTATGAAAATTGAAACTTTTGGCTGACACAGAGATATCATCCCTCATGAAGCCACTCAATGTTGTATGGCTGCAGGTGTGGTGTTGTCAAAAATACCAACTATTTGATGATCTCTGTTGAGATGAGTTTCTTCTAGCTTCCACTATCAACAATAAAATGTAGCGGGGTCCCCTTCATCCACATCTGTGAATGAAAAAGGCATTGCCCCTCTTTAGGATATGCTGGTTCTTCTGGATGAATTGTTGCGATCATGACAATAGCAGTGGGGTCAGCGTCGATGATCTATATTTTAACAGTATTTTCAGAATCATATTCTAAATCAGGTTTAGGCTCCTTGCCTTTGATATCAACCACCAATGACTATTTTGAGCGACATTCCTCAGTATTGTGCCAGGGGATTTTGTGGAATCACACCATTTTCTAGTGTCCTTCTTTGTCTTCCCGTGACCGTTCTTTTCCTATGGCTTGGACTGGTTTTCGGGAGACTGTTTGTTAGGGATGTCTTTATCATACTTTGGTTGTTGCAAATATGTAGACACAAAATCTTGATTCTTCTGGAGCTTACATTTCTGCTCGATTTTAACAACATATCGATAAGCAACACCGACTGATGAGATGTATGAAAAATCCATTTAAGTTTGGATGTATCTATTTATATCCCCATGGTATTTCAGAATCAAATGTCGTTCGAAGTCTTTGATACCGATATTGGTGCACAAGGTATGGAAGGTATCGTTGAACTCCAAAACTGGTTAGCCCCTCTCTTGCCACAGTGTGGTCGATCTCATGTATTGGTCCTCATAGTTGTCAATAGGGTAATATTGTTCCTTTAATGCATCCACAAAAAAATCCCAAGTGGGCTCATCCCCATTTATTCCAGACTCCTCTGTGGAGCTTTTCTCGCAGTAAGTTTCCCACCAATGTTTGACATGGGGGAGATATTTAAGGAGTGCAAAGGTGATATTTTCCCTGTCGAAAAAATTATGAAGAAAGAAATAACCTTCTAACAGATTTAACCATTTGACCAGGGCATCCGCATCTATCTGACCTTCAAATACAAGAATATCAAAATTAACCTATACCTTTAAAGGAGAGGTTCTTCCAAAGTGATTGTTTGATGAAGATATGAATGTTTCTATTGGTAGGCATTGAAGGATGTGGGAAAAATTCTCCATCATTTTGTCCCTTTGTCACGTGAGAGATTGCTCAAGTAATAGATTGATAGAATCATCTGCTCCGTCATTTTTATTTTCTTCTGCTATTGAGGGTTTCTTGGGCATGCGAGAGAGATTGTATTCAAGAGAGATAATCTCAATACAAACTTGCTATACTAGGACCTTGTTGGGGACATACACTGAAGAAAATGATCAAGAGCAGCCTTCTCTGAAACCACTGATCCAGATTATTTTCAACACAAAATGAGAGCGGAGATATAATAAAGAAATGTACAGAGATATCTCAGATATCCAATAATATAACATAAATGTATCAGATATGCAACCATAAACAGAGATATACAGTAATACAGAATATTCTATTAATGAGCGAAAGTGCACAAAGACTGTAAAAATACAGAGTGAAAGACTCACTAGAATGGTGGTAGATTATCTCTGAGAAGAGATGTGTACTCTACTCGCATTAAAAACAATATGATTTTACAATGATACTCCAAAGTATTTTTTATCATAAATAAAATCCAAAACCCTAACCTCGGAATATGAAAAGCCAACAGTTTTATGGACCCCATTTTGAGCGTAACTTTGGCATACGATCTCTGTTTGGGGTACACAATAGCTCGTTAGAAAGGTATCATCAATGATATTCATTTAGGGGGATCAACCATAGCCTTTGGCTATCATTGAGAAGCTTGATCCCAAAAAAACTTCATTTAGGACCTCAAAATGGCCTGGGAAGTTAAAAACAACTAAATATAGTAAATTACCAAAATTGCCAGAAAACTGTTTTGAGCCATATGGAAAAGGTGGGTAGCCACCGATATCCATATGGATCAATCCTCCCTAATTAGGAAGAAATGGTATCCATTGCGTTGAGTGCCTATGGGAGAGGGAAAAGCGTTTGTTTAATCTACATCTTGATGAGCTGCTTTCCTTGTTGGAGAAGTTAAGTTGCTTAGCTTGTTGAAGGTTGTCACGAACATGTGGCTTGAAGGGTTTGACCTTTTTAACCATTTTGTATACATGAGATTCCTGTGTGCATAATAAATCTTTACACTTTGCTGCAATCTTTTCGACCTGCTTCTATTGGATAGAAGGTGTCTGGGCCAAGGCTATAGTGGTTGCAGTATCCTTCTGTTCACCTTTTGAACAGATTGTGAAGAAGCTAAAATTTTTAGTATGAAATACTACCTTGCGACACTATTTAGGTGGAATAGTAGTCAGAACTACCTATAGTATTATGTAGAGGTGACCCCCTAGAGAAACAATGACACTATGGGGTCAAGAGTCATAAACAACATGGTGCTTCCACATATATGGTTGGCCTAAGAGAACATCATGGACATCCAGTGGGGAAACATCACATAATACCTCATCCTTGAAGGGATGGATGCCATATGAAAATTGACACTGTTGGCTGACACGAAGATCTCATCCTTGGCAAAGCCACCCGATGTTGTATGGTTGCAGGTGTGGTTTTGTCGAAAATCCAAACTGCTTGATGACCTCTACTGAGATGAGGTTCTTTTGGCTTCTGTTATAAAAAATAAAATGCAGTGGGGTCGCCTTCATGCACATATTTGAATGAGAAAGGAACTCACCCTCTTCAGGATCTGTCAGTTCCTCTGGTTGAATTGTTGCGGTCATGACAATAGTAGTGGGGTCTGCGTCAATGATCTGTCGTTTACCCGTATTTTCATAATCAAATTCTGAATCATTGTTCGACTCCTTGTGTTTGATCTCATCCACTAATGACTGTTTTGAGCGACACTCCTCGGTGTTTTTTCTGGGGATTTTGTGGAAATCGCACCATTTTTCAGTGTCCTTCTTTGTATTCCCATGACCCTTATTTTCATGTGGCTTAGACTGGTTTTCAGAAGATTGTTTTTTAAGGTTGTTTTTATCATACTTTGGTTGTTGCATATTTGCAGATCCAAAATCCAATTTCTTTTGGTGCTTAAATTCCTACTCAATTGTAACAACATATTGATAAGCAACACCGAGTGATTATATGTCCAAAAAATCCATTTTAGTTTGGATGTATCTGTGTAGAGCCCCACAGTATTTCAGAACCAAATGTCGTTGGGAGTATTTGATACCCATCTGGGTGCACAAGGTATGGAAGGTATTGGTTAACTCCATAACTTCTTGGCCCCTCTCTTGCCGCAGTGTGGTCCATCTCATTTATTGGTCCTCATAGTTGCCAACAGGGTAATACAGTTCCTTTACCGTATCCACAAAAAAGTCCCAAGTGGGCTCGATCCCATATATTCTAGAATCCTCTATGGAAATTTTCTCCCAGTAAGTTTCCCACCAATGTTTTATATGGGGGATGGATTTAAGGAGTGAGAATGTGATCTTTTCCATGTCGGAAAAAATATGAACAGAGAAATAACCTTCTAACAGATTTAACCATTTGTCTAAGGCATCCTCATCTATCTGACCTTAAAATACTTGAATATAAAAATAAACCTGTAACTTGAAAGGAGAGGTTCTTCCAAAGTGTTTTTTTGATGAATATGCACCTGTTGTTATCGGTAGGTGTTGAAGGATGTGGGAAAATGTCTCCATCATTTCGTACCTATGTCGTTTGAGATCTTGCTCAAGCAACAGATTGATAGAATCGTCTACTCTATCATTTTTCTTTTCTTACACCATGGAGGGTTTATTGGGCATGCGAGACCGATTTTTTTCAAGAGAGACAAGCTTGAGACCCAACTTGCTATACTCGGACCTCATCAAGGACATGCACTAAAAAACCCGATCAAGAGCAACCTCTTATGAAACCACTGATCCGTCTTATTTTAGGCACGAAATGAGAGCAGAAATATAATAAATCAATGTACAGAGATATATCGGATATCCAATAATATAAAAGAAATGTATCGAATATGAAACCATAAACACAAAGATACAATAATACACAATTTTCTATTAATGAGCGAAATTGTACAAAGACTGTAAAAATACAGAGTGAAAGACTCGCTAGAATGGTGGAAGCTTATCTTTGAGAAGAGATGTGTCCTCTACTCACATTCGCAAGAAGATGATTTTAAAATTATGCTCCAAAGACATTTTTATCATAAATAAAATCCAAAACCCTAACCTAGGAATATGAAAAGCCAATAGTTTTGTGGACCCCATTTTGGGTAGTTTGGCGTATCAACTTCCCGAGGCCATAACTTTGGCATACGATCTCCGTTTCGGGTGCACGATAGCTCGTTGGAAAGGTATCATCAAGGATATGCATTCATAGGGATCAATCAGAGCCTATGACTATCATTGATAATAATGATCCCAAAAAACCTTCGTTTAGGCCCTCAAAATGGCCCCGGAAGTTAAAAAGTGCTAAAAAAAATAAATTACCAAAACTTTCCAGAAAACTGTTTTGAGCCAGTTGGAAAAGGTGGGTGGCCATCGATATCCACCTGGATCATTCCTGCCTCCTTAGGAAACAATGGTATCCATTGTTTTGAGTTCCCAGGGGAGAGGGAAAAGCATTTGTTGAACTTGAATCTTGATGGGTTGTTTGCCTTATTAGAAAAGTTGCACTGCTTATCTTGTTGAAGGTTGTCATGAACATGTGGTTGGAAGGGTTGGACATTTTTAACCAATCTGGCTACATGAGATGCCTATGTGAAGAAGAAATCTTTACACTTTTCTACAATCATGTCGACCTGCTTTTGTTGGATAGAAGGTGCTTGGGCTGAGGCTGTAGTGGTTGGAGTATCCGTCTGTTCACCTTTTGAACAGATTATGAAGAAGCTAAATTTTGTAGTATGATATACTACCTTGCGACATTGTTTAGGTTGGAAAGTAGTCAGAACAACCTCTGGTATTCTGTAGATATGACCCCCTAGAGAAACAATGACACTGCGAGGTTGAGACTCATAAACAACATGGCACTTCCACATATATGGTTGGCCCAAGAGAACATCACAGACATCTAGTGGGAAAACATCACATAGTACCTCATCCTTGAAGGGTTGTATGTCGTATGACAATCGACACTATTGGATGACACGAAGATCTCATCCTAGGCGAAGCCACCCAATGTTGTATGGCTTTGGGTGTAGTGTTGTCAACAATCCAAACCATTTGATGATCTATGCTAAGATGAGGTTCTTCTATATTCTTCTATCAAAAATAAAATACAGGCGTGTCCCCTTCACCCACATATGTGAATGAAAAAGGTGCTCCCCCTCTTTAGGATCTGTTGATTCTTCTAGTTGAATTGTTGCAGTCGCGACAATAGCAGTGGGGTCTGCGTCTATGATCTATCTTTTACCAGTATTTTTGGAATCAGATTCTGGATCAGGGTTTGGCTCATTTTCTTTGATCTCCACCATGAATGATTATTTTGAGCAACATTCCTCAATGTTGTGCCAGGGGATTTTGTGGAAATCACACCATTTTCCAGTGTCCTTCTTTATCTTCCCGTGACCCTTCTTTTCCTGTGGCTTGGACTGGTTTTCAGGAGACTGTTTGTTAGGGCCATCTTTATCATACTTTGGTTGTTATATATTTGCAGACCCAAACTCTTGTTTGTTCTGGTACTCAAATTTCTTCTCAATTTTAATAGCATATCGATAAGCAACACTGAGTGATGAGATTTCAAGAAAATCCATTTCAGTTTGGATGTATCTATGTAGAGCTCCCAGTATTTAAGAACCAAATGTCATTTGGAATATTTGATACCCAGCTTGGTGCACAAGGTATGGAAGGTATTGGTGAAATCCAGAATGACTTGTCCCCTTTCTTTCCACCGTGTGGTCTATCTCATGTACTGGTCCTCATAGTTGCCAACAAGGTAATACTCTTCTTTTATCGCATTAACAAAAACACCCCAAGTGGGATTGACCCCATATATTTTAGACTCTTCTATGGAACTTTTCTCCCAGTAAGTTTCCCACCAATGTTTGACATGGGGGAGAGATTTAAGGAGTGTGAAGGTGATCTTTTCCCTGTCGAAAAAATTATGAACAAAGAAATAACCTTCCAACAGATTTAACCATTTGTTTAGGGCATCCACATCTATCTGACCTTCAAATACGGGAATATCAAAATTAACATGTAGCTTGAAATGAGAGGTTTTTCAAAGTGGTTGTTTGATAAAGGTGTGCCTGTTTCTATTGGCAGGCATTGAGGATGTGGGAAAAATTATCCATCATTTAGTCCCTCTGTCGAGTGAGAGCTTTCTCAAGAAACAAATTGAAAGAATCATTTGCTCCATCGTTTTTATTTTCTTCCTCCATGGAGGGTTTCTTAGGCATGCTAGAGGGATTTTCTTCAAGAGAGACAAGATCGATACCCACATTTCTATACTCAAACCTCGCCAGGGACATGCATTGAAAAAAACGATCAAGAGAAACCTTCTCTGAAATCACTGACCCAGATTATTTTTGGGACAAAATGAGAGTGGATATATAATAAAGAAATGTACAAAGATATCTCAGATATCTAATAATGTAGCATAAATTTTTCATAGATGAAACCATAAACACAGAGATACAGTAATACACAATTTTCAATTAATGAGAGAAAATGTACAAAGACCGTAAAAATACAGAGTGAAAGACTCGCTAGAATAGTGGCAACTTATCTCTAAGAAGAGATGTGTCCACTACTCGCATTTGCAAGAAGATGATTTTACAATGAGGCTCCAAAGGCCTTATTATCATAAAGAAAATCCAAAACCCTAACCCCTGAAGATGAAAATCCAACAATTTTGTGGACCCCATTTTGGGTAGTTTGGTGTATCAACTTCCTAGGGGCGTAACTTTGGCATACGATTTCCATTTGTGGAGAACGATAGCTCGTTGGAAATGTATTATCAGAGAGATTAATTTAGGGGGATCAAGCAAAGTCTTTGAATATCATTGAGAATATAAATCCCCAAAAACATTCATTTAGGCCCTCAAAATGGCCCCAAAAGTTAAAAACTACAAAAATTAGTAAATTACCAAAATTGCCAGTAAACTGTTTTGAGTCAATTGGAAAAGGTGGGTAGCCACTGATATCCACCTGGATAAATTCTCCATCCTTAGGAAGCAATGGTATTCATTACATTGAGTGCCTGAGGGAGAGGCAAAAACGTTTGTTGAATTTGAATCTTGATGAGTTGCTTCCCTTGTTGGAGACGTTGCGCTGCTTAGCTTGTTGAAGGTTGTCACAAACATGTGGCTGGAAGGGTTGGACCTTTTTAACTAGTCTAGGTACATGCTATTCTTGTGTGTAGAAGGAATCTTTACACTTTGCTACAATATTGTTGACCTTCTTCTGTTGGATAGAAGGTGCTTGGACCGAGGTTGTAGTGGTTTCACTATCCTTTTGTTCACCTTTTGAGAAGATTGTGAAGAAGATAAATTTTGTAGTATGAGATACTACCTTGCGACAATTCTTAGGTGGAACAATAGTCAGAACTACCTCTGCTATTCTATAGAGATGACCCCCTAGAGAAACAATGACACTGTGGGGTTGAGACTCATAAACAACATGGTGATTCCACATATATGGTTGGACCAAGATAACATCATAAAAATCTAGTGGGGAAAAATCACATAATACCTCATACTTGAAGGGATGGATGTCGTATGAGAATCGACACTATTGGCTGACACAAAGATATTATCTCTGGTGAAGCCATTTGATGTTGTATGGTTGCGGGTGTGGTGTTGTTAACAATCCCAAATGTTTGATGACCTCTGCTGAGATGAGGTTATTATGGCTTCCACTATTAACAATAAAATGCAGCGGGGTCCCCGTCACCCACATCTGTAAATGAAAAAGGCTCCCCCCCTCTTCAGGATCTATTGGTTCTTCTAGCTGAATTGTTGTGGTTGCAACAATAACAGTGGGGTCTACTTAGATGACTTGTCTTTTACCAATATTTTCAGAATCAGGGTTTGGCTTCTTGTCTTTGATCTCAACCACCAATGACTATTTTGAGCGACATTCCTCAGTTTTATGCTAGGGGATTTTGTGGAAATCGCACCATATTTTGGTGTCCTTCTTTGTCTTCCTGTGACCCTTCTTTTCCTATGGCTTGGAATGGTTTTTGGGAGACTGTTTGTTAGGGCCGTCTTTATCATACTTTGGTTGTTGCAGATTTTCAGACCCAAACTCCCATTTGTTCCGGTGCTTAAATTTCTGTTCAATTTTAACAACATATCGATAAGAAATATCAAGTGATGAGATGTCCAAAAAATACATTTCAATTTGGATGTATCTTTGTAGAGCCCCACGATATTTTAGAACCAAATTTCAGCCTTTGATACCTATCTTGATACGTAAGGTATGGAAGGTATTGGTGAACTCCATAAATTATTGGCCCCTCTCTTGTTGTAGTGTGATCCATCTCATGTACTGGTCCTCATATCTTCCAACAGGGTAATACTGTTCCTTTACCACATCCACAAAAAATCCCAAGTGGGATCGTCCCCATATATTCTAGACTCCTCTGTGGAACTTTTATCTCGGTAAGTTTCCCACAAATTTTTGACATGGGGGAGATATTTAAGGAGTGCAAAGGTAATACTTTCCTTGTTAGAAAAATTATGAACAGAGAAATAACCTTCTAACAGATTTAACCATTTGTACAAGGAATTTGTATCTATCTAACCTTCAAATATGAGAATATAAAAATTAAACTGTACCTTGAAAGGAGAGGTGCTTCCAAAGTGGTTGTTGGATTAATATGCACTTGTTTCTATCAGCAGGCATTGAAGGATGTGGGAAAAATTCTCCATCATTTCATCCCTATGTCACGTGAGAGCTTACTCAAGCCATAGATTGATAGAATCATATGCTCCACAGTTTTTATTTTCTTCTACCATGGAGGGTTTCTTGTGTGTGTGAGAGAGATTGTCTTCAAGAGAGACAATATCAACACCCAACTTTCTATACTTGGACCTCGTCAAGGACATGCACTGAAAAAAATGAGGAGCCTGCTTTAAAACCACTTATCCGAATTATTTTCGACACGAAATGAGAGCGGAGATATAATAAAGAAATGTACAGAGACATATTAGATATCCAATAATATAATAGAAATGTATCAGAGATGCAACCATAAACACAGAGATATAGTAATACACAATTTTCTATTAATGAGCGAAAATGTACAAAGACTGTAAAAATGTAGAGTGAAAGACTCGCTAGAATGGTGGCAGCTTATCTCTGAGAAGAGATGTGTCCGCTACTCGCATTCATAAGAAGATGATTTTACAGTGAGGCTCCAAAGGACTTTTTATCATAAACAAAATACAAAACCCTAACCTAGGAAGATGAAAAGCCAACAATTTTGTGGACCCCGTTTTGGGTATTTTGGTGTATCAACTTCCCGGGGGAGTAACTTTAGCATACGATCGTTGTTTGGGGTGCATGATAGGTTATTGGAAAGGTATCGTCAAGGATATTCATTTAGGGGGATCAATCAAATATCTCGGCTATCATTGAGAATATCGATCCCAAAAAACCTTTATTTAGGCCCTCAAAATGGTCCAGGAAGTTGAAAATTGCTAAAAATAGTAAATTACCAAAATTGCCAAAAAACTATTTTGAGCCAGTTGGAAAAGGTGGGTGGCCATCGATATCCACTTGGATAAATACTCCCTCCTTTGGAAGTAATGGTATCCATTGTGTTGAGTGACCGAGGGAGAGGGAAAATTGTTTGTTGAATCTGCATCTTGATGAGTTCCTCTCCTTGTTGGAGAAGTTGCACTTCTTAGCTTGTTGAAGGTTGTAACGAACATGTGGCTAGAAGGGTTGGACATTTTTAACCAGTCTGGCTACATGATATGCCTATGTGCAGATGAAATATTTATACTTTACTGCAATCTTTTCAACATGATTATGTGGGATAGAAGGTGCTTGCGTCGAGGCTGTAGTGGTTGCAGTATCCTTCTGTTCACCTTTTGAATAGATTGTGAAGAAGCTGAATTTTGTAGTATGAGATACTACCTTGCAGCACTGTTTAGGTGAACCAATAGTCAGAACTACCTCTCGTATTCTTTAGATATGACCCCCCAGAAAAACAATGAAACTGCAGGGCCGAGACTCATAAACAACATGACACTTCCACATATATGGTTGGACCAAGAGAAAATCATAGACATCTAGTGGGGAAGCATCACATAATACCTCATCCTTGAAGGGTTGGATGTTGTATGACAATCGAAATTGTTGGCTGACATGAAGATCTCATGCCTGATGAATCCACCCGATGTTATATGGTTGTGGGTGTGGTGTTGTTGACAATCCCAACTGTTTGATGACCTCTGTTGAGATGAGGTTCTTCTGGCTTCTGCTATCAATAATAAAATGCAGTGGGGTCCCCTTCACCCACATATGTGAATGAAAAAGGCTCTCCCCCTCTTTAGGATATCTTGGTTCTTCTAGTTGAATTATTGCAGTCATGACAATAGCAGTGGGGTCTGTGTCGATTATTTGTCTTTTAATGGTATTTGGAGAATGATATTATGAATCGGGGTTCGACTCCTTTTATTTGATCTCGACCACCAATGACTATTTTGAGCGAAATTCATCGGTGTTGTTCTAGGGGATTTTGTGTAAATCACACCATTTTCTGGTGTCCTTCTTTCTCTTCCTGTGACCCTTATTTTCCTGTGGCTTGGACTGGTTTTTAGGAGATTGTTTGTTAGGGCCATATTTATCGTACTTTTTGTGTTTCATATTTGTAGACCCTAACTCCCGTTTGTTCTGGTTCTTAAATTTCTTTTCAATTTTAACAACATATCGATAAGAAACACTGAGTGATGAGATGTCCAGAAAATCCATTTCAGTTTGGATGTATCTGTGTAGATCCCCATGGTATTTTAGAACCAAATGTTGCTTGAAGTATTTGATACCAAGATTGGTGCGCAAGGTATGGAAGGTATTGGTGAACTCCGAAATTGCTTGGCCCCTCTCTTGCTGCAATGTGGTCCATCCGATGTACCAGTCCTCATAGTTTCCAACAAGGTAATGTTGTTCCTTTACTGCATCAAAAAAAAAATCCCAAGTGGGCTCAACCCCATATATTCCAGACTACTCTATGGAAATTTGATCCCAGTAAGTTTCCCACCAATGTTTGACATGGGGGAGAGCTTTAAGGAGTGTGGAGGTGATCTTTTCCCCGTTGGAAAAACTATGAACATAGAAATAACCTTCTAACACATTTAACCATTTGTCCAGGGCATCCGCATCTATTTGAACTTCAAATACGGGAATATAAAAATCAAATTGTACCTTGAAATGGGAGGTTCTTCCAAAGTGGTTGTTTGATGAAGATGCACCTATTGCTATCAGCAGGCTTTGAAGGATGTGGGAAATTTTTTCCATCATTTCATCCCTCTGTTGTGTGAGACCTTGCTCAAGCAACAAATTGATAGAATCGTCTGCTCCATCATTTTTATTTTCTTCTGCCATGTAGGTTTTCTTGGGCGTGAAAGAGAGATTTTATTCAAGAGAGACAAGCTTGAAACCCAACTTGATATACTCGGACCTCATCAGGGACATGCACTGAAAAAAAATGATCAAGAGTAGCCTGCTCTGAAACCACTCATCCAGATTATTTTCGGCACGAAATGAGAGAGAAGATATAATAAAGAAATGTACAGAGATATATTGGATATCCATTATTATAACAAAAATGAATCATATATGCAAACATAAGCACAAAGATACAATAATACACAATTTTATATTAATGAGCGAAAATGTACAAAGACTGTAAAAATACAAAGTGAAAGACTCACTAGAATGGTGGAATCTTATCTCTGAGAAGAGATGTGTCTGTTACTCGCATTTTCATGAAGATGATTTTACAATGAGGATCCAAAGTCCTTTTATCATATATGAAATCTAAAACCCTATCCCCGGAAGATGAAAACCCAACAGTTTTGTGGACCTCGTTTTGGGTAGTTTGGTATATCAACTTCCTGTGTGTGTAACGTTGGCATACAATCCATGTTTGGGGTGCATGATAGATTGTTCGAAAGGTATAATTGAGGATATTCATTTAGTGGGGTCAATCAAAGCCTTTGGTCAGAATTGAGAAGATCAATCCCAAAAATCCTTCATTTAGGCCCTCAAAATGGCCCTAGAAGTTAAAAACTGCTAAAAATAGTAAATCACCAAAATTGCCAGAAAATTGTCTTGAGCTAGTTGGAAAAGGTGGGTGGCCACCAATATCCACATGGATCAATCCTCCCTCGGGAAGAAATTTTATCCATTGCATTTATTTCCTGGTGGAGAGGGAAAGGCGTTTGTTTAATCTACATCTTGATGAGTCGCTTGCCTTGTTGGAAAAGTTGCATTGCTTAGCTTGTTGATGGTTGTATGGAACATGTGGCTGGAAGGGTTGGACCTTTTTAAACAGTCTTACTACATGAGATGATTGTGTGTAGATGAAATATTTATAGTTTGCTGAAATATTGTCGACCTTATTCTGTTGGATAGAAGGTGCTTGGGCCGAGGTTGTAGTGGTTGCAGTATGCTTCTGTTCACCTTTTGAACATATTGTGAGAAAGTTGAATTTTGTAGTATGATATACTACCTTGCGGAACTGTTTAGGTGGAACAGTAGTCAAAACTACTTCTTGTATGCTGTAGATATGAAACCCCACATAAACAATGACATTGTGGGGTCGAGACTCATAAACATCATGGCACTTCCACATATATGGTTGGCAGAAGAGAACATCACAAAAATCCAGTGGGGAAACATTACATAATACCTCATCCTTGAAGGGATGGATGTTGTATTACAATCGACATTGTTGGATGACACAAAGATCTCATCCCTAGAAAAGCCACTCGATGTTGTATGGATGCGGGTGTGGTGTTTTTGACAATCCCAACTATTTGATGACCTTTGTTGAGATGAGGTTCTTCTGGCTTCCTCTATCAACAATAAAATGAAGCAGGGTCCCCTTCACCCACATCATTGAATGAAAATGTTTCTCCCCCTCTTTAGGATCTGTTGGTTCTTATGGTTGAATTACTTCGGTCGCGACAATAAAAGTGGGGTCTACGTCGATTATCTGTCTTTTACCAGTATTTTCAGAGTCAGATTCTATATCAAGGTTTGTCTCATTGTCTTTGATATCAGCCACCAACAAATTTTTTGAGAGATATTCCTTAGTGTTGTGCCAGGGGATTTTGTGGAAATTGCACCATTTTCCGGTGTCCTTTGACTTTTCGTGACCCTTCTTTTCCCGTGGTTTGGACTAGTTTTCAGTGGACTGTTTGTTAGGGTTGTCTTTCTTATACTTTGGATGTTGCATATTTTCAGACCCAAACTCCGATTTGTTCTGGTGCTTAAATTTCTACTCAATTTTAACAACATATCGATAAACACCATCAAGTGATGAGATGTCTAGAAAATCCATTTCAATTTGGATGTATCTATGTAGAGCCTAACAGTATTTCAGAACCAAATGTCATTTGAAGTCTTTGATATGCAGCTTAGTGCACAAGGTATGTAAGGTATTGGTGAACTCCAAAATTTCTTGGCCCCTCTCTTGCCGCAATGTGGCCCATCTCATGTATTGGGCCTCATAGTTTCCAATCGGGTAATATTGTTCCTTTACCGCATCCCCAAAACAATTCCAAGTGGGATTGACACCATATATTCCAGATTCCTCTGTGGAACTTTCCTTCCAGTAATTTTCCCACCAATGTTTGACATGGGGGAGATATTTAAGAAGTGAGAAGGTCATCTTTTCCCTGTCGAAAAAATTATGAACAGAGAAATAACCTTCTAACATATTTAACCATTTGTCTAGGGCATCTACATCTATCTGACCTTCAAATACGAGAATATCAAAATTAACCTATACCTTGAAAGGAGAGGTTCTTACAAAGTGGTTGTTTGATGAAGATGCACCTGTTTCTATTGGCAGGGGTTGAAGGATGTGGGAAACATTCTACATAATTTCGTCCCTCCGTCGCATGAGATCTTGCTCAAGCAACAGATTGATAGAATCATCTGCTTCGTCGTTTTTATTTTCTTCTTCCATGGAGGGTTTATTGGGCGTGCGAGAGTGATTTTATTCAAGAGAGACAAGCTTGAGGCCCAACTTTCTATAGTCATACCTCATTGTGGACATGCACCAGAAAAACCGATCAAGAGGAGCCTTCTCTGAAACCACTGATCCTTATTATTTTTCGCACGAAATGAGAGCGGAGATATAATAAATAAATGCACAAAGATATTTTATATATCCAATAATATAACATAAATGAATTAGATATGAAATCATAAACACAGAGATACAATAATACACAATTTTCTATTAATGAGCGAAAATTTACAATGACTATAAAAATACAGAGTGAAAGACTTGCTAGAATGGTGGCAACTTATCTCTGAGAAGAGATGTTTTTGCTACATGCATTCGCAAGAAGATGATTTTACAATGAGGCTCCAAAGGCCTTTTTCTCATAAATAAAATCCAAATCCCTAACCCTGAAATATGAAAATCCAACAATTTTGTCGATCCCGTTTTGGGTAGTTTGGTGTATCAACTTCCCGGGGGCGTAACTTTGGCATACGATGTTCATTTTTGGTGCACGATAGCTCATTGGAAAGGTATCACTGAGAATATTCTTTTAGGGGGTAAATTAGAGAATTTTTTTTATCACTAAGAAGCTTTATAAAAAAAAACACTTCATTTAGGTCCTCAAAATGGCCCCGGAAGTTAAAAATTGCTAAAAATAGTAAATTACCAAAATTGCCAAAAAAATGTTTTGAGCTAGTTGGAAAAGGTGGGTGACCACCGATATCCACTTGGATCATGCCTCTTTGAAACCTTCACAGTATGATAGTGGAAAAAACTTTTGTATTCCTCTGTTTCATCTTATTTTTCAAAACTACATTATGCCAATACAATTTAATGTTTTCCTCCCTTAACTCTTTGAGCAAGGATTGTTGATATTTCTTCTTCTTTTTGAGATTCTGCAACTTTTCCTGCTACTTAGAATTCCACTATTATATCATAGACTTCTCTTACTTCAACTGCATGATTATGGTTTGTAATTCTCTCTCTCTATCTTTTTCATCTCCCATTTCCATTTTGAATTCTAGGTGTTCTTCAACTGGAGCAGTTTGATTTAGATCAATAGAAAACCCGAGCCTTTTTATTTTGAATTCATGCTTATGATATTTTGAAGATGAACCACCAACAATATCTTCAACTTCAACACTTTTTTACATTTTCATCTCTTGAAAATCTTGTAGCTCCTTTGTCTCTGGAAAATAATCAAATTCTGGTTTGATCCCATCATCCACTGGATTATCTTCTAGATTTGTCGAATGGCCCTTTTTCAGAGAAGATTTGGGTAAAGATTTGGATTTTAGAATTAGATTTTTGTCTTCTCTAGTCACATGCTTCAATGGATGTGGTGCTACTTATTTACCCTTCTCATATTTTCTTTGTCTATCCATAGTATCATCATCATAATATTCATCTTTAGGTTCTAATTTAACCTTTTCCACTTGTATGAAGAATTTACAAGTCACTGTCCCTTTTCCTCCTATGTATTGTAATAAAAATCGTATTTTATTTCTTAATAGAAGGATTGAATAGGGCCTTTGAATTCAATCTTGACTTATTTGTTTCCCTGTTTTTAGGTCTGCTATGATAATTCACCGCTGATTTATTTTTCCTTGCCTTGCTCAATTTCTTATTTTTATCATTTGCAACAAGTTTCTCTTGTTTTTTCATGGTATCTTTAAGATTCTACTTTTTTTTATCCTCTATTATGGATTTTGTTTGCAGTCTTCAAGCTCCTCTTTTGGAACAAACAACTCATCCTCGGGTTGAAAATCCATTTCTACCTATGTTTTTTGTTTCCTTTTTTGTGTTCTGGTGATCTTGGCTATAGGGAAAACTTTATTCAAATCCTCTATTTCTTGCTATAATTGCAACACCCTTTTGTTGAATCCAGTTACTCTAGCCATAGGGGAACTCTCTTTCACCGTAACAATAGGGGTTTTAGAAACCTTCTTTTCTTTTTTAGGTTTCTGCTTAGGAGAAGTTTTATGCTTAGGTTTATGTTCTGCAAGTTCAATAGATTCAATTAACCAGTCCCAAGGGAACTGGAATTCTCCCAAAGAACACATAACCATGGTTTTGATCAGTCTTTGTTGAAAAAGACTTTTACTAGTAGTTGCAGGGTGATATTGTATCCTTTTAGACATTTTTGACAAGATTTTTAATAAAAAAGAAAGGAAAACAAAAAGGGATATAACCATTCAAATGCATTAGCATCCTAATGTGATAAATATGGAAAAGGGAAAATCTCCCTTTACATGTAATGTACCTGCGAATAACCATTAAAACAATTGGCCACTCTTTTTTCATTCATCTTTGTGGGATACCCTGACTCTAGTTAGAGTCTTGGAGTTCTCAAAGAAAAAACTAATTTACAAATTCCATAGGCATCTCCTCCTTCTTCCACCATCTCTCTCCATACAAAGATAGCATGCATGCAGTCCCGATTGAGTGTTTTGTTACATGTATTAGAAATTTACCCACCATTGTAACAAACCCATTGAAGTTCTGTGAAAACATCAAATAAATACATTCATGATAACCCTGGAGTGTTGAACATAAGTTAAACCACCCTACATCTATGAAAATTTGCCAAATTTTTGGGTAATCCTCGAGAAATTCTACACCCTCTGGTTCTAATCGAGTAATTTTACAACTTTTCTTAGGTTCCATGATAAACATTACAATCACTGAAGTTAATAGGACGATTAGGGTTTCTAACAACAACACATTAGAACCTCTAATAATAGTAATGTTGTATAAGAGATCTACCACCTTCATATCTCATGTAAACTAATACACAAATATGATGAAGGGCTCGAGTTTCATCTATTAGAAATCATAATATGAGCCAACAAATGTGTGATTTGATATTATAATGTATGAGTACAACCCAATCTTTTCGAATGAGTATACAAAATGAACACATGACCTGATCTGAATCATAAATGATGATGGCTTCTAGGAAAAGATCTTGGGCATTCTCTGACATGATCTTGTGAAGTTGGCGCATATAAAATAATGATTACTCCTGGCACTACAAGAATATCACTATTCTTGTAGAGCCTTTTCCCTTTAGCAAAATTTCAAATTTAAAATGAGGGAAATGGATTATGATTTGATGGAAAGATCCTAAATGTCTAATTCTAAGCTTAATCACACTGATGCATGTTATAAAACACTCAAAAAGGATAATGCAAGGACAATTTTAAAACTGCAGAAGAAGAAAACATAGTGTAAAGTAATGCTAGGAAAATAGAGGGTAGGGAAAATAATCTATCAAAAGTCATTATAATATCAAGGACTAACATTGGCTCCTTCTGGGGATAATGTTTCATGGTGAAAATTTAAGAGCTTGTTGACCAATTCCTTTATCTCCCTGATCATCATAAAACTTTCACTATAATTTATTTCCCTGTTTTGCCATCCCTTTATTTGTAATCTAAAATGAAAACCACAAAAATGCAGAGTAGTCTTTCCATTGGGATTATGGAGTCTTATTTAAAAAAATAAACTAATCTAACCAAAATAAAAGAAAACCATACTGTAAAAACTAAGAATCTCTGGTTGTTTTATAAGAATTAGGGTTTTATAAATCTCCCATTCACCAGGCCTCCTATGATTTCACTATCATCCAAATTATGTAAGAGGAAAGTATTATTATTCATGACCTTAGCTATTTTGAAAGGACCATACCATAAATTTTCAAACTTACCCTGTTTATATTTGTCCTCTCTTCTAGAATCCCACCTCAACAAAAGATATCTTTCTTGAAAAATATATTATTAGTCTTCTTATCAAAAGTTTCCTTAACCTTGTTCTGATAAATGATAGCTTCCTGATGCATTTTTTCTCTATTTTGTTGAACTTCTATGATATGGAAAATCCTTCTCTAAATATCATTGGGATACTCTAACTCTTCTTGCAGAGATTTCATAACAGGTAATCCAAGTTGAGTTGGAAATACAGCCTAAACCATTTGAAAAGGTGAAGTTTCAATGGATTTCTTAGTACTGATTCGATAAACCCATAAGGAAAATTTCAATTTTGAATCCCATGATATCTTATTATTTGTGAGAATTTTTTTAATGATCCTTATAAGGATTTTATTGGAGGATTCTACTAATCCATTTCCTTGAGGATAGTAAGGAGTGGAGTGAAAAAACTTGATGTTTTACTTGTTACAAAAATAAACCATTGAATTAGAATTGAAAGCATGGGCATTATCAGTAATCAACTTTCTAGGACACCCAAAGCTTGAGAAAATGTTTCCTTCAATAAAAGTCATGATTACTTTAATTGTTTCATTTCTTGTTGGGATTGATTCAATACATTTGGTAAAGTAATATGTGGATGTGAGTATCCATTTGTGTTGTCCATAATATGGAGGATGAATTTCTCCAATGGAATCCAAAACCCATTGTTGAAAAGGTCCATGGGAAATGATGGGTTTCAGAGGCATAGAAATAAGTTTTTGTTTTCCTACAAACTTTTGACATGGTTCTCATGCCCTGACTAGATAAAACACATCAGAGAACAATAAAGGCTAGTAATAACCTTCTCTCGGTCTTTTGAAAGATGTGGCTTTACAATGATGATGTCCCCCCACAAACTCCTTTGTGTAAGTCATTGAAAACATGTTTTTCTTCCTCTTCATTAACACATCTCATCATAATTCCATTAGGATATTTCCAAAATATAAATTAATTAATGATGCAGTACTTTACAGATTTAATCTTAAGAGATCTGAACTTGGATTTATCTAAATCAGGAGGAGATTGAAGACTTTGCAGAAAATGAACAATATCCTTGTACTAGGGAGAAGAAAGATATTTGTTGCTTACCTATCAATCCATTTTTTCAATCTATAATACTGAATTTATTGATCTATTGGAGATGTAATGCAATAAAATTTCTTTAAAATTTGATCATGTCATTAATTTAGCAAGTACCTATCCTTTTATCAATTTAATAGGCTTTATGACCATGTTATATTTCAGAATATTGGTTATCCATCTTCCCCTTTTTCCTTCACTATCTGGTTGAACCATAATTTCCTTGACAACACTACTGGGAACATATGCAATAATCTCTGATTGCATGACATAGAATCTAAAAGACTTCAATGCTTTCACCAGAGTATATGCATGTTTCTCCATGATATCATACTTTAATTTTGAATCCCTTAAAGTCTTACTACTTCATCATTTCTTTGCAAGAGAACAACAACAATGGTATCTTCAGATGCAAATGAAAAAATCATAAAATCGTTAGAGTAATTAGGACTGACGAGGATAGGGGCCTTAATTAAATCTTTCTTACTATTTTCAAATGATTCCTTTTCTTCAGCTATCCATTTGATCTCTGCATCTTTCTTCAACATATCAGTAATATTCTTGATGATTTCTACAAAATTGGGTATAAATATTGTTAAAAAGTTGATTTTACCTATGAAGGGTTTGATATACTTCTTATTCCTTGGAATTTCTATCTTATGAATGGCCTTTACCCTTTCGAGATCTATATTGATTCCTTCTGGTGAAACAATATGTCCTAAGATTTTACCTTCCTCCATGGAAAAATGAGACTTTTTAGGGTTTAATGAAATGCCATACCTTTTTCCTTTTTCAAATGTCTGCTTCAGATGCTGCAAGTTCTCATCATCAAAGGTTGACAACAAAGTAATGTCATCAAGATAAATAAACATAATTTTTTATTTCTCACCAATGAATGAAATGAATGCAATGTCCATGGCTCTCTAGAATGTTTCTCCTGCATTCATGAGTCCAAAGGGAATTTTTTCATACATGAAAGTGCCCCAAGGAGTAGTAAAAGTTTTCTTCTTTTTAAGTTCTTCCATCATTGATATCTAATTATAACCTGAATATCCATCAAGCATGGAAATACTTTGAGCCCCTACAACTCTTTGTAAAATATGATCCATTTTAGGTAACGGATAATTGTCCTTCAGAGAACACCTGTTCAGATTTCTAAACTCTACACAGAGCCTTATCTCTCCATTCTTTTTCCTGGCAGGTACTAAATTTTCCACCCATTCTGAGTATCTCAATGGCACTATAATTTTGGCATTCAACAACATTTTCAGTTCTTTTTAAATTATAGGTAGAAAAAATGGATTGAATTGTCTTGTTTTCTAGTTAAAAGGTTTGGATCCAGGCTTCAAAGTAATCTTATGATGCATAGTCTCTGTATAAAAAACCTTAAGGTCTTCATAAAACCAAGAAAAAACATAAGAAAAGTATTTCATCAAACTTACATACCCGTCCCTCTGTTTCTCTGGTAAATTCTTGGATAACCTCACCATATTTGGATTTGAATTAGAACTGATATCACAATCTACCACTTCATCATATTCTATTTTAATAAAAGAATTTTTAGACACATTATTATGATCAAATAATCTCTCAAGGGAAACAAGGCCATTTGAAAAATGATTTGTTTTCAACTCAATAATTTTATGGCCAACAATGTTGTTTTGAAGAATATCAGTAGAATAAACTTCTACATCATCATTTTCATTTTCTTGATCTATGGAAATGGTAGAAAATTCATCAATGGTCTCTAAAAATATTTTAATATCTTGATCATCTTTAAACACCTACCATTTTTTTATATTGTCTGGTATAAATGGTTTCTTTCTTACCTCAACTTCAAATCTTAAATTTGGAAGTTTTGGAGTTTTGAAATTACTAGTTGCTAGAGCTAGAGAATCTTCATGTTGATTCAAACGTCTCTATATAAAAGTGATATTGAAAGCTAGGAAGAAATTCTAAAAAAAATACCACACTTCATTTATGTATTTCTTTAACCTTTGTTGTTTGGTCTAGTGGATATTCTTGAGTTGATGAATAATTAACTCTGAATCCCACAAAACTGAAAGTTTATCAATGCCCATATATTTAGCAGCTTTCAATCCCAACAGAAAATATTCATATTCACTAATGTTGTTTGTTGTGTCAAAATCCAACTTGTATGACAGAGGAATGATTTCTTTAGAAGGAGATATGAAAACAATTCCAACCCCGTAACCTTCTTTGGAACAGGAACCATAAAAGTACATCTTCCATAGTGATTTTTTTTGTATTTTTCTCGTGTGTAGGTGTAACCCTCCTCACTGATTCTTTGGGTGTTTTATCACTGATTTGAGAAATGGAAGAACCAATTTCATCTTCAACTGCATATATGGGATGATTATTGGGGTTTTCATGATCACTAACCCGGTAAGATAACCTGAATTCCATGTACAATCTTCGATGTTATCCACCAAATAAAGGTATGGTGGCATAATTGAAATCCATTTGTAGTGTACCCCCTACTTTCTTATCCCATTATTTTGATAATATTATCCCAAACTTAGGAGGTATATCAACCACAATCACATCCAAAACCACACTTTTCATAGGTAACTGAGATAAAGTAACAATCATGTATTTAATGACTCCTAAACATTTAACCTTTCAGGAGTCAAAAGAATACATGTCTAGATAAGGATTAGTGATATCCAACCCTAACTCATCCATAAATAACTTTGGAATGACATTGTGCAATGTTTCTGAATCCATTAGACAATTATGTAATATTTTTTCATGAATTTTTAGGGTTATGTAGAAAGGAGGAGAGGCATCATATCTATCCTCAATGTGTGGTCTAATGGTTATGGAAGGATTTTCATATTCAATATTTATGGTATCAGAAAAAGTGACATGAGCAAGGTATTGTAAGGCTTTCAAAATAGATCTTCTAAAAGGATCAGTTTTCATCAATTCTACCAAAGGTATAGGGATTTTGATCTTATTGGTTTCATTTTCCAGACTAAAAGAAGGAACATATTTATCAGATTCCTTTACCTATGTAGTACTAACCTTGATAGGTTGTGTTTTCTACTGATCAGTTTTAGCCCTTGTTTATTTATTGGATCACGATTTTTCTGAAGTATTTGTCTTTTTTGTTTGAAAATATGTGTCTACCTTTGATCCACTTGCTCTGGATCTAAGATCATAGTTTTTCCTTTTGGGTTCCTTCTGAGAAATATCTTCAACATCTTCTTCCTCAAATTGATTCAATATAATAACATCCTCATAATCGTGTTGTGTCAGATGAGTGGAAGGTAATTCTGTATCATTTAAATGAACTGTGGAATCCTCCTCAGTATCATCAATTTCTTCAACCTCTTCCACTGCATTGTTTTAAAAAGGAGGCAAAACCCTCTGATCCTCTTGATTTCTTCTTTCCCTTGGATAAACTTGAGGAACATTGTTAGTTCTTATGAACTGATTGGAATTTCTGTATCCACCTTCTTTTGTAGCTCTGCTAGGTTGTTTTGTTTCCATCCTCAGCCTATACATTTCAGATGTCAATGTTTTCAACATTTTGGTCATTTCATCAATCTTGAAGTCAAATATTGTATGAGAATAGGAAGGAAGTTCTTCTCTCTGTGTTTTCTTGTCTCTTCCACTCTTTGATTTCAATCTCTATGTTGCCAATATATTGGATTCTACTTCAATGGTTTCTTCCTGCATTAAACTCAAAGTGACTAACCTTGTTTCTCTCAACAAAAGAGAAATCTCAGCATCAAGAGCATTGGCAAAATTAATTTTGGCAGATGTTTCTGTGGGTTTGATTCCATCTGAAATATTACTATACATTTTATTGAATCTTTTGGTAAAATATGATACAAATTATCCTTTTTTCCTCTTCAAAGCTCCAAATTCAATGATATAATACAAGTAATCTTTCTTATCTCTGAAGTGCCTCAAAAAGGTATAATCTAGTGCATCAATATCAGCAATAGAATTAGGAGGGAGAATTCTGAACCATTTCCTTTCTTCCTCATCTAAAATTTGCACAAAAAGTATCATCCAAACATCTGCATGCTCCACATTAAATATATATGCAAAATTGTAGAAGGAATTCAAGTGCTCTTTAGCAGTGGCCTCTCCCTCTCCATTAAATCTTGGAAAATACTTCATATAATCATTTGGTGGGAAAGAATACAATACTTGTGGTAAAATAAATGGTGCATATATTGCTGCAACATTTACATCCATATTTGTCACAACTGGTGTTTGGGTTTTAGGAATAGACAAAATTTGAGATGTAGAAAGGGAAACGGTCTCTTGGGTAGAAGAACTTGGTTGACCCAATGTAGGTTTGTGATCTTCAATCTATGATATCATAGGTTTCCTTTCTGAATTAGGATGGGAAGAAGTTTCCAAAAACAAAGGATTTTCAAAGGAACGAAAATGTGGTTTAGCTTCTTTAGAAGGACTGGACTAAGGTGATGAAGATAAAAGTGTATCAGTTTCACTTTTAGTATCTATGGTAAAATCTCTTAAATCTCCATCTATGGATAAGGTGTTTGTTTTTTCTTCTTCAATAAGCTTAGAAAATAATTTCCATTGTTTTAAGTTCAATTCTGAAATAGTTGAAGGAAAGGATACAATTGAAGGTTGAAAAATAGGTTTTGTTTCAATCTCAGGTACAACTTCTACAACTGAAGATTGAACAACAGGTTTAGGAGGTTTTCCTTGAGTACTTGTAGAAAAATATTTCTCCTTTGAAGAAGAGGATTGTCCTTAATTACTTTTAGATTTTCTTAATAACTTTTCAGGATCAGACATTACTGGAACATGTTTAGGATCTAGGTTTTTTCTGGTCACTTGTCTCTTTAGAGATGATGATAAGGCTACATGAGGTTTAAGTCCTTTAACTTCTCTTTTAGGAGACATAAATACTGCAAAGGAGTCAGTAGGAGAAAAATATATAGTCACACAAGAATGTCTAAATTATTTTCCACCATCAAAATTTAGATCTGGTATTTATCGTTCTCCTAGGGAAAAATACTTTGTATATCCGTCCCTAGAAACAGTTCCAAAAGATGTTAGTCCCTAAAGTTGCACTTGAATCTGAGAGGGAAATCTAGGGAATTATCAAGTTATTGAAAAGGTTTTATGAATAATATTTATAATAATTTTTTTTGAAATAGTTTGAAGGTTGGGTCAAGGACAATGCAAAGTATCAATCTCAAATAAGTAAGAGAAAATCACATGTCACAGATTTAGTAAATGGTAGTCAATCCAATAGTTAGATGGAAAACATAATATGAAATATTAAGAAGTATGTAAGGATTCAATTTGTCTACTTACATATGAAACTCTTGATCCCAAATATCATTTAAGAAGCAAGATAAAAGTATTTGAAAAAAAAATTGATTATGAACAAGTAGACAATAAATTCTTCACTGGCTTACTCACAACCAAGATACATAATATGCTTAGAAACAGATTAACATGCATTCAAGTAAGAAAAAGATAGAAATATAAACAAGAATATAAATCTAACCATAAGATATCTTTTTCCATTTAGTATCAAACTGAAATAGTTCTTTGTCTTACAATATCTACTCAAAAATGGCCAATGGTTCCCCAACCCTATCAACCCTTAATTATGTCAATTCAATCTCTTTTTAAACACCACAATTTGTTTCTGGAGATCCTAATTTTTATATTAGAATTTAGATAAGATCCTATCTTATGGCTGTCATTTAGGAGATATATCCTCATGCAGATAATCCAAATCTCTATAACCCAGTCCTTAGATAATCAATCTCGAATATAAACTAGTTTATGATCTGATGAGACATTCAGAACTCACAAAGTGAGGAGTGAATATGATGTTGATATGCTCCACTTGAAGAATAGAAACTCTTGTTTTCGATGAGAAAAAACTTTACCTATCGAAAACACCCTGTGATTGTGTAGATTATAATAACATTTTCAAAATCTTATCATAGATATTGTTGTATTCATCAAAAAGTGAAAAAATGTAGGATACCTCTTTGAAACCTTCACTATATGATAGTGACAGGACCTTTGGTCTTTGTATGTTTCATCTTAGTTTTCAAAACTACATTATGCCAATACAATTTGATGTTTTCCTCCCTTACCTCTTTGCGCAAGGCTTGTTGATCTTTCTTCTTATTTTTGAACTTTTGCAGCTTTTCCTGCTACTTAGCATTCCACTATTCTATCATACACTTCTCTTGCTTCAACTACATGCTTATGGTTTGCAATTCTCTCACGCTGTCTTTTTCATCTCTCATTTCCATTATGAATTATGGATTTTCTTCAATTGGAGTAGGTCGATTAAGATCAATAGAAAACCTGGGCCTTTTGATTTTGAATTCATGTTTATGATATTTTGAATATGGACCACTACAAACCTCTTCAACTTCAACACTTTTAGACATTTTCATCTTTTGAAAATATTGTATATCCTCTGTCTCTAGAAAATAATTGAATTCTAGTTTTATCTCATCACCCACTGGATTATCTTCTAGATCTATCGAATGGCCCTTTTTCAGAGAGGATTTAGGTAAAGTTTTGGATTTTAGACTTAGATTTTTGGTTTCTCTGGTCACATTCTTCATTGGATGCTCTGTTACTTGTTTACCATTCTCATATTTTCTTTGTTTCTCCATACTATCATCATCATAATATTCATCTTTAGTTTCTAATTTAACGTTTTCCCACTTATATGAAGAATTTACAGGTGATTGTCCCTTTCCTCCATTGTACTTTCCATTGTGTCATCATCAATAAAAATCACATTTTATTTCTTAATAGAAGGATTGAATAGGGTCATTGAATTCAATCTCAGGTTATTTGTTTCCCTGGTTTTAGGTCTGCTAGGATAATTCAACACTGGTTTATTTTTCCTTGTCTTGCTCAATTTCTTATTTTTATCATCTGTAACACATTTCTCTTGTTTCTCCATGGTCTGTCTAAGATTCTTCTTTTTTTATCCTCTGATATGGATTTATTTTCAATCTCCATGCTCCTCTTTTGGAATAAGCAACTCATCCTCAGGTTGAAAATCCACTTCTACCTGTATTTTTTGTTTCTTTTTTTGTGTTCTGGAGATCTTGGCTACATGGGAAACTTTATTCAAATCCTATGTTTCCTGCTGTAATTGCAACTTCCTTTTGATGGATCGGGTTACTCTACCTATAGGGGAACTCTCTTTCACTATAACAACATGGGTTTTAGGAACCTTCTTTTCTTTTTTATATTTTTTCTTAGGAGAATTTTTATGCTTAGTGTTGTCACAAGAGTTTATTCTAGGTTGTAATAGAGCCAAGCCTTAGCACATTTTAAATGAAAAAATAAGTTATCACTCAGAACTTGCTTTGGGTTGCATGCATGTAAATTATAAGATAACCACGAACCACTTTTGATTAGAAGCTTTCCCTTCCAACCCAAGAGGGATCTCTCGAATATATGTCACGATAAGATATCCAATAAGATTAACAATGGGAAGATCTGTGGGTAACATAAATTTTTGGGGTTTTTAGGGTTGATGGGTTGGACCGGGATGTAGTCCATTGGGCATGGAGTCAAATGATCAAACAAATAGCAAGAGTGTTTCGGCAATGGAAATCCATGGAGCAGAGGTGAGATAGAAGATGATTACAAAGAGAAGGATTTATAAAAGGATGGCAACAGAATAAAGAGAAAACATATCAATACACAAGGAACACTTAGTGATGAGTGAATTCCAAGCACAAATCAGTGGAAAGAGATGGTTGGGACAAAGCATCCAGCAAAGGACGAATTTTGAACCTTGATCTCTGCAAGAAACAACCTATAACCATTCTACAAAAAAGCATCTAATAGAGGATGAATTCTATTACAAAATAGTTACAAATCGAGAAGAAAAGATAGATGGAAGGATATTGAAAATAAGAAAATGGACAAACTTTGTAAGCAACATCACAAGAATCTCTAATATGGATAAAACATGCTTCTGCAATCTTATATTAAACTGAAAATGAAAGCTACAGCTTAGGAGTACTACTACTGTGTGTCTTCCCCCCTCCCTATTTTTTTTGAAAAATATGCCTCATATCTATATTTAGGACGAAATCCTATCTAATCTAAAAGATAACAACAGTTACAACCAAATCTTGAAACTTTTTGCCATAGAAAATGGGCCAAACTGTTGAAAACTAGGGCTGCGATTATGACTCTGTATCTCTCGAATCGCTATGGCTGTGTATAAACTGAAAGAGGATTTTGTGCATATTTTTATTCTAAGTAAAAACCTTTCTTATTTCTCTGAGACCCATTTTCATTTTCCCCAAATCTGCATTTAACAAACATGTGTCAAAATAGGAAAATATGAAATCTGCAAATTAGGGTTCGGAGATGGATTCGATTCTCCCAATATATGACACCTGTAGGAAAACTGAAATAGGCTAATGATATATGATGTGTTAGTAACAAAATCCTCCAACCATTTCTCAAAATGATTCTCCAGTCTCTTAGAATCCTCATTTGAAAATGATGACTCAACACAGTAAAAAACGCCACATTTCTGAAAATAAACCTCATATTGCGGGGATATTTTGACTACCTTAATAAGCTCAAAATGAAATTATGAAGAAACCAATGGACATATTAATATTTTTATATGTCGATTGACTATTCGAATGCGAAAAATGGCCTCTCCATGGTTGAGAAAATTGTGTTTTTCTAAAGTAGTTTTGCATATGACTGGAGTCCTGATTTTGGGTTTTTGGGATTCGGGGAAATGAAGTAGTGGCTATTAAAATATCCATGTCGGCCAAATCCCCGATGGAAAAATACCAGAAATAGATTTCATCTTTTACATTGCACTCTTTTGGGCCTTTGAGTTTCGGGTATCATGTCCTCAAGAGTTATGACATGCAAGGAATCCTGACTCGCAAAATCGTGATGGGATTAATTAGATGATAATCATTTGTTTTAATCTCTTAATTAATCACGATTAGCAATTAATATTTAACCTTTCATGGATTTAAGTGTCAGGACTTCGATAATACTTGACGCGAGAAATCTCTAATTACAAAATTGTGATGGGATTGATTAACAGTTAAAACACTTTTAGCTTTGTGATTAAGCACGATTAAAACATAGGCTTTCGGGGTTTCGTAAATCACAAAATTGAAACTTAAAGCATGAAGGCATATTGATTCATGAAATCGTGATGAGACTTGTCAACATTAATCTTTATTATTATTTAATTAACTCGACTTATCCTTTAATACCTTAGTGAATTCGGGGATCAAGGCTGTAGTTATTAAAATATCTACGCCGACCAAATTCCCGACGGCCAAAATCCTCAGACTCGTGAGATTTTTCTCCATGTGGCTTAATGCTTAGTGTATGTGGTTGTTCAAATGCCAATGCTTCCATTCATTTTCCTTGTGACTCAACGCTCGAACAGATGGTACATTTCTTTGATTTTCACATGAACCCTGTCTTTGGATTTTTCGTGAGTTGGTTTGTGACTATTATACTATTGTGGAATTTGGGGCTGATTTTGACGTTATTTGAATAAAGATGACAGGTAGATAACATTCAGTGATGCGTGTGACAGTAAGATGGTCGTTTTCTCATATCTACACTTTCAGTAGTTAAACACTATAAAATTTTTCTCTCTTAAGTTATCGAAAACCAAAATTTCAATATTGTTACAAAAGAGGCTCCATCTAGGGATGGTGCTTTCCTGCAAAGAGACAAGAATAGTAGACCACATGCCTTCATCCATTGGGTGACCTGAAATCATCCTTATCAAACTATGAACTCTGTCGCTTTACTTGCACCTTTCCGAAAAAAAAAACTGCTTATGCATTCATTGGGCTATGGAGTCATAATGTCTTAAATCAAAACCATACAGGATGCCAAACTGAAATGGAAATGTACTTAAAACCACTGTTGTACTCTAATGATCAAAGTCAAGATTATTTATATACACCACCTACTCTAATTGATATCACTATTTTTTTTAAGTATAGGGAAAATTCCAAATCAGCCAAGCGAGTATCCGACTAACAAACTTAATTATACTTCCATCTTTGAGCAAAAGGATGAAAGGAGCAGCTGCAAATTTCAAAACATGCCCTAGGAGAAGGTACTTATAGTTTTGAAATTCAGACTTCAAGAAGTTGGAAATAACAAATTCAGTCCCCCATTTTGACTCCATATAAACTGCTACTGGATCGTAGAAGGGAAGAGATATAACACTTTCACAATTAATCCATACTTCCTCATGTTGGGCAAGTTGTCTGAAATGTTTTGCGCACTTTTTCCACTGCTGATTTTTTCTTCCACTGGTGCAAAAATGTCGCATTGAAACTTACTTTTCTATTTCTCAATGGTTGCTAAACAAGGAGGAGAGATCAATTGTTTCAGTAACCCCTCCTTATGTCCTTCATCTGTTGTCCAAAGATCTTCTTGGTAGTTGTCCTACATAGGCTGATATATTTCATGATGTTGCTGATTGCTATCCTGTTGAACCAAAGTTTCTTGCTGCTCATCATCTTTAGAAACACTTTCATCACATTCATCAAACAAAGGAGGACTGTCGTAAATTTTCATGTGTGATGAAAAATAAATCTTCTCTTCTTGTTCTTCTGGATATTCATCATAAATAGGTTCAACAGATAAGTCATGAGTGTCATCAGACAAACAAATGCTAGGAATATCAACTGTGAAGCTATCTATCTCAGATCCACAGTCCTCCAAATCATAGTCTAAAGAATTTTTGAACAACAAACATTCTTCAAGGTTATTAAACATGACAACCCTATCTTCTTCATGAAACAAAACAGTGTCTACAAGATGATCCTCTGGACAGAAATCATCATCATAAATTGGTTTACTAACTTCCTCTAAAGTTCCATGGTTGACATGATTTAAACTTAGATTTTCATTTTCAGTAATAGAAGAAGTTTCACTCACATGTTCAGGACTGTGTGAATGTTGCAGATTTGTGTAAGCAGGGGTTGCAACATGACTATTCAGGAGAAGATCTATCTCTTCTTCTGTTAAAGGAGGAAGTGGTCTATGCAATTTCTGGATCAAGCAACTATTGTTTTCTTTCTCTTTTTCATGTTGACCATGATGCTGAATATCTTCTTCGTGAATGTGATCACAAGAGCTATCATATCCTACTTTTTTATCAACCAACTCTTCTTCATACTGATTATCTTCATCAACTTGAGAAATTTCTGATATTCCTTCCTCCTCTTCAAGAAGATGTGTTTGATCTGTTTGTCTTATGAATTTTATATTACAACAATCTTCAAAAAGTATTTCAGCTGAATAGATTCTTTTACAATGCTGATGAAAAAGTATGTGAAAATATTTCAATGAAGGAATACTAGAATGAGGTAAAGATTTATACCAGAGTATATCATCTCTTTCCAACAAAAACATAAACAGTTTCATGAGGACATCTTCATGATGTATATTTAATTCATCCATGATCTTTTGGAATTCAAACAAGTGTTGGGCGGGATTGTCGTCCACATATTCTCCAAATTTAGGAAGGACATCTTCCCAAACTTTAATGTCTAGAATAGTGTTTGGAAAACTATAAACATTTGTAAAGTTTAGAGGAGAAAACCTTGCAACAATCTGAGCAGCGAACGAATCCGACATTTTGAGACTAGTGGAGTCACCAGTGAATCATGTAGAGTGTCTGAACCAAGGAGTCGCTAGGTGAATCATGTAGAGTCTTCGAATCAAGGAGTCGCGAGGTGAATGATCACATCCAATTGAATTCCTATCCCTTGTTCACCATCAAGAAATAGATCCAAACTTTTTGTCGTATCCCAGGGAAGATAAATTCTTTCCTCTGTCCCCAACAACGATGCTAGAAAATGTTGTCGCAAGAGTTTGTTCTAGGCTGTAATAGAGCCAAGTCTTAGTACATTTTAAATGAAAAAATAAGTTATCACTCAGAACTTGATTTGGGTTGCATGCAGGTAAATTCTGAGATAACCATGCACCACTTTTGATTAGAAGTTGCCCCTTCCAACCGGAGAGGGATCTCTTGAATATATGTCATGATAGGATATCCAATAATCTTAACAATGGGTAGATCTATGGGTAACATAAATTTTTGAGGTTTTTAGGGTTGATGGGTTGGACCTAGAGGTAGTCCATTGGGCATGGAGTCAAATGATCAAGCAAATAGCAAGAGTGTTTTGGAAATGGAAATCCATGGAGCAGAGGTGAGATAGAAGCTAATTACAAAGAGAAGGATTTATAAAGGATGGTAGAAGAATAAAGAGAAAACATATCAATATACAAGGAGCACTTAGTGATGAGTGAATTCCAAGCACAAATCAATGGAAAGAGATGGTTGGGACAAAGCATCTAGCAAAGGACGAATTTTGAACATTGATCTCTGCAAGAAACAACCTATAACCATTCTGCAATAGAGCATCTAACAGAGTATGAATTATATTACAAAATAGTTACAAATCGAGAAGAAAATATAGATGGAGTGATATTGAAACTAAGAAAATGGACAAACTCTGCAAGCAACATCACAAGAATCTCTGATATGGATAAAACATGCTTATGTAATCTTATATTAAACTGAAAATGAAAGCTACAACCCAGGAGTACTACTCCTGTGTGTCTTCCCCCCCCCCCACTTTTTTTTACAAATATGCCTCATATCTGTATTTAGGTCGAAATCCTCTCTAATCTAAAAGATAAAAACAGTTACAACCAATTCTTAAAACTTTTTTCCATAGAAAATGGGCCAAACTACTGAAAACTAGGGTTGTGTTTATGACTCTGTATCTCTCGAATCGTGAAAAATATGTATAAACTGAAAGAGGCTTTTGTGAATCTATTTATTTTGAGTAAAAACCTCTCTCATTTCCCTGAGACCCCTTTTCAATTTCCCCAAATCTGCATTTAACAAACATGTGTCAAAACAAGAAAATATGAAATCTGAAAATTACGGCTTAGAGATGGATTCGATTCTCCCAATCTATGACACATGTAGGAAAAATGAAATAGGCTAATGATCTCTGATGTGTTAGACACAACATATTCCATATTTTTCTCAAAATGATACTCCAGTCGCTCAAAATCCTCATTTGAAAATAACGACTCAACACAGTAAAAAATGCCACATTTCTGAAAATGAACGTCATCTTGCGGGGATATTTTGACTACCTTACCAAGCTCAAAATGAAATTTTTAAGAAACCACTGGACATATTAGGATTTTTAGATGTCGATCGAATATTCGAACGTGAAAACCAACCTCGCCACGACTGAGAAAATTGTGTTTTTCTAAAGCAGTTTTGCATATGACTGGAGTCCCGATTTTGGGTTTTTAGGATTGGGAGAAACGAAATAGTGGTTATTAAAATATCCACGTCAGCCAAATCCCCGATGGAAAAATCCCTGAAATAAATTTTGGCTTTTACATTGCACTCTTTCGGGCCTTCAGGTTTCGGGTATCATGTCCTCAAGAGTTATGACATGGAAGGAATCTCGAATCATGAAATTGCGATGGGATTAATTAGACAATAATCATTTGTTTTAATCTCTTAATTAATCATGATTAGCAATTAATATTTAACCTTTATTGGATTTAAGTGTTGGGACTTCGATAATACTTAACACAATAAATTTCGAATCGCGAAATTGCGATGGGATTGATTAACAGTTAAAACACATTTAGATTTGTGATTAAGCATGATTAAAACACAGGCTTTCGGGGTTTCGAAAATCGCAAAGTTGAAAATTAAAGCACGAAGGCAACTCGAGTCATGAAATCGTGATGAGACTTGTCAACATTAATCTTTCTTATTCTTAAATTAACTCGACTTATCCTTTAATACTTTAGTGAATTCATGGATTGGGGCTGTAGTTATTAAAATATCTACGCTGGCCAAATCCTCGATGACCAAAAACCCCGAAATAGTGAGATTTTTCGCCATGTGGCTTAATGCTCGGTGTATGTGGTCGTTTAACTACCAATGCTTCCATTCATTTTCCTTGTTACTCAATGCTCGAACATATGGTACATTTCTTTGATTTTCACATGAACCTTGTCTTTCATTTTTTCATGAGTTGGCTTGTGACTATTATACTGTTGTGGCATTTCGGGTTGATTTCGGCATTATTTGACTGAAGATGATATGTAGATAACATTCAGTGATGTGTGTGACAATCATATGGTATTTTTCTCATATCCACACTTTCCGTAGTTAAACACTATAAATTTTTTCTCTCTTAAGTTACCGAAAGCCAAAATTTCAATATTGTTACAACACTTAGGTTTTTGTTCTTCAAGTTCAAGAGATTCAACTAACTAGTCCCAAGGGCGTTGGAATTATTCCAAAGAATACATAACCATGGTTTTGATCAGTCTTTGGTGAAAAATATTGTTACTAACAATTGCAGGGTGATATTGTATCCTTTTAGACATTTTTGACAAGATTTATAATAAAAAAGAAAGGAAAACACAAAGGGATATCACCATTCAAATGCATTAGCAACCTAATGTGATAAATATGGACAAGGGAAAATCTCCCTTCACATGTAATGTACCTACAAAAAACCATTAAAGCAGTCTGCCACTCTTTTTTCATCCATCTCTGTGGGATACCCTGACTCTAGTTAGGGTTTTGGCGTTTTCGAAGAAAAAACGGATTTACAAATTCCATAGGCATCTCCTCCATCTTCCACCATCTCTCTCCATACAAAGATAACCTACATGTAGTCCCGATTTAATGTTATGTTAAATGTATCATAACTTTACCCACCACTGTAGAAAACCCATCGAAGTTTTGTGCAAACATCAAAGAAATTCATTCATGATAACCCTAGAGTGTTGAACATAAGTCAAACCACCCTGCATCTCTAAACTTTTGCAAAATTTCTTGGTAAGCCTCGAACAATTCTACACCCTTTAGTTCTAATACAATAATTTTTCCATTTCTCTTAGGTTCCATGATAAATATTACAATCACTGAATTTTAGAGGATGATTAGGGTTTCTAACAATAACACTTTAGAACCTCTGATAATAGGAATGTTGTAGAAGAGATCTACCACTTACAAATATCATACAAACTGATACACAAATACGATGAAGAGCTCATGTGTCATCTGTTAAAAATCATAATATTGTAAATGTGTTGAACCTGCACAGAATAGATCTATCTAGAAAATACCACACACATTTGCAGAGAGAAATTGAGAAAGAAGAAGCAAGAGAGAAAGAATGGAAGAATTCTCATTAATCGTAATGAATAATGAATAATTTACACATGATATACTCTGTATAAATCAACCAATGCACAATTGAGGTGAAGACAATGCACCATAGTTGTTTTCTAGAGTAATCTGGACACACACCAATAGTTACGGGAGTGAACTTCCACGTAGTCTAGTCTCTCGGGTAGTTACGGGAGTGAACTTCCACCTAGTCTAGTATCTCGAGTAGTTATGGGAGTGAACTCCCACCTAGCTGAGTTAAATAGTCTACCAGTCTTCAGTTAATTGACTGAAACATAGTGGAGTGAGGAGGGGATCATGGAATCATGGGTAATGTGCTAGTCTGGTGATGATACCAAGGCTAATGCGCATTAGATGATGATGATCCCAATGTTCCATGGTGACAAAACCAATGTTGCATATAGAATCCACTCAACTAGTTGAACTGAAGTGAAAACTAAAGAAAATATTCTCCTAGAGGAATGTTCTCCCTAAACTTTAGGAGAATGGATAAAGACTAATAAACATAGGAAAAACCTTAGGAAAAATAAATCCTAGGTGTGTGTGAATTAACTCCAGCACCCCCACTGAACATCACTATGGTGAAAATAATTAATGGGTCCCGTCAACGCAGCCATGTTAGGTACCCAAATACAAAAGATTCACTGAAATAAAGTGAGGAAAGAGGGAAAACCCCCCCTCAAGGTACAATGTATGTAAAAAAATAAGAACTACATTTTCTAGGAAACTGTTTCCTTCACTCCAAGATGACTTCATAGAAAATGAAACTTTTTCTCAGTGAGGTCTTGATGAAGATGTTTGTCGTATGTTTTGATGAAAGAAAGAACTCTAGGTCGATGATCCCCTCATGTACTAAGTCCCAAATGTAGTGCATGTGGGTCTCAATGTTATTCATTCATTTCCTCTGAACTATATCTCTGCATAAATTCAAAGTTCTCTAGTTGTCACACCACATGATGATCAACCGATGAAATTGAATGCCCAACTCAGTTAGAAAATGTGGTAGCCACATAGGCTGAATGGTTATGTTAAATAACCCTATGTACTCTTCCTCGACTGAAGAAAGAGAAATAACAACCTTCTTTTTTCTCGACCAACAGATAGGCCTGGAACCAATACTGAGTGAGTAACCAGATGCAAACTTGTGATCAGTTCTATCACCAAACGAGTCTAAATCAGTGAACCCGATGAGATATAATGTAGAGACTACTGCATAATGAATCTCAAATTTGATGTTTCCATGTACGTATCGAAGGATACACTTTGCATCCTTCCAATGTATCTCATGCGACTCCTGCATGAACCTAGAAACTGTGCCAATTTCATAGGAGAGGTCTAGTCTAGAGTGTGTGAGATAGAACAAGATCCCCACTAGTTGTCTTTATAGTGTGTTGTCAACCAGTGGAGTGTCCCCACCATCCTCAAGTTTGACCCCTGATAGGAAATGAGTCGGAGAGTCTGTCATGTGAAATCTCTCAAGGAGATCTCGTGCATACTTGGCCTGAGATAGTTTGATGCCTGATGTATCCTGACTAATATAGAGTCCATGGAAGAAGTGTAGTGTACCCATATCCATCATCAAGAACCCGTCATATAGAATCCTCTTGATTGCAACAATCATTGAAGTCAAGGAACCAGTGATCAACAAATCATCAACATAGAGAACTAAGAGTAGAAGTGAATCAGTCATCCTGAGCATGTAGACATTTGGGTCTGATTTACAACATACAATTTTTTTTGACAACAGGGAGGATTCCATCTTGGCATACCATGTCCTCGGAGCCTGATTAAGGCCATAAAGAGATTTCTTTAATCAAAATACCAAAGATGAATCCTGTATAAATCCCTAGGGCTGCTCCATATAGATCTCCTTAGAGAGATCACCATGAATAAATGCATTCTTGACATCCATATGATGGATTTCCCATCCCTTTCCTGTCACAATGGCAAGTGTCAAATGTATGGAATCCATCTTCTCTACTAGAGAGAAGGTCTCATCAGATTCAATGCCATGCACCTGCTAAAAGCCTTTGGAAACAAGTCTGGCTTTGTATTTTCTAATCTGTCCATCCACTACGCTCTTGGTCCTATAGACCCATCTTCTCCTGACATGTTTCCTTACATAAGGAAGGGGCACCATATCCCAAGTCTGGTTCTCAAGGAGGGAGTAGTACTCTTTCTGCATGGCAGATTCCCAAAAGGGATTTCCAACAACCTCGCCATAAGACTTTGGATCTGAAGAATGAACCAATAAAATATGCCTAGATGGAAATGGTTCAGTGGCAGCGAGTGAAATAAGAGGCTCCTGGAAATTAGACTGAGTCCTCCTAGTATCGACTAGATCACCAACAAGATATCATGCATCCATAAGAGTAGTCTGGGCCCACTTGGGCCTCTTCTCTGGCTCTGCATCTGCATCTAGATGCACTGACTTTGCATCTCATTGTATTGAATCTGTATTTGGATCATCTGAATCCTATAAATTATAACTCTCACCTGAAGAAGATTCGGCATGTGCATGCTCATCTTCTCGGACAGGTGGAAGAATGAAGGTGTCTGCATGCGGTTGTTGAGGTACATGCGAGACACTTTCCTCAAATTGGACACTTCATGCAATGATGAGCCGGTCTGAGAAAAGATCAATAAGTATGTATCCCTTCACACCATTGGGGTATCCAACAAATATACACTCAGTGCTCTATGGATCAAGTTCCTTCCTCGTTTTAGAGGGAATCTGAGCCCATGCACATGAACCGAAAATATGAAAGTGGGTCACTTCTGGTTTGAGGCTGCTCCAAGCCTCATAGGGGGTCTTATCCTTGAAAAATATATGGGGGATGTAGGTTGAAAAATTGATTGCTTCAACCCATAGTCTATGTGGTAGTGACTTTTCATGTAGCATGCAAGATGCAATCTCTTTTAGAGATCTATTTTTTCGCTCAACAACTTCATTTTGCTGCAGAGTATAGGGAACTATGTGCTGCAACTAAATCCATGTCTCATAACAAAGATTTTGGATCTCATGATTGACATACTCTCCCCCATTATGAGTTGGGAGGATTTTTATTTTCTTTCTGGACTGTGTATCAACAAGGGCTTTGAAATCTTTGAGGTGTTGAAAGATCTCATATTTTTTCCTAAGAAAGTAAATTCATGTGAAATGTGAGAAATCATCAACAAAAATGAGAACAAACCTCACTTTTCTGATTTATGGAGGGGGAAAAGGACCCATGAGGTGACTATGGATCAGATCTAAAAGAGAAGAATCTCTATGAGTATTTCCTTTGTCGATTTTCTCTTAAGGGTGTTTTCCAAGAACACATCCCTCATAGATTCCTTTGGATAAATGGATGTCTAGTAGAAAATCAACCAATATTTTCTCGATAATTTGTTGCATATATATGAAATTCAAATGCCCGAACCTTTCATGCCATATCCTACTACTTTCATCAACATGTGTAAGTAGTAAAGCAGAATCAGGTTCAATAAATTTAGAAAATGTATACAATCTAGATTGATCACTTACCCAACCGGTAGCAACCTTGGAATTGGTTTGCATGTCATAGATGTCCACTGCATTATGTGTGAATATGAATTTATTTCCAGTTCCATAATTCATCATCTGATGCATGGAGAGAAGATTGACATAAAGTTTGGGAACGTGCAACACATTCTCGAAGCTTCCGTTGGTGAGTTCAACCATTCTTTTGTCTATGACCTCAACTGGATAGTTGTCCCCCATTAGAATAGGAGGACCTTTTCATGCATCTAATGAAGAATAGAATGCTTTTGTGGCATCCATGTGATGTGATTATCTTGAATTGAAGATCCAAGCATCAAGAGAGGATTTGATGGCAATCAAGGTATGGCTAGAATTTCCTTTCTTGGGATTCTGATCTTTTGGTTACTTCTTCTTGGAACCCTCGAGGATGCAATATCCAAGTTTATTTTTCTGAAGTATTTGAGTCATTAGATCTATTTTTTTCTGCATGCATGTAGATTTTGGGTGGAATCCTTTATGGAAGTATGTACATTTCTCCCCTTTTCTTCCCTTTCCACCTCTAGATCCGAAGGCATCGGTGAAGGTTTTTGAGTACCCTTCCTTAGGATTTGAAAGAGATTTCATTTTTTATTTATATTTATATTTATGATATTTATAGATTCCATCTTGCATGGTAAGTGCATGCGCCTTTGGGCCTTTGATTTTTCCCATGTTGATGATCTTGGTTTTCTCTTATGTCAGGGATTCGATAAATTCCTCAAGAGAAGGCATCTTCCAGGTGGCTCCAGAGGTGAATTTGACTGAATGGAATGTATATATGAACATGAACAATTCAAGACCAAGTTTGGAGAGAATGGTTATAATCATTTGTTTCTCCTCCTTATATTTATCAACCCCATAAGCTTTGAGTTGTGACAGTAAATCCTGATGTTTTGTAAATAAATATTGGATATTTTCGAAGTTTTTTGGATCCAATGTGAGAAATTACACCTCGAGGATGTGTCCCCTCATCTCATCATGTTTTCCAAGGATCGCTTCCAAGGTGGTCTAGGATTCATTTGTTGGATTGCTGAGAGGGGGGGTGAATCAGGAATAGAGAAATAATCATTTTTAACCACAAAATGCAAGTGTTATATAAATGTAGCATTATCATCCAATACTTGCATAGTAAATAAACAATAAAAAATGATAAATCATACACATACGTAGTACACCCGTGTTTTTACGTGGAAACCCAATGAGGGACAAAATCACATAATGCCTTTTCTTATATGTATTTAAGAATTACATTCATTGGAAGCACCAAATTCCTTTGTTTTCCAGCTGCAACTGGAAGGAGGCTCCAACCCCCTAGTTTCTCAGGCTACAACCTGAAGTAATATCCAACTCCCCAATTATTTGGCTACAACCAGAAGGAGGCTACAACCCCCTAGTTTCTCAGGCTACAACCTGACGGAAGCTCCAACTCCCCAATTCTTTGGCTACAACCACAAGGAGTCTACAACCCCCTATGTTCTCGAGATACAATTGAAAGGTGGATACAACCACCTTTCCTTGCCCCGTCGAACCACCCTGACGTAGAAGTAGAATGATGGAACCACTGTCACACTATCACTTTGAGATATACTGTTGTAAACCTATACCAATCAACATGTAATTAATCTGTAAAAACCTGTGCCAACATGTTCCATACATCAACATGTACCTTAATATGTACCATAAAAAAATCCATCAACCATGCACCAAACCTGTACAAATAACCTATAACAATAACCTTTCCAAACAACTTGTAATCAACCTATACCATAAACAAGTGCATCAACCATGCACCAACCTATACCTCAACATGTACCATCAAAGAGTGCATCAACCATGCACCAAATTTTTACCAATCATGCATCAAATACACATAAACTATGAATCATCAAGATGTACCAACATCATGAACTATAGACCTCATGTATGTGCCAATTCATCAACTACTTGTCTCAACCATGCACCCAACATGTATCTCAACCAAAATACCTCATCAATTTTATCATCCAAATATGATTTGTAACTCTATAATAGACCTAGTGTATATTGTCACATACTTGCAAACATTCCTTAACTTTAACAACAAGAGACTAGCATTTTCATAAAACTTTACTTTAGTCTCACATGACTAATTTTGGATTAGTCAACAACCCTAAATTGAAATAATCATAACTATGTACCTGTAATGAATAAAGATCTAAAATTAGTGCACAATGTTCTTCACTATTGTTTATGCAATTCCTCTAGGTTTCTCTACCTGGAACCTCTCAGAAAAGAAGTTTTAGAAAAAATGGCATACCTTATTGAATTCTGTCTTATTCTAGAGAGAGTACTTGTAGTGAGTGCCCCACATGGAATATTTGTTGTATGTATCTAAAAATGGTACACATAATACTAAAGACCGTACTCTAACCAAGACATTTTGTATTAATTAATTTTGATTTTTTATGAAGAAGTTATACCATTTTTACCCGAAGCACTTGTTTTAGACTAGTTTCAGGACTACCCACAAACCCTATTTTCCACGGAGTGTAACTCCAAAAATAAAACGACCCAAAAGATGAAATTTGTATCAAAACTACTTGGATATGTTTCCTCAAGGGCCTCACAATTTCACAGTCTGCATCATTCTAGAAAACATTTTATTGCAAAAATGGTGAGATGACCTGAAAATAACATACCTTAGAAAGCATAATCAAAAGAATTTATCCTCCCGTGCATTTTGGCCTTCTTTACTTCACCTTCCATCTGAAATTAGGCTTAGATATCATTTGGTTACCTCACTCACTTTTATATCATTTGGTTAGCTTCTAACCATCTTAACCCACTTTCCTTATTTTAGGGATAACCCACTTCTAACCACTTGTCCACTTAGTAATTACTCCATTAAATTTATTATTTAAATAATTTATTTTGTATCCACTTTGACTTATAGTACACTCATCACTTCACTTTATTATTTAAATTACCTTATAACCATATTAACCCACTTTCCTTATTTTAGGGCTAACCCACTTCTAACCACTTTTCCACTTAGTAATTTCTCCATTAACTTTATTATTTAAATAATTTCTTTTGTATCCACTTTGACTACTTTGACCTTTTGGGGCTTCTAGATGACTCATGAGGGTTCTCCAACTTCACATGTCCATAACTCTCAAACCGTGAGGAGTTATGTGACCTTCCACATACCACTGGAAATGGCATGACATGTAATATCCATATATAATAGTTTTGCATGAAAATATATCAAAAATCATACCATTATCCATCAAAAAAACTTATTTACATTACCCAAACCTTTGTACTACCAGAATTTGCTACCATAATTTCTTCAAGGGTTGAAATCAATGACAACCAACCCAAATAATCAACATCATTGGGGGTTTTACAATAATATATGTGAAAAAGGAGATTGAGAGAGATGAGACTACAAATTATTCTGAATGCTTCATCCATTCGATTCAGATACTTGGATTTTTATATGGTCGATGTCAGTTCTGTCTCTCTATTCAAGGTTAACCTGTACAATCCTTTGGTTCAAAGATGAATGGTTATTCTCTCCTTCCATGCAAAGTAATTGTAAGGTGTAATAATGAATTTTTTGGGGAATTCTATTTTTCAGCTGTCTTCAATCTTTGGTACCTGAAAAAATAATTTGGTGTATATTTTTCTTAGTATTTTGCCGGCTTGGATACCATGTAAATGTTTTGAAACTGCACATAATAGATCTAGCTAGAAAATAAAACACACATTTGCAGAGATAAATTGAGAAAGAAGAATCAAAAGAGAAAGAATGGAGAATTCTAATTAACCATAATGAATAATGAATAATTTACACATGATCTAATATGTATAACTCAACCAATGCGCACTAGAGGTGAGGCCAATGCACCATAATGGTGGTCTAGAGTGATCTGGACACACACCAGTAGTTACGAGAATGAAATTCCACCTAGTCTAGTCTCTCGGGTAGTTACGAGAGTGAACTTCTACCTAGTCTAGTCTCTCGGACAGTTACGAGAGTGAACTGCCACCTAGTTGAGTTAACTAGTCTACCAGTCTACAGTTAACTGAATAAAATAGAGTGAAGTGAGGAGGAGATCAGTGAATCATGGGTAATGCACTAGTCTGGTGATGATACTAAGGATAATGTGCATTAGCTGGTGATGATCTCAATGTTGCATGGTGACAAAACCAATGTAGCATCTAGACTCCACTCAACTAGTCAAATTGAAGTGAAAACTAAAGAGAATATTATCCTAGAGGAATATTCTCCCTAAAATTTAGGATACTGGATAAAGACTAATAAACATAGGAAAAACCTTAGGAAAAATAAATCCTAGGTGTGTGTGAAGTAACTCCAAAAAATATGAACCAACAAACCTGTGATTTGATATTAGAATGGATGAGTACAACCCAATATCTTCGAATGAGTATCAAAATTGAACACACGACCTGATCTGAATCATAAATGATGTTGGCTTCTAAGAAAATATATCGATCATTCTCTCATAGGATCTTTTGAAGTTGGCGCATATAAAATAATGATTACTCCTGGCACTACAAGAATAACTCTATTCTTGTAGCGCATTTTCCCTTTAGCAAAATTTCAAATTTAAAATGAGGGAAAGGACTTATGATTTGATGGAAAGATCCTAAACTTCTAATTCTAAGCTCAATCAAACTAATCAATGTTATAAAACACTCAAAAAGGATAATGCAAGAACACTTTTAAAAATGCAGAAGAAGAAAACAGAGTGTAAAGTAATTCTAGGAAAAGATAGGCCAAGGAAGAGAATCTTTCATCAGTCATTGCAAAATCAAGGACTAACAGGGTCAACAAGAACTAATTAGTCAACCACATGTGCATATGGATCATGCCTAATCAGTGCTTTCAAGTTTTGGATATGCATGTGATGTGGTTTCTAATTTCGTATTTTTCTTGGCCTTCTGTGGGTTTATATAGTTGATTCACATTCAACGGAAATGTATGGCCCTCATCAACCAAGTTTTTCCTCCTTAGTTGATCTTGAATGGTATTTTTCATTATTTTGATAATACCATATTCTAGATCATCACCTGGTGTTATTATTTCTCTTTTATCTTTAGGAATTCCATCATGATATTTAGAGATAACTATCAATTCTTCTTCATTAACAACCTTTTATTTCCTCTTTTTACAATTTAAATGAGTTTCATCTAACTCAACAATCTCTTCATAATCACTAGGAATGAAATCAGCATTGGTCATACCTCTTTTGCACTTATGTTGTTTAGTCTTCTTCTGAGGAACATAGGTAACCTCATTGGAGTTAATCTCATAAACATATTCATTTGTAGTTTCCATATCTTCAAATGTAACCCTTTTATCCTTTCTAGAATGATGAGTTGTATTTATTCTTTTTTGTTCTTCTCTATTCTCCTGTAGCTTCAACTTCCGTTACTCTTTGTTTATTTTTCATTCCTTCCTCTTCCTTATCGATACAAAAGGAACCAGTGATTTCCATGATATTTCTCTCTGTAGAATAAATCCCCACTAGAATAAATCCCCACTAACATCTCTGAAAGTCGCCTAGCAAAATCATGTAAAAATAAAATACATCATTTTCATTGTTAAATAAGATTTAACAATTATCATGAACCTTATAATAATGCATTCTACAAAAATAAGAATAAACAAACTTACATTGCCCATCTCAATGTCTTTCATGATCATTGCACATAGTTCTGTGAAATTTTCTTCCTTTTTATAATTGTTCATATTCAAACAATATCTAATCTTGATATATGTCTTTGATTGTTTCACCAGTGCATAAACAATATATGTTCCTGGCACCAAACATATATCTCGTAACATGCCAAGTTACTGATAACATTCTTGGACATGTTCAAATTCAACACAATACAAAATTATTTGTTCTCCATTGGCAACGAGTTTGTCTTTAAGATACCAAGAATGCTCCATTCTACTGTCACCATTGACAATTTTCCACTCTCTAACATTCTTCATTGCTCTTGTGACCTCATTTGTTGGGCTAGCATTTTGTTTCCTAGCATTCATGGAGGTCCTAACTGGGCTTTTGGATGCCATTACTATAGGTCTTGTTCTAGATATATTCATAGATATTTTATTTCCCGCCATTTATCCTACATAAAAAATAAAAAAAAACACAAATTATTTAAGGAAAAAATAAAATATATGTTTTTCATGGAAAAAAACTAAAGTTGAATTAAAATTGTCTAAAACCTTACTTTTTCTAA
>JZKD02S1672663.1:1881997-1897721 GCA_000966675.3 Picea glauca
TGAGATGAGGGAAAGGAGGAGTGTCCCCAACGCAGTGGATTTCAGGATCAAGCTCCTCTGATTCTCTTTCTCCCTCCTCGGTCACAAAATTGTTTTGAAAAGGGGCCTGAATTTTTTGATCCTCTCTGTCTCTTCCCTTCTCTTTCTGCACATTCGGGGGAGTGAAAGTATTTGGCCTCCTGAAACCTCCCCTGTTTTCAGCGATCTGAGGGCCTTTATACGCATACCTCCCTTCCATCCTTATCCTCTCCATCCTTGCAGACAGAGAATTCACCATCTTGGTCAGTTCATCCACTTGAGGGAGAGGCGCCAATGATCCAGAAGTTGAGGCTTCTGACCTTCCTTTTCTTATGTCTGCGTCGACCTTGCTTCTCAGTCTGTCAGCTGCTAATACATTGGATTCCACTTCTATGGCCGCATCTTCCATTTGGGCTAAGGAGGTGTCTCTTCTTTCTCTCAACAAAAGGCAAAAATCAGGGTCAAATGCACCAGCATAGGAAATTTGGGTAGAGGCTTCTTAGGGATTTATCTCTGCAGGGATCTTGTTATACATCTTGTTAAATCTTTTGGAGAAGTCAGAGACTGACTCTCCTTCCATCTTTTTTAAAGACCCAAATTCTGTCATGTAATACATGAAGTCTTTCCTATCTCCCCACTGCCTCAGGAAAGCACTATCCAGAGCCTCAATCCCAGCAATAGCTCCTGGGGCTAATCCTCTAAACCATTTTCTCACTTCACCATCCAGGCTTTAGACGAAGACTCTCATCCAGACATCCTCATTTTCAATATTGAGGTTGTATGCATAATTGTAGAAAGCGGCTAGGTTCTCTTCAACAGTTAAGTCTCCTTCCCCAGTGAACTTGGGCATGTATTTCAGGTAGTCTCCAGCAAGGAGAGGATTCATAGGATGGGGAAGAACTAAGGGAGCGTATCTGGCAGCGACTATAGCATCCATTCTGTTGAGAGGGGGATTAGCACCAGCCATAGGGATGTTAGGTGTAGGAGAACTTGGAGGAGAAGGAGTTCGCACAGAGGTTATTGAGGGTAAATCTCGAAGTGGGGTGGGAAACAAGAGGTGATTCAGAGAAGAAGGTACCGAGCTCCAGTCGGCAGGTTCTCCTCTATGTGCAGGAGTGGGGAATTCTTCTGAGGTCAGGGGTCTATGCCGAGGTATAGCTTCAAAGGAGAGAGGAGAGACAAAGTCTTGTCCCTCTGGTCCCAGACTAGGAGAGGAAAACTCAACAGGAACACTCCCAAAGTTTAAGAAACGGGAAACTACAGAGACATGCCTGTCAAAAATCTGAGGAGGAGAAAAAGGGGCTCCAACAGAAGAGTATGGTGGATTACCTGGCTCGGTGGTAGATGCTTCCTCTTCAGAGGCCTTTCCCTTTCTGAGCACCGCCTCTGGATCTGTTTCAGGTGTAGATAGAGGCAGTTGTGGGTGAGACCGCGTATGCCTGCCTCTGAAAGCCACAATTAACAGAGCAGGTTATCCCCAACAGAGTCATCACAATGGAGTCGCCAAGTGCAAAATTAGCAATCTAAAAGGATCTGATGATCCCATGCACCTTCGGATTCAGAGAATCAATGTCATTCTACCCAGAGAAAATATTCAATTCCGTCCCCGAAAACAGCACCAGAAATGTTAGCGTCAGAAGTCACTCCTGGATTGCTTGCAGGAGAAGAGCCCAACACCCATCAGCTTTATGTCACGATTTGTTTATGTAGGGTGATCAAATGGAGATAATGGCCCTAGGAGGTATTATTCTAACTCAGGGACTGAGTCTGATATGTAAAGAATAGAGGAGGTCTAGAATCCTAACTTCAGCCAGTGGATTGATTTAAAGATGGACAGGTGGAAGACTTAAAGAAAGTGAACAAACAGCTTTGGGCATCAGGCTTGCAGCAGTTTGCAGAGGAAAAACTCTGAAAACGGGATCCTCCTGGTTCAGGGCTTCAAGGAGCTGAAAGAGGACTTGACTGGATCCTCCAATTCCAAGTCATTCAGCGCTAAGAGAATTACAGGGACTGATTAGAGGCTCCGTAACTATTACAGTGATCCATTACAACATCATCCTATAATAGTTACAKCTCGACTGGATCCTCCAATTCYRAGYTGYTCTAATAYARTGTAAACAAAGATATGATAGAAACTGGCATTCATAAGGCAAGAAGTCTCCAAATCTCGTACATAACCAGAACAACAATGCTTCATTAAAATTTTACAACCAGGGAGCTCTGCTCAACCATCGATGTTTACAAAAGTGGCCAAAATGCCCACATATACTTGGAACAAAAACATTGGAAGCTAAATCGAGGCATTGTATTGAAGACATTACGGCTTCACATTTACTGCGTCTGCAATTTTTAGACGTTCGTGAGCTTCATTCAGACGCAATCATGTTCCAGAGGCCCTCTGACTGAATTGACCACCTTGCATTCATTCCTTGGCTTTCCATTTATGGAGGAAAATGATGTCCAACTACCCTCAGCTATTGCAATAACTGTTTCATTGGAATCGGGGAAGGCCCTCGCCGATTCTGTGCCTACAGGTCATGGAAACCTTCATATTTTGCCATTTGAATCTTGCCTGGAGAAATCACGGTAGGACTGATGAGTGACGTGGAGTGGTGAGTGGAGGGTGATCGGGCAGGAGAACGACAGGACAGATACAAGTGGCAGGATCCATAGGTTTCGAAGTGTATGAGCCAGGTGGAGGATCATAATGGCTAAAAAACTGTGGTTAACATGATATGGAAAGAAGACGTGGCAGCAAAGGACCGATGGTGGATGTATGCGATGAAGCTCCAGACTTTTCGGGAATTCGGGATTCGCGAGTCGAAGTGCGCGAGCTCCTTGCCTCCGGGATCTCCGATATCCCGATACACGATGAGCCCCTTCTCCCGGGAATTATCCCCTTCCGACTAGACCATGGTCCATACGACCTGTCCTGGTGCGATCGTGGTCCAACTTTCCATCAGGATTTCGGCGTTCTTGACGACACGATGTTTGTGTCCGTTGATCTTGCGATTCCCTGAATCCCGATGGTTTATGGCCGCTGACTTGTTGACTGTCGGCTCTTTGGTGCATAGCCTGCCACCTGTCTTCCACTATTGAAAGCTGCCCCTGATATCGGGAAATCGGGCATCGAGATATCGGGATTTTTGCTACCATGTGCGCGGGGCTTCCAGTGTCCCGATCCCCGACTCTGTGGGATATCTCGCCAAGTGTCACGGTTGAGAGACGAATTTGATGCAGTCGGGAAATCGCGCATCGCGATTAACTTAGGTAGGAGTTTTCTACCTTTAGAAACTCCGATCCTCCGATGGACTGAAAACCCGACTCTCCTTCTGATGTCTGACACGCGTCCTGCCAAAATTAACGGCTAGGATCCCATCAGTTTTTTGAGACTCGAAAGATCTCGGCTGTCTTTCCCTTTAAAATCCCGATACCAAAAATGTTACTAACAACACTTATCTCTCCAAGCCTCATACAGTATGCACAAAAGAAATCTCCACTCAACACTTAGCACTTTCTATCACATAGATCGAACTTTACCACTTAGCATCCCCCCTTTTCTCCTCTTTCTTAAATTGCCTAGCTACTTTATTTATACATTACAAAATCGGGCCTAAACATGGGTAAACCCATGGGATGACATTCCCATACCCATTACATAAGAACAAAACCCAAAAATCCATAAGAAGGGGTCGAGATCCCGCAATCTCTGTTTCGTCTTGCGCTCCACCTTCGACAGTCGGTCGAAGTCCCAAAAATAGGTCAAACATGACCAAGGATCCTCAAAACTTGGTCAAGGGCCAATAGGCCCCCAACACTCACTTATGATTCTTCCTGAGTCACTCTGATCTAGGTAGCTCTGTTTCAAAATCCTTGAGCTTGGCTCGAGATGCTTCGACTTGTTGTTATGCCACAACCTCTTGTTCAGTGAACTCTTGTATGCTTTCTTCGTTGAGAGGTCCCTCTAGGTGTTGTTCAATTGCAGTGATGACTTTCTCCAGTTCTGTTCGTCAACCTTCGATCTCTGTGAATAGTTGGTAAGCTTCATCTTGTATAGGTTGGATCCTTTGAGTCACTTCCATGACTTTTCTCTGAATGGTGTGGACCTGTTGTTGGGCAGTTCCCTGCTCTTGGGATCGCTTCATTCTTTCAACAACTGATAGGGGCTTCAACTACGCCTGTATTGTTTCTTCTTGCTACTCCGCCTCCTAGAGATGTGACTCCAGTGCCTTCAATTTTGGATTCTCAGTGAGTTTCTCATACGCATGAGCACTGCGATCACTTAGTTTCTTTCATTCCATAGAAAGGGCCTTTATTCTCTTAATTGTGCTCTAGGCAGTTGCTTCTCTTTGATCCCTTACATCCTGCAGAGTGTCGGGTACTGTGTAGAGCTCTAATTCTTTTATTATTTGTTGTAGTTGTTGGATAGCTTCTGCAAGTTTTTCTACTTGATGTTCGACTTGGTCTTCTGCCTTTGGCTCTAAGCCTGTCACAGAGTGAAGTTCTCTATTGACTGCTTCTTTCACTTCGAGTTTCTCTGCGAGAAACTGTCCTTTTTCTTGTTGAATCTATGTTTTCTCCTCTTCCATTTTTTCCTAGAGAGAAACCTTATCCTACTCTTCAAATCAACATTTTTATACGAGCAATCCTTCTACTTTCTTCAAGGCATGGGTGGCTTGTTCTGTTTCTTCTTGTGCACAATGAAGGTGAGCTTCGACTACATTAGCTAGTCTGCATAGTTGGGTTGGGTCATCTCCCATCTTAGGTTATTCCGATGGCAGGGGCATATAGGACACTGTGTGATTGGGCTGAAGGGCCTGTTGTACCCATCGGAGTTCAACCTCAATATTTTCATACATTTCCTCCTGCTTGGATTATTTTTTCTCCAAGATTTTCTGCAATTAATTGGAATGCTAGGCACACTGCACCATTCTGGATGGAAGCTACCTTGTAGCCTCGCATACCCTTCTCAACATCGTTGTAGTATCCTTGATCTTCTGTTCTAGTGCGCGATCTATGGCTTTTCCTGGATAGAAGTCCTACGGATTAGGTCCTTGCATACTAAATCCTGTGATCCTATGGATCAGCTTCAGATCGACTGTGATACGGTGGTTGAGCCATAAGTATCCGCCATGGTAACATGAAAGTAGTAGCTTGACACAAGCATTAACTTCCTAGTGCCTTCCGAAGTGTGAGATTTTTATTACATTCAACAGGGTGGACCGAGCGAGGTTCATCGTCCACGGCTGGGGGATTATCTTCCAATTATTACCCTTCATATTGGTCAAGTATTTGTATGGGGCGAGCATGCTATGGTTATTGCGATCTCTGTGGTTGAAGTCATTGAAATTCAACGTTGTGATCTTATCCTATTGTACTCTCACTGCACGTATCCCCTTCGATAGGTACAGAGTAACCATGGTGTACTCAAAATCTCTTGGCACACTATCTTGACTCACCACACCGGCCAGAGGCGGGATGTAGTCAAGAAATATGGTTGGGATCAACTTCGCATTTTCTAGGTCATCTCTGTGCTTGGTTCTCTTCTCTACTATTTTCTAGGTGATGACTTGCTCCAGTTCTATTCCTCGACCTTCGATCTTTGTGAATAGTTGGTAAGCCTCATCCTGTATAGGTTGGAACCTTTGAGTCACTTCCATGACTTTTCTCTGAATGGTGTAGACCTGTTGTTGGGCAGTGTGCTACTCTTGGGATCGCTTAATTATTTCAACAGCTGATAGGGGCTTCAACTATGCATGTATTGTTTCTTCTTGCTGCTTTGCCTCCTAGAGATGTGACTCCAGTTCCTTCAGTTCTGGATTCTCAGTGAGTTTCTCATACGCATGGGCACTGCGATCACTTAGTTTCTTTCATTCCATGGAAAGGGCCTTTATTCTTTCAATTGTGCTTTAGGCAGTTGCTTCTCTTTGATCCCTTACATCCTGCAGAGTGTTGGGTATTGTGGAGAGCTCTAAGTCTTTTATTATTTGTTGTAGTTGTTAGATAAATTCTACAAGTTTTTCTACTTGATGCTCGACTTGGTCTTCTGCCTTTGGATCTAAGCCTATCACAGAGTGAAGTTCTCTATTGACTGCTTCTTTCACTTCGAGTTTCTCTATGAGCAATTGTCCTTTTTATTATTGAATCTGTGTTTTCTCCTCTTCCAATTTTTCTTAGAGAGAAAACTTATCCTACTCTGCAAATTGACGTTTTTCTACGAGCAATCCATGTACTTGCTTCAAGGCATGGGTGGCTTGTTTTGTTTCTTCTTGTGCACTACGAAGGCGAGCTTTGACTGCATCAACTATTTGGTGGAGTTGGGTTGGGTCATCTCTGGGTTGGGTCATCTCCCATCTTATGTTATTCCTATGGCAGGGGCGTAGAGGACACTATGCGATTGGGATGAAGGGCCTTCTGTACCCATCATAGTTTGACCTCGATTCTGTCAAACATTTCCTCCTGCTTGGATTATTTTTTCTCTAAGTTTTCTTACAATTAATTGGCATGCTAGGTGCACTGTGTCATTCTGGATGAAAGCTACCTTGTAGCCTCGCATCCCCTTCTCAACATCATTGTATGTATCCTTGATCTTCTGTTCTAGTGTGCGATCTTTGGCTTTTCCTGGATAGAAGTCATATGGATTAGGTCCTTGCATACTCAATCCTGTGATCTTATTGATCAAATTCAGATCGAATGTGATACAGTGGTCAATCCATAAGTAGACGCCATGGGAACATGAAATTAGTAGCTTGACACAAGCGTTAACTTCCTGGTGCCTTCCAAAGTGTGGGATTTTCATTACATTCAACAGGGTGGACTGAGAGAGGTTCATTGTCCACGGCTGCGGGATTATCTTCAAATTCTTCCCCTTCGTATTGGTCCAGTATTTGTATGGGGTGAGCATGCTATGGTTCTTGCATTCTTTGAGGTTGAATTCGTTGAAATTCAACGTTGTGATCTTGTCCTACTGTGCTCTCACTGCATGTATCCCCTTTGGGAGGTACGGAGTAACCATGGTGTACTCAAAATATCTTAGCACACTATCTCGACTCACCACGCTGGCCAGAGGCGAGATGTAGTTGAGCAATATGGTCGGGATCAGCTTCATATTTTCTAGGTCATCTTTGTGCTTGGTTCTCTTCTCTGCTATTGGTCGGGATGGCCCAGATCCGCGAGAAATCGACAGAGAGGCTTGCACTCCTCTCGTCGACGAAGCTTGTACACCCACAGACATTACTCTTTCAGACATTACTCTTTCAGTCATGAGGTCAACTAGTACCTCCTTCATAGACTCTTTGACTGTGCTAAGTTCTTTGGACATATGCGCTCGTGGTTGAATCTCTCAGGTTTGAAGAGTAACTAGTCAATGCAAAGGGACGGATGGTGATAGTGTGATGATCACTGTGCAGAATCAACTAATCTATGGGCTCAAATTTATGGTTGGAAAAAGTGTTCTTAGTGCAAGGGTCAACATAATAAATAGATAACGAGGAAACAGATCTCTCCAACGGGCGAGAAGCCTCCATTAACTCAGTTATGTCAGTTATGGCACGGTCCCAATGGTCTAATGGCGAGTTGTCTCACCATAAATGCCTTTCTACCCGTTCGAGGTGACGGTCTAATGGTTATACTATTCCCAATGGATATATTGCTTCGCTATGGTGAAGTTCCATGTGGCGTTGTTCTGATATCCCGACGAAGTTCCAGTTTTGCAATTTTTCCTTCTGTGAAGTTCCCTCTAGGACCTTTGTAAATTTTTGATCTTGGCTCTCTTCTTACTGATATTTCTATCCTTTCTCTGAGTGATCTTCATATCGGTATTCCTCTTCCCATTCTGATTCTTATCTTATTTTAGCATAGTAACTTCACACTGTTGAGATTCCTTCCTAGGATTCAAGGGAAATACTTCTTCTTTATCTGGGGTAGGTGCTTCAGTCTTCTGTGAGTATCCTTGTGTTCTTGCAACTTCGACATCCAAATCTCTTTTTTTAAATATATTTGGTCTGTTTTCCTGTTCTTTAATCAAGTGCATGATCCTCCTAGTCATGAAATCTCTCAACTCTTGCTTCTTCTGCTCTAAGACTTCTTCTTCTTTCCTTCTGGCTCAATCTCTGTCAACCCAAGGTTTTTCTAGTAATATAGAAAATTGGGCGTTGTTCTTAATAAATTTAACAACTTAAAATTCTTCCTCTGTCAAAGTTCCATGGGCACTCATATATATCTGGATAAGTCTTCCAAATAGGGTTATCATCTTTCCTCTGAATAATCCTATTCCTCCCAATGAAAGAATCATAGCAGGTTTTCCTATAGCTTCCCATGTTCTTTCTGTCATAATATTTACCTGTGTTTCTTCATCCAGAATGCAATCAATGTCGAAGTCTCCTATTCTTACTTCTATTGTCTCTTTCTCTTTTAAGATCTCTGATAGATTAGTATCTCAGTGGTCATTCAGGGTTTCTTTCATTTGCAACAATACAACCTCTGATTCTTTCTGAGGTTCTTCCATGGTATTAGTTGCCTGAGCTTTCTCATGGTCTTCTTGTCTCATATTCATTTTTTCAATCTTAGCAATCATTCTAGGGAAATATAAAACTTCATGGTCCATAGCCTTACAACAGAGACAACTAGGTATTCTACCAGGAAATTCCTTAGCCAGATGTCTCAGTCCTTTGTAATTGTAACAAAGAGTTAATCCTCTCTTTTTCTTAAATGATCCCCATCCTTTCCTGTACTGCGCACAAGGATCATGGTAGCTAACCTGAAAAAAAATATTTCTAGGATCCTGCATCCATTTGTTAGTCCAAACATTATTTCTATGAATAGGTATAACATATCTTTCACTATTCTTATCAGATCTACTCATATCAAATCTTCTTTCATCTATCAGTGCCCTAGTTTTCAAGCTAGGACAAATCGTATCAAACATAACTAGATCCATACTTTAGAAACACAAATTTCCACTAATATTATCTTCGACAGAGCACAAATCTTTCAGATCTAAAACTTTTCACTATTCTTACCTTTATCAGAGAACAAAGCTTGCATATCTTACCTCTTTAACCAAAAATTCACACTTTTATCATTAAAAAATAAAATAAAAATCAGACATTACCTCTTTTATTTAGATCTGACCCTTCTTCTTGGCGCAGAGATTCACAAATCAAGTAGAATACTGTGCACTAGGGCAACAGATCTACGCACAGATCTTTCACAGTTTTAGGTCTGATCTTCGCACATAGATTCTTCTTCCTAAGTTCCCAACAATCACAGTTTTAGTCCCAACAACGGAACCATTTGTTAACACATGGGTAGAACCAGGGTTCAATGCTACAACAATGCACCAACAAAACCGTACCTACTGGCCCTTTCGGAAACACCTGCGAAGAAGACAAATTCTCACCTGAGGTAGAGGCAGGGGTGGTTGCAAGAATCCAATGTCTGCAACCTTAGCTGGGACACAGATTTGTGACTGTAAAACCTTAATAGGGAACTTAGCAGTTATAGTTCGTCAATATCCAGTCTTAGTTTATAGTGCAGTTAAACCCTAATTACAGAGCATTGCAGTATTCAACCGAATCTACTATATTCAAGCACTAAGCACATCCACATAGGCTAGATCTAGTATTCATCCATACTATTAAGCACATATCATTAACATATCCATCTACCATTCATCTATATGAAATCACTAAGCAAGTAAACATATAAACACATCAATACATCACACAAAGCATAGAAACACAACATGTACATGGTTCACCCCCACCCTGGGGCTACGTCCACCAACTCTTAGTCTTCTTTATTAGCTTATTCAATCAGTTACATGCACAGATCCAAAAAAACCCTACTCCGCAGAGAACAGGAGATCTGTGCACCACACTAGATCCTCCTTCCCCGGGCTAGGTTACAACACTAAGCCTCTTCTAAATCTCTTACACTCTCTTGCACTTAGCTCTGCAAGCCTCATACAGTATGCAAAAAATCAATATCCACTCTACACTTAGCACTTTCGATCACATAGATCAAACTTTAGCACTTATCATACCCCCCTTTCTCCTCTTTTATACATCGTCTAGATACTTTATTTATACATTACAAAATTGGGCCTAAACATGGGTAAACCCATGGGCCGACATTCCCATTCCTGTTATATAAGCCCAAAAATCCCTAAAAAGGGGCCAAGATCCTGCGATCCCTTCTTCGTCTTGCACTCCACCTTCAACGTCCTATCAAAGTCCCAAAAATAGGTCAAATATGACCAAGGATCCTCAAAACTTGGTCAAGGGCCAACAAGGAGTCATATGTTTCACTTAGTGAGAAGTTTGATCATAGTGCAAGTAATTATATTGATCATATTGATTAGGAAATTCCTAATTTTGAGGAATTTGAAGGCACTGATGATGAAGGGGAGGAATATGGTGAAAAGGATGATGAATATTTTCCCCCAAGTGAGGATTTCCAAGGTACTACCAATGATGATGAATATTTTCCTCCAAGTGAGTATTTTAAAGGTACCAATGGGGATGATGAAGAGTTCCCTCCAAGTGAGGATTTTCAAGGTAGTAAGAAGATGATGAATATTTTCCTCCAAGTGAGGATTTTCAAGGGAGCAAAGAGAAAGATGAATATTTTCGTCCAAGTGAGGATTTTGCACGCACTAATGAGGATAATGAAAACTTCCCTCTGAGTGAGGATTATCAAGGTAGTAGAGAGGATGATGAATATTTTCCTCGAAGTGAGGATTTTGAAGGTATTAATGAGGAGGATGATAATTTTCTTCCTAGTGAGGATTTGCAAAGAAGGAATAAAGATAATGGAGATGTTCCTCTGAGTGATGATTTTGAAGGTACAAATGAGGAGGAAGACAATATTCTTCCAAGTGAGGATTTTGAAGGGACTAATGAGCATGATGAATATTTTCCTCCAATAGAGGATTTTGAAGGGAATGATTAGGATGGTGAATATTTTCCTCCAAGTGAGGATTTTGAAGGGACTGGTGAGGTGGTGAAAATTTTCCTCCAAGTGAGGATTTTCAAGGGACTAATGAGGATGATGAAAAGTTTCCTCCAAGTGAGTATTTTGAAGGTACTGACATGGATGGTGAAGGTATTATTTTAGCAGGAGAAATTCAATGTTTCAATGAAGATGATGAATATTTTCCTCCAAGTGATGATTTCCAAGGTATTAATGACAATGTTGAATATTGTCCTCTAGGTCAACATTTTGAGGGAAGTAATGAGGATGATGTAGAATTTCCCTCAAGTGAAGATTTCAAAAGTAGTGAAGATGACTATGTCAATGGTGGACACTTTCTTGTAGGTGATTGTGTTGTTGATGATGATCTTGATATTTCTCTTCTCAATGATTATCAATGAAGATGAAAATGGACCTAGGAATGGAGATCATGTTCTAAATCATTCAGGTGAAACAAATCAAGGTGATCAACAATCTCTTGTTCGGTCTCCTCACAATGTTATGTATGATTATAGTGAGAATGATATTCCTCCTAGTGATGATGTTGAAATAGTGGAGAGATTGCAAGGAAATATTGTGTCTAGGACAAGGACTAGACCTTTTTTTTATATCAATCCAAATCATTCTAGTTATACAAGGTCCATGAAATAATTTCTCCCTAAATCATTTTCCATCAGTGAATTGATTTCTATTGATTCTTGTCAAAATAATTGTTTAAAACGTTTAGACTACATTAGCTTCCAACATCAATTTTGCTTGAAAAAAGTTGATGGGAAAACACTTATATGGGGCAAGAAGTATTCAAATACTATAGAATGGGGGCCATCATAAGGTTTGGAATTTTTTAAGTTGATTCCATATCATCCAATATTTGCATCAATGTTAATGTTATTACAATCAGTTGTTGAAATCCATAATGCATGAAGATGTAATAGAGATGTAGATTATTCTGTATGTTTGGAGGAAATAAAAAAGTCCATTAAAGATACATATGAGTACTTTGATGTTTCTGATTTGGTTTGGTGAGAGTTTTTTTTCAATGATAAAAGTGACATAATTTCAAACTCAACAAATGAGGAAACATTTTTGAAGACTCCATTTATTTGGCCACAAAATATGGCAAATGAATCTGAAGATAGAAACATTGTTGAACAACATGAATCTCAAGATGCTATTGAGTTTTCATAGGTAGAGGAAAGAAAAATGTATATTGGTTCTAGAATATCATGTGCAAAAAGTGAAGCCATGGAATATGTTTACATGGGTTCAACACAAGATATTAAGGAGGCTTGCATGATTGTAGTCTTAGCAACTGAAGATCCAAATGGTTATCCATTATGGATTGAAAAGGTTACAAGGATCAATAAAGAAAATGAATATGTTATAGAAGTTGAAGTGCATTGGTATGCAACAAGTACACACCCATTCAATGGTGTGTACAAGCAAGAGATGGTGGTCGAGAAACAAAACAACAAAAAGAAAAAAATAAAGGGTCAAAATATAACTCGTCATCGCACAACCCTCTTAAAATTAGAGGATGACAAAGAGAGGGACTCTTCACTCCAGGACCATACATATTATCAAGAGGTTGTTGCCACAAGAAATAAGTGCAATATGGGATTCTGTTGAACCTATTTGTAGATCAAATAGGATTTTAACATATGAAATGTTGGGATACATGCAGACTTAGATGGTGCACTCATTGATAATATAGAATAATATGGATCATCTACATTTTCATGTATACATTCATCTAAATACAATGTATATCTTGATGGTGTGTCAGAATCCATGGATGAATTTGATTAAGTATATGAACATTTTATGTATTTTTTTATCAATATGATGTTTGTATGGTAACCATAAATGAGTTTTCTCAGTTACATATGATCATACATGAAGTTATGAATCATTTCTATGTTTTATGAATTATATGTTTTTATTAAGGAGAATATATAACAAAATTTCTTATCTCTTATGTTTTGAATATGGACAATGTAATGAAATAATTTATGTTTCGTTAAATGTGATCTGTATAGGCATGCTTATTTAAAATAAAAAAATATTTTGAAGTTATGTTGAATGTTGACATCTAAAATGGTGATATTTTCATGTCATTATGTATTATCTTGTGGTTGGAGTGATAAAATAACCTTCAAAGAGTAAATATTTAAGGGTTGATTCTACGATTTGGTTTATAACAGTGATTATTTTTTACACCACGTTCAAAAATGTGTTAATTTTTAGGTTTTGGTTGCAATGGTACTTGTCTCACTAGCATAAGGTTTCAAATGAGGTATAATTTTAATGTTTAGAAAAAAAAACATTTTTCTGTCGGTGGTACCATTGTTTGATTTAGGTGTTGGTTTTAATGTTTTTTTGAGCAACTATATGCATGTTTTAGGCCATGCTTGATAAAAAGTTGTAATTTTAACCTAAAAAAAAGGGGTGCTACCGGTAGCACCACTTTTTGATTTGAGGGTTAATTTTGTGTCTTTTTGTGCACAAATATGGGTTTTAAGGGCTAGAGTTCTCGTTTTCAAGTCATAGTTCTCGTTAAGTTGGTAATATTGTTAAGAGATCAATATATTTTCCTAATCATGATAGAAAAGATTTATTTTGTGGTTTGCATTTTAGATAGAATAACATTTTCAATTTCATTTAGAAAGCATTTGTAGAGGTCTCATTTCGCAAGAGCGAACCCAAGTGTGGGTTCATTGAGCCATTGTTTCAGTAGAGGATTGTTGTTATAGCAATATTTTCCTCATACTATGAAAATTTGCTGAGAAGGCCTTTTCCATTTCCCTATGTAGACTTGAAGTCCCTTTTTGCAGTTCCCAGAGCTAAAAATAATATTTTTCCACATATACATGCCCTAACAGTTATACAACACGTGTATACGCATGTTGCCCCATTGCATCCCACATCTTCTTAATGCCATCTGGGCCCCTGGATATATCTCCACTGCAGCATCCACCTCTTCATGCTCTCTTTATCTTCACTCTAGCACCATCCTGCAAGATTAAAATCATTTTTTGAGTCAGTAACATTTAAAAAAAAACAAATATATGGACTTGTACGTGAGCTGCAGATTACACAGTCACGTATAGGTCTGCATATACACTGGTTTTTTTGAAAAAAGTTTCATATAGGGATGCATATACGTGACGCAATGATCTACAACCCACGTATACCCTAGTTTCTAAGTTGCTCTTTGAAATACTAAAAAAAAGAGACATAATTGCAATTACTAATCCACTAGAAATAAAGAGAGGAGCAAGATGACTTACTTGGTCCAGATAGTTGTTGATTCCGTCCCTCGTGGCTCCCACAATCCACATTTGAAATTTGGGAGCAATTTGGTCTAAAATGCACTATTTGGGTAGAAAATACAAATGGTATAGTAAAATTGGTTATTTTCACTATTTATAGAAAAAAGTTACCCACTTTTCATAGTTTTTGCTAATATTTTGGCCTACTGTACTAATACGACAGTGGATGGAGTTGGTTTTGGTGGTTTTGTCCAGGGATTCTTGTAGTTTATAGCGCCATGTCACTTGTTCATAACTTTGGATAGGTATTTTTTCGTCGACCAACATATAGGATAGGCCATCAATCCATTGTGTACATTTGCATCATTCTATGAATGCAGTTCATATGCCTTAGGTACGAACCCATTTAGTAGCAACACCGAACCTTATTTTTGCAAGTCATTATTGAATGGTAGAGAATTATGAAACATGGGTTCCCTAGTTATAACCTCTGCACCATTCATTACGCATGCATATATTTTTGTCCGTAGGATCGAGAGTCCCTTATAGATAATATATGACTTTGTGTTTGAACCTAATTTCTTACTCATAAGCATGCTGACCTATACCTAACAAGACTCCCAACGAGTCTGGTTTAATCTCTTTTCTGACTCTCTCAAAAAGAGAAAATATTTCCAAGTGAACTTGTTTCTTTCACACTCGTAAATTGGATTTGAAAGAAAGTCTATTTGGTGTAAGCTTACCCCTTTTTCAAACCAAGTAGACTAAATTTATGAAAAAAGGACATTTTTTGGCATTAAGTTCTAATTGCATATTATTCTCTTGCTTGCAGTATTGAGCCTATTGTTGGTTCTCTCTTTCACATTATAATCCTATCACCTCAACAATTTGCATCATCATCCAAGAAGAGAATTGTTTATATCCTTTGTAGCTTGACACCATATACCCCAAGAGGAAACATTCCCCCGAGTGTCCATATCCTGCATGCACCTCCTTGCATTGAGAATAAGTATGTTCCACTGTTGGAACTAGTTGCTTACTAGCGACACTCATTTACTCCTCTATATCATAGCATTCATTTGACTATGAAAAACAAAAAAATGACGGGCGAGAAAATAATATTATTTTATATTGGCAGTAGTCGTGTTGTAATGTCCCCACTTTGGGACATCATCACAGGCCAGAGATTTATGATGACCAGAGTAGCCAGATGGATGCTATAGTGAGTACAAGGGTATTTGAGAGGCATTTTGGGGTCCATCTTGCATTGATGATCATATTCCATCATTATGAGCCATTCCGCATAGGTTGGCTTTGGTTTCGTTGCATTCCGACGATTTCTAGAATTTTGACTATTTTGAGCTATAAGTCAATGGAATTCACTGAAGAGGTCATTTTGGGCACATTACTTGGAGGAACCTCTCAGTGTAATAGCTCATTGGAATTGGGAGGAGAAACAC
>JZKD02S1672663.1:1897771-1909976 GCA_000966675.3 Picea glauca
TACAGGATGGGATGGCTAGAAGTGACTTTCAGTGGCCAAGGAAGCCACAAGGAGAGATAAGGACCTTTTCAAAGGTAAAAAGGTTAATTAATTAATTAAAGTGATTTAATTAATTGATTAAATATTAATAAAATGAAAGTCACTTTGGAGGGACAAGGTGAGACAAAAATTATAAAGGAAAGGCAAGGGCCTCTTCTCATTCATTCATGTATGATCTTATTTTGATTTCTGGCTTCTAGCTAGTGAGCCCATTATTGGGGGTTTTGAGGGTTTTTGACATAACAAACCCTAGAGGACGATTCGGTGGTGAAAGATTCCACCTATCTTGTCCCAAGCTTGGTCTCGGAGATGCAATACTCTCCCACACCATTCTAGTTCCAGATCTACTCAGTTGAATGAGGATTCTACATCAGTTTCATGTGCAGATAGAGAGAGGGTGCACCAGTTGAGGGATTCCAGCAAGAGGGGCGCACCATCTTTGGAGAGAGATTTGGTGTAGGATATTGGCAGGGCCATTGAGGATTCTATCACTTGGGTTTTCATTGCAGGGCCTTGGACATCAAATCTAGTGCTTTATGAGACAGTTTTATGACTCAAATTATTTCTTGAGCAATGGGGTGAATTGAAGAGAAGGAGGGCATTTTTGAGATCCAGATCTAGTCCGTTTGGAAGGGTTACACTTCATATCTGACCCTGAGACTTGAACTAGTGATTTGTAGTGTCCCAATCTATATTTCTGAAGAGTTTTAGAGCATTTGGAGGCCTCCTTCAGCAGGGACGGATTATCTAGGGTTTTAGTCATCCAGTGGGGCACACCATTCGGTGGGGGATTTCAGATCTATAGAGATCGAGAGGGATCTTGGAGATTCGGTCACCTAGGTTGTTCTTACCATCACCAAATCTACTTTTTGGCATCTTTTTGGAGGTGATTGGACATCTTTGGCACCAGGGCCAAATTATTGAGGGTTTCAGCCTTCTATTGGAGTGTGGCATTCTTCAGCTATAGAGTTTGGCATTCAGATCTGCTTGTATTGATCTTCATTTTTTATTCAACCATTAGAGGCATCTTTTGTATTAGTGGGAGCATTTTGTAGTAGCTCTTATCTATTGTCTATCTTCTTGGCCATCTATTGAGCATTCCAAATCGGCATCTTCATTGTAGCAGGTTTCTCTATTTTATGAATAAAGAAGAATTGAGATCTTTTGGCTTGTCTATATTATTGCATATGGTTGAGGTATGTTCCATGGTTATCTCTTTCTGTTATTTGTTGCATACACACATATAAACACATCTAAAAGGTAGATCAACAAAGTGTTTGATGAAATACCACAACTAGGAATTTTTTTTTAAAAGACACCAAAACAGTGATGATCCTTGCATAATGGCTTGGGATCATTACACGTGTCACCTTTGAAAATTTTGAGTTCACTTGTCATCAAAATTTTGGGTTTAGCATGACCTTAGGAAGTTGATCTCGTTACTTAGATTTTACTCCCCTGGCTAGTTACTCTTCCAGTCCCTATGGATATTTTGATTGGTGCCTCTTGCATCATAAAGTTTCATCATTGAGTCTATGTTGTTGGATTCTTCCATATGCCTCATGCTCTTGTTCAAAGGATGTCTATCAGCCTATGTCGGCCATTTCTCAGAACTCTTTATTTTTCATGCCAACCATACCTTCAGTGTGTCTTAGAGTTACATGAAGTTGTAGTTCTATCATGCACCCTGGTCCTACTTTCATCATTGGTAGGTAACCTTGAACCCAATGGTCAACATTTCATCATTGGTCATTGATTGGGGGGTTTCCCTTGTGTTCGGCAGCAAGAAATCTATTCACACATTGGGATTTGTGTACTATCTTGGATTACATTATCCTTATTAGTGTTTTCCTCGCCTTTGTCAACATTTTTCCCTATTGGCTACTATTCAGAGGGTCTTTTTCATGTATCAATTGCATCTAGTGCACACGAAAGACAGACAGGGTTGTTGGTTCGTGAACATGTTCTTCGTCTGAATTCCTCCAAATCATAGAGATCATTATTTGATGATGAGAGATTCCTTAATTCTCTCCTTTCAACAAATCTCCTTCCATTGACTTCATCCCATCTATTCTGGAAGTGAGGCCTAGAGTCCTATGAGTACCTAGAGGCTTGCATTCATCAGTGTCAGGTTATTTCTCCATCGATAGTTGGGAATACATAAATGTCTCATGATCGATGGATTATTAAAGTGTTCGACCTCAACACCTTTAATAACACTTGTAAGAATGTACTCGGTGGCTTGATACCTACTTTCATTATCGGTAGGTTGTCTTGAGTTTCTTAACGGTATACCTTAATGACCGATAATCAAATTAAGTCTCATTTTTTTCTTGGAAGATCGTGTAGAAGACCTGAAGACATCAATTCATAGTCACAACTTTCATGATCTATTTCTATATTTCATTGGACTAGTACCTATGTGACTTCAGTGATCATGGGAGATCATATTGTACTCCATTGTATACAGATATCTTCAGATTGATTTTGAGATTGGTTTTACTGAGCCTTGTTTGTGACTAATACAATCGATGCCATGTATCCACCTTTTTATTTCCTATTCACGACCATGAATGGTTGTTTGGTATATTTTCACATGGATTTGCAGTGTAATTCAAATTGGTATCCATGTGTGTAAAGTTAGTATAGATTGTAATATTATCATGAGAAACTAGTTTGGCCAACTGGATCTCCATTACTCCACTTCTGGGTATTATAATGTATTTCAGCCATCAGAAATACTCTTCTGACCTCAGACATTAGGGGGAATCTGTTATAGAAATATTTTCCCGGCCCTATGCAAATTTGCTCAGAAGGCCTTTTCCATTTCCTTATACAGACTTGAAGTCCCTTTTTGTAGTTCCCATACCTAAAAATAATATTTTTCCACATATGCATGCCCTAACAGTTATCAAGCATGTGTAGGTTGCACCATTACAACCCGCGTACAATGGGATTTGTGCCTAAAATTAAAAAATGGTGTCGGGTTTCCATGTCACGTCGCGAGATCCATGATCCTTGACCTTCTATATACTGGAAACATTTTGACTCGACCCTTCAGTTCCATTGGAAGGCTATAAATGGGCCATATCCAAGTTGTGTAAAAGAGGATAATAATTCAACTTTGAGAGAAAAATTACTCTAAACAAATTACTCACTTCATATTGAGTCTGCATCCCTTTTTCCTTTTAAGTATGAACACATTGTTCATTCTCCAATATCTTCCCTACTTGATGGAGAACCTCATTGTCTCTCTTATATGAGTTTGCCTTTGGTGGAGGATTGGAGTGGTGGAGGCCCAGCTGGAAGGGACTTGGTTTCTCGGTTCTGAACGTGCTGACACAGAAGTTTGTCATTCATATACTTCTGTTGATTACATTTTAATAGAAATACTCTTTTCTTGTCCAATTAATGTCTTGCAAATATTTGAATTGTTATTCCATGGGCATATTGGGTATGAATATTGATGGATTATGTTATTAAGTGTGCTAAATTTATATATTATCACCATATTCTTGCGTATCTTGGTTGTTGAGGACAAGTTGTGGGTATATTGCTTTGATTAGAGTTCTCAATGGTGGACTTCATCGAACGTCTGGACGAGGTAGGCTCTTTATCATGTCGTGTTGCATACTTGAGATTAGAGTTTATTTCTGCAGTCATTTTCGTATTTTGTGGTTTAATCGATGCCATATAGTTATTTTCCTCGTAACGATTGTCTTTTTAAAGAAAATGCAAGAAGGTAATTCCTTCTCTTCTTGTCTGCTAATAAAAGTAAGTAATAAGATACATTAACAGATAGAAGGCCATGTATATATATTTGTACATATACATTGGTTTAGATTAAATTCACATTTAGATTAGGATTGTTTTAGATAAGGGTAACTAGACCCATTAAACCCAGTCAGAATCACCATTCCAAATGGATAAGGGCCTAATTGGGGACCTGATTGGGTGATCTCTTTATAATGTTGAACATGGTCAATTTTTTCCATAAAAAATACCCCACAATAAACTGGAGTTACTGAAAGAATGAACAAGATGTTGATGGATAAGGAAAGGAGCACACTCAGTGGCACCACGCTCCCATTAGAATTCTAGGTAGAGGCAACCGACACAACAAAATATTTGTTAAATGGGTATCTTTCATCAATCTATTTGGCTTTAATTCACATGCGGTATGGTTTTATAAGAAGTCTTCACTTTCAATATTTGGTTGTGATGCATTTGTGCATGTTCCCAAGGAAAAGAGGAACAAACTAGGGAATAAGGAAATGATGAAAGGATATAAAATATGGGATCTATTATTGAGGAAAATAGTTTATATTCAAGATGTGATCTTCAAGGAAGTTGGAGGAACTTCCAAGTCTCGATATGTTCAAATGGAGAAATAACCATAGAATATGGTATCTAAATTGAGGAATGAAGAACATGATTTAGATGAGTTGACTGAATCAGATGAAGAGGTAGAACAACCGACTCTAGTTGTAAGGAGTTATGAATGATTAATAAAAATAAATAAAAGGTATAGTCTACATGGTTTCCATTTTGGGTTTGTGTTATCTACCACTATTGAGGAGCCCAAGTCAGTCAAGGAGGTAGTCAACTTAAAATAGGGTAAACTCTAGAAGGAAACCATGGTTGAAGAAACATAACCTTTTCACAAGAATGAGACATGTGATTTGGTTGAGATACCTATTTGAAGGAAACTTGTTGATAGAGAGTGGGTTTTAAACACAAAAAGGCAAGATGAAAAATTCAAATCTCAACTGGTAGTGAAAGGATGTTCGCAAGTCAAGGGAGTCGACTTCACTGAGATTTTTTCCCTTGTTGTAAAATTAACTTCCATTAGAGTACTAATGTCTCTGGATTTAAAATTTGATCTTGAAATAGAGCAAATGGATGTGAAGAAAATGTTCCTACATCAAGACATGGAATAAGAAATATACATGAAAGAGCCTCAAGGATTTGTGGTAAATGGAAAGAAAGAGTGGGTGTGCAAATTGAAAAGGTCCCTTTATGGTATAGAGTAATAACCAAGGATGTGGTACCATAATTTTGACACATAAATCCTTATTTTGGGATTTTTGATAAGCAAGGTTGATCACTATGTATGTTCCAAGGAAGAAGAAAATCATTTCATATATGTAGCTTTGTATGTGAATGACATGTTGCTGGTCGGAAACAACATGGATGCTATAAAGGAGGTGAAGAAGCATCTATCCTCTAAGTTTGACATGGAGGATATTGGTGTAGAAAACTTCATCCTACAAATGGTATCAAGAGAGATCTAGAAACTAGAAAGATTTGGTTGAATAAAAAAAAGTATATTGAAACAGTCTTAAGGAATTTCGACATGCAGGATTGCAAACCGGTCAAGGTACCAATGAGAAAAAATAACTATTGAACAATGTCCAAAAACATAGAGAGAAATAGAGGACATGGCATGTGTTACCTATTTAGTGTTTTTGGTACTTTGATGTATGCAATGGTGTTTGCACAGAATTTGATCATACCAGGGTCCTTCTTAGGTTACCAAAAAAGGGTACCATGTAGTCTAGAGTCTTGGCATTTTTATATCCTCCAAAGAGAAGAAGTCTCACCCAAAGTGTTTTTGAGACAGATAGATAGAGAAGGGTAGGAAGAAGACTAAAGAGGATCCATAGAGCATTCATAACTTGTTCTTGTTCTTGTGCAAGAGTTGTTAAAATACTTGAACCATCTAAATGCAAGAATTGAACCTACTTATGTTGCTAGCCGTGATTAAACATAGGACCATCAAATAGAACTCATAAACCATAAAGAAATGTTGTAATGCATAAGTAAACATACAAAGACACATCATATTTTAAAATTTGATCCTTCTTCATATTACCCTTGAGATGTTTCTCTATTACAGTCTCAAGCTCACTCAATATGGCATATTACAGATTCTTGCTTGTCGTCTCTCGACTTTACAGCAGGTATCAATGACTAATCCTAGAACTTGGGTGACTCTGATCAATATGAGCCAACTCGGCCTAACTACCCAACAGAAACAAAAACCCAACCCTTTTACAATTATATTCAACCCTATTTATAGCTGGGTTGTGTCTTCCTTCTTGTCTTGCCCACTTTCTTGTTATGTTGCAACCATTTTTTTCTTAGATGGCGTTGTGCTGACTTCTACAACTACTTTATTTTACTCTTTCTCCTAGACTCTGATTAAGTTTGTGCAACTAGTGCTTAGTCAAAACTTGTGCAGTTCCTTACCAAAAACGAAGGGCCCAACAGGCTCCGACCACAATCCTTAACTCGTCCTTGAGTCAAGTGCTTGGTTCTTTCACATCCTCTAGGAGAAATTGTTGTTTTCCCTTGTACAAACTTTTTTCTTCTTTGAGCTCTTCTGTTTGTGATTTTTCTTCCTTTTCCTCCTCAAATGAAAGGCCCAATTCTAGTACCAACTCTAAGGCTCGATGCTTTACTCCTTGAAATCTTTCGACTTTGTCTTGCCATTTCCAGGCGAGGAGTGATGCTTATGCAAGGAATTGTTGTGTTGTCTCTTTTTTGTACTGCTTAGGCTTTGCCGCCACCAACAAGTTCCACTCATAATCTATTGTTGTGTCGACCTGATGCATTTGTATGTAGGATTTTTGGATTATTGGTCGAAAGTCACGCAACTCTCTCTTGGCTACAAACTGTGACTCATAGAGTGTATTCAGTTCATTGTCGGCCTGCGAAATTTGGTTGAACTTCTGTTGCTGCTCCATAGGGTCTATTGTGACCGCAAATTCCTCATTTAGCACCTGATTTTTTGTTCTAAGATCCTCTAAAACTTAATTTCGTTGAGCGATGATTCCCATCCAGACACTGACTTCTCTGAAGATTTTAGTACAATATGCAGTGTGTTTGTCCAGTGCTTCTCTGGTGTTGTTGCCTTGCAATATTATCTTCTGCATTTGATCTTGGAGCTGTTGGGGCTACTGTTCGACTTCTTGTTGGATTTTTTGTAGCTCCTCTTGTATTTTCTTAGTGTGAGTAGCGAGTTGTGTCCATGATTTTTGTAACAACTCAATCTATTCCTCTGGATTGCTTGCGTCGCTAGCCTCGAGTAGTTCAGGTGTGACCTTTCGAATCTCTGGCCAGGCTTCTACAAGTTTTGCCTGCACTTTTCCCAGTTTGCGCTGGACTTGGAGTCTGTTACATGCTTCCTGCATTCTGTATGTGTGCTCCCTGATTTGTTCTTCTTTTACAATCTCAGCAGATCTCTCGACCTCCTAGAGCCTTTGCTCCAACTAGTTCGTAGATTCCCTGATTAGGTCAAATAAGTGTGGCGTCGGCCACTGTACTAGGTTGGCAAGTGAAACAGTTGTGTCGGTGGGTACTCGCCACTATAGTGGGAGTCGACTACCTATTGAATGGTCTAATCGAGTTTCTATCTCATCCTCTGTTGGTGGTGCGGGTATGATTCTCAACCTAAGCTCTACTGGAAAAAAATTCATAACCTTTGTTCTGTCTATGTAGAGTTGCATAAATTATGCACATTGTTGGGGCTTCTAGAGAACTTGTTCCATTTGATCTTGTATGGCTATCGTGTCCTGCTCCATTGTTGATTTTGGCGCATTGTGCACATTTGGTATCTCTGTATCTTCCAGTGCATCTGTGTCAGGCGCCATGATCTCGTAGGTACCCTCACCTTTGGCCGGTGAGGAGATTTGCTGGTCGCCGTCGGATTCCTGCTCCTCTCTGCTGTGGGCATCTTCTTCCTGTGTGGAAGACTCAAGTTTTTGTTCCTGGGTGTTCGGATTCAGAACATCCATCATCGTGTATTGCTATGATGCTTTAGGGTCAGGGTCGGGAATTTCTAATCTTGGCTTGGGTGGTTCTTTGGTTATTTTTTGGGTTTGTTGTTCCTCCATATTTGGGTGGTCGAGTTGGATCATATCTGATGTTATTGTCTGATGTGGACTGGTCGTGATGAGGTTTGGTAATTGGAGTGGTGGTGGAGGGTGTTCAATGATAAATGTGGACAGAAGTGTTTTAGAGTCTGGGTCATCTTGGACGTCAATGATAGTGGTGGATTTGGTCATGGCGTGGGTCCAAGGATCGACAGATGCAAGGGGTGGTTCATGGGTTTGTTCGGTGAGACCCTAGTTATGGGCCTCTTCACCATTGGTTTGGTACTAAGCACAACACCCAAAATCTGGTTGACCTGTGCACTTGACAACACATCATCATCCAGTAACTACCAAGGGGGTGGTGTTTTCTTCCACTCCAGCTGCGGTATCTCTTATTCCTCCTCTGAGTCTGTGTGTGTTGGAGCATCGGGCTTCTTATGCTCGGGGCCTGAGCTCGATCCCTCTCTTGTTTTCTTGTCTTTTTTCTTGAGTATCTTCGCAGGAAGAATGTAATACATCCCTGATTTACGCGGGTCGCATTTAAATCCTGACCATGACATGAATTCTTTATCAAAATCTTCCTCGTCTAAATAGAACGGTAGCATCCATGTGTGGAAATGTTCCCTGCTAGCATGTCTCAGCCAGACGAATGTGTTGTGCCGGTTCATTATAAATGAAATATTCCTCGTATTGCAACTGAGGATCTCATATAGGATCCGCAGCTTCTTCATTGCATCTATCATGGCATTATACCATTTGGCAAAGGATACATTGTTGAGTGTTGTGTTCTCAGAGTCTGGTCTGGACTGCCACGACTCAAACATTTTCGCCATGCACCCCTTATCTAGTATTATCGGTTGTCTTCCAAAAGGTGGATTCCATTTGAGCATTGTGAATGCCACAAGTAGGTATCCATAAGTGAATTTTCTACCCTTCTCATGTTCTTCCTCACAAGCTACTAGTAATTCTACCAGCAGAAAACTACATCAATTGAACACTGCTCCCTGTGCGCAAAAGTCAGTGACTGATAACACATATAGGGTGCATTCTCCCTTATAGTAAGACCTCATAACCTTGCTGGCTATGACATAGCATCTAGTCCGAACTTTTTTGGGTAGTATTGGTTCAATGATTGATGTGCGTCCTCCTCTCTTTGTGTTGAAATTCTTGTATAGGATAAGCTCACCTTTCTTTTTCTCATGCTTGCCAGGGACCTGAAATCCCTTCGACACATCCTCTCCTTGGGAGGATAGTCCCGTGAGCTAATGGATATATGTTGCATGGATTGGATATTGCTTATCCAACCATAGACTTCTGTCATGCACTCTTCTTATCAGTAATTTTGTGCAGTGCGCAATCTCGCCTATGGTACAAAATACTGGTAAGTCTCTCAGGTTCATGAAGGTGGAGTTAAATAGGTTGATGAAGTATTTTCTTGGTACAAATTGCATGTCTCTGGTTCCGTTCGGAGCTATCTCCCAAAAGACGTTTGTGTGCATCTGTGGGAACAGAGCTGAGTCCGTGAGGTCAAGGTTGAGTAACTTAACATTCTCTACCTTCCCTTTGAGGTCACCCATGATCTCGACCCGGGGGTCATAGGGTTCATCTGGTATTGCTTCTTTCATCATGGTGCTTCAGCTTACTGTGGCTCTTAGAATTCGTGCTTCTATGGAAGATAAGAGCTAGGGATACATCTACGAATTTTACAATGGTCCCAACAGTTTCACGCCGATGAATTTAGAAATAGCTATGCTTGTTTTTGGAAACAATACCTTCTCGGTAGAGTTTTGAGAGCCTTAGACCTGGCTTAACTGAGAAGTTTTAGCAGTAAATGCTCATCATCATGACAGTATAGACGTGTTGGCAGCCAATCATTTTTTTTAATTGCTCTTAAAAAACGTTGCCTACACCCCTTGTCTCATCAAATGACAAATCATCGTCGCTTCGTGCTTCTAGACATTTGTTTCATTTTTGCGACAATTGCAATTTGGTCTTGATTTGATTTTCACAACTGCAAGTGTGAAAATACCTCTTTCATCGTTTGGACTGTAGTTGTCTTTTATCGATTTCTCCAAAAACACTTGACCATTGGTTTATCACATGACTGCTAAAGGTTTTATCGAACGTATGTCCTTGAGTATTATTTTACATTGATTGCGCATTTGGATATGTTTGATTGTTAAACCTTTGAGTATAAAATTTATTGGTTTCATTCTGAAAGTTATAATGGATTTGTTCTTATTGCTTTTATCCTCATTGCTATGGGTTTTCCACTCAGTTATTATATGAGAAATTGTGGATCATAATGTTCTCAAAACTTTGGAATGCAAACATTTCAATGTGCAACGAATACATTGGTAAGTTTATGAAGTCAATTCAAGAAATAGAAATGGTTTGAAGGCGCATGGATTAATCATATTTGATTTTACAAATTAATGCTTGGTATATTGTTTGGTTGATAATACGTTGATTGATTCATAGTTCCAAGCTATGTATTAGCATTGATTAATGTTAAACCTTGGTTGAACGATTGATTGACACGATGGATATGGTGTTTGAATTGAACTGTACACTTGACATGAGTCCCAGCAGCTGTGATGGTATATTTTCCTCATTTATATTACTCTCTGTACATATTTCGCCTGTACATATTTCGCCTGCTCTGTCAGATAAGCATGCTTCACTATATATAATGTTTTTATTTTATTTTTGGTTATCGTTTTAAAATTCGATTGGATTTGGGTTTTGATTCGATATATCATCGAATATATATGATTGTTTAAAATTAGCTCGATGTTCTGTTGATAATACAAGCTGTTAATATTTTTAGACTATTGATTGATATCCCGAATTTTGAATACAATAGATGGTGTAATTCGATTTGGTTAATAGATGGGTTAACTGTTTCAATTTTCTTCGACCAGAATTCATACTTTCCTATTGATACATAACCGAATCATAACTGATTTGATTCTCATTGATTGCAACTTATTCAAATTGGATTTTAATTAAGGTTACGATGTTGTTTCTATTATTAACTCCGTGAAAATTGGTTTGGATTATTGCTCGATTCACGAATCTGTAGTTTTTATCATGCTTATGTCCATTGACTGTGTAAAGGTTCTTGAATTGATATGGTTTCATCTGATTACAATGGAGGTTGTTTATGCATTGTGATTTTAATTAAAAGTTATCAATTCATTACTATGATTATTCGATGACAGTTATGACCATACCTATGAACTGTTGGAAATTCAACATGTAAAGTCTATGACTAGATTTATGGATAGAGTTATGCCTGTTTTATCGTGACCATTTTTGACTATTGATTAAACGATTTGGATTCTATGCAAACCGATAATGATTGTTTTGTATCTCATATGATCTGGTTTACCATTAATTGCATCCATGGAAGAGTCTTGTTAAGATTTGATTTGATTTTGTGACAATTGGGAAAACAGAGTATTCCCACTCTGTCTCGATTGTATTCTATTTGAATTGATTTGATTAAAAGGATTATTTTTCCTAAATCATTTGTAATTTTGTAATGATTGGATTCGATTTGATTTTGATTATATATCTGGTCCTATTTACTATTCTAGACTAGCTACAGAATCAGGAGATTCTGTAGCTAAGTCTATAGAGTCATTTTTTTTATTGTTTTCTCAATAAAATACTCCTCTAACTTGATCTTTATGTCTATTACAGGAAAATTCGAATTTGTTATGGATGTGAGGAGCAGTTGGAAGATATCTTAAGGATTTCACTAGCATTTTTAGTTACTTAGTTTAAGAGATTTTTGGGATTATTCCCAGATTTTGTAAACTGTTTTCTATTATTCACAAGGATGTTTTACCTTGTGAGAAACCTATATAAACCTATGGTTTTGTAATAATCCATCATCATCAGTTTTGGAAGAACAAGGATATGTAATGCTGATTCAAACTGGAGCAAAATTGATGCGTTGTTATAGCTTTTGCTTTTCAATATATCGACACTTTGTTCCAAGTTTTGTATATCATTCTGTCTATGGTTTAGTATTAATTTGCTATCTAAATCACATGCAAGTGATATAATTTCTTATTGTTATACATATTTTGTTGCTTTCAAAGAGATAAAATAACATAACAGTTGTTGATTCATTTTATGAATTATAGCTTTGTCTTCTTCATTAATTGAATTATTATATAAGTTTGCTGCATAATAGGTTTCCCTTATTGTAGAGATTTATCATCAGAAAACTGTTATGATTTCTTTTATGTCTTGTTTGTCCTGTAACATACTTCAAG
>JZKD02S1672663.1:1913177-1926715 GCA_000966675.3 Picea glauca
GGTTTAAAAATGTGAAAAAATATCAAGATTTTTCAGCGTCACCCCGCTCAGCTATGTATAAAAGAAAAACAAAATAAAATTGATTAATAAGAGCTGTGGGAAGTGTTTGTAAACCTGCCGGGATACTGAACAGGTCCGCTGGCAGTGGGTAAATGCAAGCATGGCGCCAAGACAACTTCGTCGAGGTACTGAACAGGCCTGCTGGCAGCGAAGCAATGTCGGGTAAATGAAAATCTTAAAAAATTATGAGAAACCTCTTTAAAGTCCTTTATTCTAATTTGGAGATTCTTGACAGGATAAATACATCCGAGTGGGTTAAATGGCAACCCTGTCGAGGCTATGGACGCCTGCTGGCAGCAGTGGCCATGCCAACAGTATTGAAGATTTTATCATAAAAATCATGACTTGCTGATCTTTAAGACTGTTATTAGTTTGCATCTTTTAAAACTTCGCTGAAAAAGAGGATTGATAATGATGTAGTACAATTTTCTGGTTGTCCTTTCAAGACGATTTTTTTTTATGTCCTGATCTGAATTCTTTTTCTTTTGACAAAGATAACTGCTTCTCCCAGCATGTTGCCATTGTTGGCAGCCAATCATTTTTTTTAATTGCTCTTAAAAAACGTTGCCTACACCCCTTGTCTCGTCAAATGACAAATCATCGTCGCTTCGTACTTCTAGACATTTGTTTCATTTTTGCGACAATTGCAATTTGGTCTCGATTTGATTTTCACAACTACAAGTGTGAAAATACATCTTTCATCGTTTGGACTGTAGTCGTCTTTTATCGATTTCTCCAAAAACACTTGACCATTGGTTTATCACATGACTGCTAAAGGTTTTATCGAACTTATGTCCTTGAGTATTATTTTACATTGATTGCGCATTTGGATATGTTTGATTGTTAAACCTTTGAGTATAAAATTTATTGGTTTCATTCTGAAAGTTATAATGGATTTGGTCTTACTTCTTTTATCCTCATTGCTATGGGTTTTTCACTCAGTTATTATATGAGAAATTGTGGATCATAATGTTCTCAAAACTTTGGAATGCAAACATTTCAATGTGCAACGAATACATTGGTAAGTTTATGAAGTCAATTCAAGAAATAGCAATGGTTTGAAGGCGCATGGATTAATCATATTTGATTCTACAAATTAATGCTTGGTATATTGTTTGGTTGATAATACGTTGATTGATTCATAGTTCCAAGCTATGTATTAGCATTGATTAATGTTAAACCTTGGTTGAACGATTGATTGACACGATGGATATGGTGTTTGAATCGAACTGTACACTTGACATGAGTCCCAGTAGCTGTGATGGTATATTTTCCTCATTTGTATTACTCTCTGTACATATTTCGCCTGATCTGTCAGATAAGCATGCTTCGCTGTATATAATGTTTTTTTATTTTTGGTTATCGTTTTAAAATTCGATTGGATTTGGGTTTTGATTCGATAGATCATCGAATAGATATGATTTTTTAAAATTAGCTCGATGTTCTATTGATAATACAAGCTGTTAATATTTTTAGACTGTTGATTGATATCCCGAATTTTGAATACAGTAGATGGTGTAATTCGATTTGGTTAATAGATGGGTTAACTGTTTCAATTTTCTTCGACCAGAATTCATACTTTCCTATTGATACATAACCGAATCGTAACTGATTTGATTCTCATTGATTGCAACTTATTCGAATTGGATTTTAATTAAGGTTACGATGTTGTTTCTATTATTAACTCCGTGAAAATTGGCTTGGATTATTGCTCGATTCACGAATCTGTAGATTTTATCATGCTTCTGTCCATTGACTGTGTAAAGGTTCTTGAATTGATATGGTTTCATCTGATTACAATGGAGGTTGTTTATGCATTGTGATTTTAATTAAAAGTTATCAATTCATTACTATGATTAGTCGATGACAGTTATGACCATATCTATGAACTGTTGGAAATTCAACATGTAAAGTCTATGACTAGATTTATGGATAGAGTTATGCATGTTTTATCGTGACCATTTTTTACTATTTATTAAACGATTTGGATTCTATGCAAACCGATAATGATTGTTTTGTATCTCATACGATCTGGTTTACCATTAATTGCATCCATGGAACAATCTTGTTAAGATTTGATTTGATTTTATGACAATTGGGAAAACAGAGTATTCCCACTCTGTCCCGATTGTATTCTATTTGATTTGATTTGATTAAAAGGATTATCTTTCCTAAATCATTTGTAATTTGTAATGATTGGATTCGATTTGATTTTGATTATATATCTGGTCCTATTTACTATTCTAGACCAGCTACAAAATCAGGAGATTTTGTAGCTAAGTCTATAGAGTCATTTGTTTTAATTGTTTTCTCAATAAAATACTCCTCTAACTTGATCTTTATGTCTATTACAGGCAAATTCGAATTTTTTATGGATGTGAGGAGCAGTTGGAAGATATCTTAAGGATTTCACTAGCATTTTTAGTTACTTAGTTTAAGAGGTTTTTGGGATTATTCCCAGATTTTGTAAACTGTTTGCTATTATTCACAAGGATGTTTTACCTTGTGAGAAACCTATATAAACCTATGGTTTTGTAATAATCCATCATCATCAGTTTTGGAAGAACAAGGATATGTAATGCTGATTCAAACTGGAGCAGAATTGATGCGTTGTTATAGCTTTTTCTTTTCAATATATCGACACTTTGTTCCAAGTTTTGTATATCATTCTGTCTATGGTTTAGTATTACTTTGCTATCTAAATCACATGCAAGTGATATAATTTCTTATTGTTATACATATTTTGTTTATTTCAAAGAGATAAAAGAACATAACAGTTGTTGATTCATTTTATGAATTATAGCTTTGTCTTCTTCATTAGTTGAATTATTATATAAGTTTGCTGCATAATAGGTTTCCCTTATTGCAGAGATTTATCATCAGAAAACTATTATGATTTCTTTTATGTCTTGTTTGTCCTGTAACATACTTCAAGAAGCAGCACAACTGATCGTTTTCGATAGGCTTAAGGATTAAATGGTGTGAATTTCTTCCTCCAACCAGCTTAAGAAGTCATCTTGCACAGGACAGACTTGGAGCGTTTCCAGGTCAATTAGTTAGTTGTTTACTCTTTTCATTAAGTAGTTTAATATAGATATAATTTTAATTTGTTTAATTTCAGTTAGCTTTACTTTCTTATTCATAAATCATAAAATCCAAAAAGAGTTATCTTCGCTGTGTTGGGACAGCAAGCAATTAGTTTCACAGGTTTTATTCAAATCTGTAGATTGTATGTTATGTATATTTGTGAATAAATTGTAATTGACTGATAATTAGGTAGTTGATTTGAGTTATTATAATCATAGTTAGTATATTGTATATATAAGTAGTTAGTAATTTATAGTTATATTAGTGTAGTTAGTTTAGTTTGCTTTATTAGTTTCTAGTTTCCTTTATTAGTTTATTTCTTTTTTCTTTGTTTTATTAGTTTCTAGTTTCCTTTAGATTTATTAGCTCAAATCATTTCTCTTTGGTTTCCTTACGAGACCTTAGGGCGGCCAACGGAGCTGTTAAACTCGTCAGGGTGGTCCATTCCAAACGGATTGGGTTATTTAGACAACCCTGGACCGGTTCCACTCTCCCAGTTGACGGACGATCAATTTCGCCCATCAACAAGACGATATTGGGTGTGATTTGTTCGACATGATGGTTTAATCAAGGTAAATCCGATTGGTGGATCTTGGCATTTACTTATTCGAGTGGAATAGGGACGTGGCCGAATTGAGACCTTTATGTTTGATGGGTGGGTATCCCGGTGTGAATTTCGATGGAATTTTGGCATAATGTCACTTTATGTCTTAATGGCGTCAGTTAGGGTACCGAAATGGAAATAAAGGTTTGTGACTAGACTGGGTTTTAAATGTTTGTCTGGTCTCTAACTCGGATTGGATTGGGATGCCTAGCGCCTTCGACCACAAAGGTTGTCTCTGCCACCTTTAATGACTGATGTTAATGGACTTTTCCATACTTCATATATTGTACTACTGAGTCATCCGTTCTGTAGCAACCAACATCTAAACAAAACAAAATGAACTATGTATTACGGCATGACATTACATACATAGACATTATTAACTGATTTTACAACATTAAAAAAAAAAAAAAACTCAAATATAACTATTGTACAAGCTTTGTTGAGTTTGAGCGACTGTACTTGTTTCTCAGTTTTCAGATAGGTAGGGCTTCAGGCGGGCACCGTTCACCCATCCTGGTCATAGAAAACCATCGAGTTGCACAAGTCTGACTTCTCCTGAGGGTCGGATCTCCGCAACTATGAAAGGTCCCAACCAATGCATATGCAATTTCCCAGGATGCTTCTAGTATCGGTTGTTGTAGAGTAGCACCTTATCTCCTTGTGTGAATATATTGGTCGTAATGTGTCGGTCATGCCACGCTTTTTGTCTCGCCTTTTCAACTGACTGATGGAAGTCTGCTAGAAATTTGGTTTCTTCAATTTCTTGTAGCTCTACAAGTCTCTGCTCCACTGATTCCTCTTCTGTCATATGTGTGGCTTATGAAATATATAGGCTTGGAGTGATGAACTCTGCAGGCACCACTGCCTCTCTTCCATAGACTATCTAGAACAATGTGTATCTTTGGAGTTTCTTTGTGGTTGTCCTATAGGCCCATAGTACCACTGGAACTCTATCATCCCAGTCCTCTCAGTTTTCACAACAGACCTTTGTTAGTCCCCTTCCCAGGATTTTGTTGAAGGCTTTGACTATTCCGTTGGCCTGTGGGTGGTATGGACTACTTTTGTGATGTTGAATCATAAATTATGTTGTAAGTGTTTCTAGGGTGCTACTGATGAATTGAGATCCCTGATTGTTGGTTAGGCTCCTGGGACATCTGAAGCGGGTAATGATATTTTTGAAGATGAATCGGGCAACCGTATCTGTCGAACACTACTGTACTGGTGCTACTTCTGCCCAACGGGTAAGGTAGTCAGTTGTGGTGATGATGTATCTAGCCTTTGAATGCTTGGATGTGGGTTTGATTGGTCCGATGAAGTCAAATTCCCATTTCTCAAATTCTTGTAGAGCTCTAACTGGTTGTAGTGGTAGTTCATCTCAACGTGAAGGCTTGCCCACACGTTGACAGACATCACATGATCTAGATTATGCTTTTTCATCCTTGAATAGTGTATCCCACCAAATTCCTACTTGTAGAACTTTCTGGGCTGTGGCCTTTCCTCCTATAATTCCACTATGGAATTCCTAGAGTATATCCTACCGTTCATGATCTAAGACACATCGTCTGAGGATGCTATCTAGTCCTAGTTTATATAATTTTCTGATGATTAGCTTGTAGTTTGTGGCTCTAACAACCATATGGTGTTTCTGGGTTGTAGAATATGTTTCAGGATAGGCCCCTGTACTGAGAAACATTGCTATATCCTCCAGATATTTCGGTATGGCCTCAATCCTAAACAAATCTACATCTGGGAGTTGGTCGTCCACTGCTTTGCCACTCTTTCCTAATTCTAGCCTGGATAAATGATCAGGTTCGACGTTTCATCGTCCCAGCTTGATGATAACTTTGAAGGAAAATTCATGAAGTAGCAGTAGCCATCTACAAATTCTCCCTTCCAACACAGGCTTGTGAACTAGGTATTTCAATGCAGAATGGTCATTAAATAATTTTAAATGAGAACCTAGCAGATAATGTCTAAATTTCTGTAAACAATAGATCATTGCTAATCCTTCTCTTTTGGTTGTTGTATATTTGCACTATGCTTGTGATAGCTTCCATCTCGCAAAGTAGATGGGGTGATCCATAGCTCTGTCTCCAGGTTGCATTAAGTTATCTCCTAGCGATATTCCTGAAGCATCTACATGGACGTGGAATTCCTTATCCCAGTTTGGGAATATCAGAATCGTTGTTGTAATGAGCTTCTCCTTAAGTGTCACAAATGCTTTATCACATTCGGGAGTCCATTGGAACATTTCATCTTTTTTCAGGAGGTTTTCCATAGGTCCAGTGATGTTGGTGTCTCTTTGGATGAACCTGTGATCGTAGCTTGTATGTCATAGTGTGGAGCACAACTGTTTCATACTCGTAGGTGGCATCATATTTGCAATTGCCGCAACTTTAGCTGGGTCTACCAATACTCCTTCTCGACAGACAATGTGGCCCAACAGATTTCCATGTGGCACACAAAAGATACATTTTCTGAGATTTAATGAGATTTGCAATTCTCTACATCTATCAACCATTAGTTTTAGTAGTGCTTCATGTTCCTTGAGCAGGCTATATATTGTCCAATCATCCATATAGACTTCTATAAATTTTTGAATGAACTCTCTAAAGGTTGCTATCACAATATTGGAGAAAAATGTAGGGGCATTCTTTAAAACAAATGGAATCACATTGTATGCAAAAGATCCCCATTCTGTAATGAAAGTGGTTTTTGTCTTGTCTTCTTCAACGATCCTGACTTGATGGTATCATGAAAATATGTTTGTAAATGAGTATGATTCCTTCCCCACAACATTTTTGAGTACTTGATCGATAAAAGGTGTTGGGAAATGGTCATGCACACAGGTGGCGTTGAGACTCCTCTAGTCTACATAGACTCTAATATCCTTGGTGTCTTTCTTGCTTTGGATGACTATCGGGCTAACCCACTCTTCTTCTTCTATCGGAAAAATGAGACCTGCTTATAACATCTTTTCAATCTCCTTCTTGAATTTCTCTTTTACTCTTGGGTTAATACAGTATGGTCTATGTCAGATAGGCTTGGATCCTAGTTTTAACTCGATCTTCATTTCTCCCATGACTCCTTTGATTCCCTTTAATTTTGAAAAGGTCTTTGGGAACAAATCCTCATATTCTCACAGTAAACTCTGGATTTCTTGACTAGCTTGCTCATCCTAGTAATTTCCCACCATAGCTATCTTAGGTTGCTCTTCGGTCCCTATATTGAGTCTCTTCAATTTTAATGGGTGATTATAGTAACTATCGGTCTGGATAAGTATGGTGTTTTGGATTTCTCTACTCCCTTCTATCTCTTTGATGGCTATATTTCTTAGTCCTTCTAGTTCATCTAGACTCTCTAGATCGTTTTTGATCTGATAGCACTCTACATGCTTATCGATCAAGGGTAAGTGGCATTTAGTCAGAAGTTCTTGGGTATGCTTGGGACATACTATAGAGTTTGATCTCTTATTGTTATTAGTTGTAAACAAAAGTTCTTGAATTGTTTTCAGAGATGGTTCAATTTCAGGGTACTTACTTGTGAATGAGAAGTCCTTGCAAAATTGAGCTGCCAGTGTTTTATAGTTGTTGGTATGTTTTATGGTTTCCTCATGTACAAACCAAGATTTTTGGATTGGACCTAGATAATGGGGAAATACCTGAACCCAAAAGTGAGAGGGTATCTCCGCAGCCTACCACTGTGTCACGCACTGTTCAATGTGTATTCTAGGGTCCGAATCTTCGCTGAATAGTTGTGCGGTGGGGAGATTCATCTTCATCCCTACTTCCCACTGCTCCTTACTCTCGAACCTATAATCGATAACTTGTTTTACCTCATCCCATGTTCTGAGTATGAATTTATGAGTGGTCCACCATCTGGCGGGGTTGTTCTAAAAATCTATATCTAGTACCAAGATTCTTTGTTCTTCTCTCACATACTCTTCCATGTTCTGCAAAAAATTGTCTAGGTGTGAGGTGCCATCATATACCGGGTGTTCTCTATCTTTGGTCCTAATCCATCTGGTCATTCTGACAGTTGCACATCTTCTTGAGAATCGTTCATGCAAGATTTGTTGCCAACTATCAAAAGCCAGTTCTGAGTCTTCGTCAGCTGACTATATACTTCTCCTGCTTACTAATCCATCAACCGTAGGGTTCATGTAATCAATTCTTCTCCCTACTGTTACAGTGTACAACTGGTCTAGGTCTTCTTCCTCCATATTATTGCCGGTTGGTTCTATGTACTTGGGTCCTACATATGGATCCAAAGTTTGAACTACCTTGATTCCCTCTGCTTCAAAAGTCATGGTTTCTTTCTTTAAATCGATCACGACATAGTTTTTGTAGGCCCAATTGATGCCAACTAGCATTAGGTAGGGGTCCTTATCTCCCATGATATTAATGACTTCAAAGTCAGACACTGTTTTTACTCTTGCTACATCGATTTCCACATTCTCTAGTCTTCCTATGGGAAATATACAGTATTGGTTTTCCATTCTTAACTAAATTGGGGAATGTGTCAGTATTGGTTTTCCTAGGGCTTCCCAGGTCTTTTTGGGCAGAATGTTCACATCTGACCCTAGGTCTAACATGACATCCTTAATTTTGAATTCATCTAACTAGGCTACCAGTTAAAGTTCTTTTTCGGTTCTTGCTTTTCTTTGCTGCACTCTCTGAGTGCTTTTCTCAGGAAGATTAGCCCTTATCCTTTCCTATTAGGTTTCTTCTCTCCCTAAGATTAGGTACAATGCATTGCGCAACTTTTCTGTTAGTTGATCATTCCCCAGAATGTCAGAGAATAACTGAAACCAAAGGTCAACTGTGTTTGGAGGTTGCTCAGTCTGTCTTGGTATGACTATAGGGTTTTTGGGTGCAGGGGGTCAAGTAGGGGCTTGCACCATCTTAGGGTAAATATTCGAGTAGTTGGGGGGGAGGGGGGGTTCCTTGTGTTTCACGACTAGGAATATTTTGGAATAATTCTATGGCATATTTAAAGAACAATTTTTTGTTCAGGGGGTCATACCTATCTCCCTTAGGTGCTTCTTTCTGGATCTGAGGTAGAGTATCTGCATCAACTTCTGTCTTCGCTCCTCCTCAAGTAACAATATTAATGTTGGGAAATTGTCCCTTAGAAATCCTCTTGATATCTGAATTGATGAGGTTAGTTCCTCTTTGCCACACCCTATATTCCCACTTTGCAATTAATTATGGATAGTATTCAGTTGCATGTTTGTTGGTTCTGCAGTGAGAGAACCATGGCCGCCTTGGATGAGGACAATCTCTAGACAAGTGACCTTGTTCATCACAATTATAACATCTTCTTGGTCCTCTTCCCTCAGTTCTCCCTCCTCTGAAGTCTCCTCCAGCTACACCTCCTCGACCTCTTCCTAGTGATGTGTTTGGTACTATCGAATACTTCTGCATGATGGGGCATTATCTTGGTCCATGCCCGTGGATTCGGTATATCTCACAATATTCTGCTGTTGGTGTTGCTTGTCCTCTCGGGAAAGCGTGATATGGGGTGGGTTGATGGAATAGTGAGTTTGTCGATACTGGTGCAACTCCTCCTGTGGGTCTTGCTAGGGGTACCATCAGATTCTAAGGAGGTCCCAGTCCCCACATTCATGGACGTTCAGTTTCCAAATGAACTTCTGTATAGCATCCCGTGCACCAAATCTACGGTCGTCCTAGTCTAGGTATCGTCAGCTTTGGAATATTTTTTGTAAGTGTCGATATCTTCCCTTGTAGTTGCAATAGATTCACATCTACTGGGGGTATGGTTACTCTCAGGTTTCCAAGGTATCCTTCCATGGATTCAATCTTCATTGATTGTTCCAAGGCGTCTGTCAATGTGGCTATCTGATGTTGTGTTAGCAGAATCCGAGTCAGAGGCAACAATCCATAAATGTACCATTCCCTTTCATGTTCTTCGTGGATTGGATGTGCCAACCTCCCTATGGCATATTTAAACTTCTAGTTGTACCGCTAGGCTAATTTTCCTTCCCTCTGCTAAATTTCGTGCAACTCAAACAGAGCCTGTTGTTCTAACTGAGGCAGTTTGAATTATGCTATGAACCTTGTTCGTACTTGGTCAAGTGTGAACGCTTGGCCTTGCATCCCTGGAACTCCTAGTTCAATGATCTTCATTTACCACTTGAGAGTGTGACCTCTCAAGGTAGTCTAGAACTCGACCAACTTATTCTCATCCAGAGTCCCTCTGGATCTCCAAATGGCTTCGCACAAGAACTAGTGTTGCTCAACGTCTTCATCTCCCTTACCCCAAAATTATGGGTATCTAGCGATCGAACCTCCCATATGGTTGGCCATTGCTGAACTTGTTTTTCCTATCAGTATGAATCCTAACGGTCCTGCTTGCGATTTATCAGGGGATCCCAATTTCCTCCCTACACTCGTACTTCCTGGTTGTGACTGACTAATTAATTGTACTGGAAAAAAAATGAGAAGGTAGTAACGGACTTACTACTTGTATAGAAGGCACTTTGGGTATGGGTGATTCAGGGCTAGCACCACTAGCTTCGAGGTGGTTTTATTTGATCTGGGGGGTCTCTTTAGCTTCCACTAGGACGATAGCTTAGGCTGGATTCTTAATTTCTCCTGTTATTAGGGTAGAATCTTCTCTTTCTCCTCCAAGATTCATGCTGGCTTGCTCCTCTCTTACCTCCACACTTTCTCCTTCTTGTCCCTCTTCCTTGGGACTTATTTCTCTCTTTGATTCTCTCTCGTTCAATCTTTGACTGTCCTGTCTTCTCATCCTCTACAGTTCTTCCATCTGTCTTTCCTCTACTTCTCCCAATCCTCCTTCTTTCCTCAACTTTTCGAATTGTCTTGCGGCTTTCTTGATCTTGAAGAGCCACCACTTCTCAACTATGGCGAATCTTTTCAAGGCTCATTCATCTATTGAGTCCATTTCTTGTTGTTTTTCCCCCATTTTTCAAAGAACCCTTCCCCTTTTCTCATGCCATGACCCTCACCCCATCTCGCCCTACCCCAAGCAAGGGTGTTTACGAAACCATCTCAGTTGGGGACATAATCAACATCCCCTCGTCCATCAAGAAAGCCTTAATCCATAGGGGGATTCCTCTCAACAGTCTTCCCCTTGCACCTTTCTTGAAAATTTCCTTTGCCCGTGAGAAAGATTGGTGGTTCTCAACTACAGATTCGATTATGTATCCTTCTAGTGTGGTGGTAAACTAGAAATCCACAGCTCGTGTGACTGGGCAATCCAACCTCTGGAGTTCTGCTAACTTTTTGGTATCCCATGTACAAATATTCTTAGTCTAACCCTGGAACTCTGGAGCTTCTCGGAGCCTTTTTATCCAGTGAAAATATTCTTCAGGGAATTTAACCCAGAAAATCTCATACTAGTCACTTGCTCTTTCTGAGTAAAAGATTGCTTCATGAGTATTTTCCAATGATTTTCTTCCTAGTTCTGCTTCTTTCCATATGAAGGAGTCACAGTTCCTTTCCCACCATTGATCAATACTAGATCTGTGGATCGGTGGTAGCATTCTCCCTACAGGTTCCCTTTTAACACGGGTCCCAACAATAGAACCATTTTGTTGGTGCAGAATTTGATTAGACCAGGGTCCTTCTTAGGTTACCAACAAAAGGTACCATGTAGTCTAGAGTGTTGGAATCTTCATCTCCTCCAAAGAGAAGAAGTCTCACTTGAAGCGGTGCTGAGATAGACAGATAGAGAAGGGTAGGAAGAAGACTAAAGAGGATCCATAGAGCATTCAGAACTCATTCTTTTTCTTGTGCAAGAGTTGTTAAAAGACATGAACCATCTAAATGTAATAATTTAACCTACTTACATTGCTAGCAACGATTAAAAATAAAACCATCAAATAGAACTCATAAACCATAAAGAAATGTTGTAATGCGTAAGTAAACATACAAAGACACATCATATTTTAAAATTTGATCCTTCTTCATATTACCCTTGATATCTTTCTCTATTAAAGACTCAAACTCACTCAATAGGGCATATTATATATTCTTTCTTGTCGTCTCTCAACTTTACAGTAGGTATCAATTGTTGATTAAGGTTGCTTGTCATTGATGTCAACCCTTGAAGAAAGCCCCACAACACAAATGTTTGGGTAATGGACCCAATATTGTTTGATGTAAATATGATTCATTATTTTCTTGTCATGGTTGATAAGAAGTAAAGATGGATGAACTCCAAAGTGGTCCCCTTATGGTGAAATCCCTTACGGGAAGATGCTTTGCGGAGTAAGAGAACCCATTCTTAATTGTGGAATAATGATATGAAGGACAATGAATTTTTTAGGTAAACTATATTATATGGATAGTTATTTTCATTCCATTTCCAATGGTATGTGGAACGTCACATAACTCCTCACGGTTAGAGAGTTATGGCCATGAGAAGTTGGAGAGCCCAGGTTTGGGTAATGGACCCAAGTTTGTTTAATGGATAATGATATAAGTTATGATATATTTTTAGATAATACTATTCTATATGGATAGTACATGTCATTCCATTTATGGTGGTATGTGGAATGTCACATAACTCCTCATGGTTTGAGATTTATGGCCTTACGAAGTTGGAGAACCCGCATATGTCATCTAGAAGCCCCAAAAGGTCAAAGCAATCAAAGTGGTTTAAGAGATTTTAAAAGGTAAATAATAAAGTGAAGTAATGAGTGTATTATAATTCAAATTGAATACAAAATAAATTATTTCAACAATAAATTTAATGGAGAAATAAGAAGTCGGTTAACCCTAAAATAAGGAAAGTGGGGCCAAGTGACCTAGAAGATATTTTAAAGGAAGCTACTTGGAGAGTATAAATAAGAGGCAAGGCTCTCTCATTTTAATCACACTTGAGCATATTAAATATATATAGGTGTCTAAGGTAACCAAGGGTATCTAAGTCTAAATTCCGAGGGAAGGTGAAGAAAAGAAGGCCAAAATGCAAGGAAGGATAAATTCTTTTGATGGTGCTTTCTAAGGTATGTTATTTACAGGGCATCTCACTATTTTCGATATAACTTTTTTTGTATAATGATTCAGACCATGAAATTTCTATTCCATTGAGAAAACATATCCAAGTATCTGTGGTAAAAAATTCATCTTGTGGGTCATTTTATTTTTGGAGTTACACTCTGTGGAAAATACGGTTTGTGGCTAGTCCTAAAACTAGTCAAAAACAGGTGTTTCGGGTAAAAGCGTCATAAATTATTTATAACAGATCAAAATTAAGTGAAACCAAATGTTTTGGTTAGGGTACAAGCTTTAGTTATTATTTGTAACAGTTTTAGATCAATTCAACAAATATTCCGTGTGGGGCACGCTCTACAAGGTCGCTCTCTAGAGTAAGCCAAAATTCAGTAAGGTATGGAATTTTTTCTATAAATCCTTTTATGAGAGTTTCCAAGTAGTGAAACTTGTATTAATTTCACAAAACACGCTAAAGAACATTGTGTATCAGTTTCAGATCGTTATACATTACAGGTGCAAAGTTATGATTACTTCAAGTTAGGGTTGTTGACTAATTCAAAACTAGGCATGTGAGACTAAATAAAAGTTTGATGAAAATGCTAGTCCCTTGTTGTTGAAGTTAAGGAAGGTTTGTAGGAATGTGATCATATACACTAGGTCTATTATAGAGCTACAAATCATATTTGAATGATGAATTTGATGAGGGCTTTTGGTTGAGGTACATGTTGAGTACATGGTTGAGACAAGTAGTTGATGAGTTGGCACATACATGAGGTGTATAGTTGCTGATGTTGGTA
>JZKD02S1672663.1:1948776-2023373 GCA_000966675.3 Picea glauca
AGGAAGCTACTTGGAGAGTATAAATAAGAGGCAAGGCTCTCTCATTTTAATCACACTTGAGAATATTGAATATCTATAGGTTTATGAGGTAACCAAGGATATCTAAGATGAAATTTTGAGGGAAGGTGAAGAAAAGAAGGCCGAAATGCAAGGAAGGATAAATTCTTTTGATGGTGCTTTCTAAGGTATGTTGTTTACAGGTCATCTCATCATTTTTGCTATAAATGTTTTTATATAATGATTCATACCATGAAATTGATATTTAATTTTGAAAACATATCCAATTATATGTGGTAAACAATTTATCTTGTGGGTCATTGTATTTTTGGAGTTACACTCCATGGAAAATAGGGTTTGTGACTAGTTCTGAAACTAGTCAAAAACAAGTGTTTCAGGTAAAACCGTCATAACTTATTCATAACAGATCCAAATTCAATGAAACCAAATGTGTTGGTTAGGTTACAGTCTTTAGTAGTCTTTTTAACATTTTCAGATCAATTAAACAAATATTCTATGTGGGGCATGCTCTACAAGGTCGCTCACTAGAATAAACCAGAATTCAACAAGGTATTCCATTTTTGATATAATTCCTTTTATGAGAGGTTCCAAGTAGTGACACCTAGAGGAATTGCATAAAAAAAACTGAAGAAAATTGTGTATCTATTTCATATATTTATATATTACATGTACAAAGTTATGATTACTTCAAGTTAGGGTTGTTGACTAATCCAAAACTAGGCATGTGAGACTAAAGAAAAGTTTGATGAAAATGATAGTCTCTTGTTATTGAAGTTAAAGAAGGTTTATAGGAATGTGATAATATACACTAGGTCTATAACAGAGATACAAATCAGATTTGGATTATGAATTTGATGAGGGCTTTTGGTTGAGGTACATGTTGAGTACATGGTTGAGACAAGTAGTTTATGAGTTGGCACATAAATGAGGTGTATAGTTTATGATGTTGGTACATATTGATGAGTCATAGTTTATTAGTATTTGACACATGATTGGTACATACTTGGTACATGGTTGGATACACTTGTTTATGGTACAGGTTGATTACAGCTTATTTGGTACAAGTTGGTGCATGGTTGATGCACTTGTTTATGGTATAGGTTGATTACAGGTTGAGGTACATGTTGATGCATGGTTCAGATTTATTGGTACAGGTTTATAGTGGTATATCTCACAGTGACAGGCTGGCAGTGGTTTCATCATTCTACTTCTACTTCAGGGTGGCAGGACAGGGCAAGGATAGGTGGTTGTATCCGCCTTCCAGTTGTAGCTGGAGAACATAGGGGGTTCTAGCCTCCTTCTAGTTGTAGCTAGAGAATTGAGGAGTTGGAGCTTCCCTCAGGTTTTAGCCTGAGAAACCAGGGGGTTGGAACCTCCTTCTAGTTGCAGCTGGAAAACAAAGGAAGTTGGTGCTTCCAATGAATGTAATTCTTCAAGACACATAGGAAAAAGCATTCTATGGTTTTCTCCCGATTTGGGTTTCCACGTAAAACACTGGTGTACTGTGTATGTGTATGTTTGTTCATTTGTTCATTCCTTTTTTACTCTTTACTTATTGAATGATAATGCTTCATTGATATAACACTTGGATTATATGGTTAAAAAGAATTAAATTTATCTATTACTGATTCACCCCCCCTCTTAGTAATCCAACATCAATGACTAATCTGAGAACTTGGGAAACTCTGATCAATATGAGACAACTCAGCCTAACTACTCAAAAAAAACAAAAACCCAACCCTTTTACAATTATGTTCAACCCTATATATAGTTGGGTTGTGTCTTCCTTCTCCACTTTCTCGCTTTCTTGTTCTATTGCAACCATTTGTTGCTTAGCTGGTGTTGCATTGACTTCCGCAACTACTTTATGTTACTCTTTCTCCCAGCCTATGATGAAGTTTGCGCAACTTGTTCTTAGTCAAAACTTGCGCAGTTCCTTTCCGAAAATGAAGGGCCCAACAAATGGTATGCACTCGACTAGAAATTTCTCATGTAGTGGGAGTATTGGGTAGGTACATGTCGACACTTGGGAAAGAGAATTGGGTGGATGTCAAGAGAGTGTTTAGGTATTTGTGTGGCACAAAATATTAAGTGATATTATACCAAGGTAAACCTGAAGCTTAGAGGGAAGTAATTGTACATGGCTTTGTCGAAGTCGACTGGGCTAGAGATCTGGATTGACAAAGGTAGACTAGTGGATATGTGTTCAAGATTTTTGGTGGAGGAATATGATGGATGAGTAAGTGAAAAGAATTTGTATCCTTGTTGACAACAAAAAATAAATACATGGAAGACACTCATGGAAGAAAAGAAGCAGTATGGATGCATCAATTTTGTTCAGGGATTCGGTTTGAGTAGATAACTATGAAGATAAATTGTAATAGTCAAAGCACAAAATTCCTAGAAAAGAACCCAACTAACTATTCCAGGATGAAGCATATTGGTGCATAATATCATTTCATGAGACAAATGGTAGAAAGAAAAAAGGTATTGTTGGAGAAGGTAGACACTTTAGAAAAAATAATAGACTCTTTGACCTAGTCTATGATTGTTTTGAGGTTCTCTTGTTGTAGAGAGGCAATAGGAATTTCTTCCCTAGTTATGTGAACAAACGTTCAATTTATCTTGTATCAGAAAAGAATACAACAAGTGGGAGAATGTTTGGTTGTTATATTCTTTATAGTTAAAGAATAATCAACTGAATGTCTAGTCAAGGTGGATCGATTGGGAGATTAGTTGACCAATGAGTCAAGTCAATTTCATGGACAAGTTGAAGTTGAAGTGATTGATCAGGAAGTTGAAGTCAAATTAATTGAAGGGAATTCGAAAGTTCAACCAATGGGAGGCCAAGTGGAAACCAACTGAAGATCGACTCATAAGCTGACTGAAGTCTACTATAAAAAAATATTGAGATTCTTGGGATTGAATTCAATTATCTACATATATTTGTAACTATTTTTGGGTGCCATGATTTAGTATTTTTCATGCTATAAAGCCTATAAATAAGGCATGTTGTAATTGTATTAAGTTGATATTCATGTTAGTTTTATTGGTCATTTAGATTTAAGATGAATTGGATGCATGTTTGTTCTTATGTCAAGAAAGAGAGTATCATGGTGATTGTGTATTAGGTGTAGACCAAGGTTAGTCATGTAACTCTTTATTGAATGAATGAATAAGACAAAAAGAGAGAAATACCTTCAAGGAATGTTGGTTTTCCCAGTTTTAGGTTTCATGGTAAAATATCTATGTATTGTGTGTGATTGTCATTTATTTGTTGCTTATATCTATATTCTCTTCCTGGTTGGTTTAGTGTGGGTATTTATTTCCTAAAACGTAGTTGATAGAGCAGGGATTTATTTGACCAAACACCTCACCTTGTGGGTCACTTATCATCATAGTACCCAATAAGGATGGGACTTAGAAAATGTGCATCAACTACAGATATTTGAACAAGATCACACTCAAGAACGGATACCCTCTTCCTAGGATTGATGATTTGTTTGACTAGTTGTAGCATGCCAAGCACTTCACCAAGTTGGATATCAAATTAGGATACCACCAAGTATTGCATTAAAGAATAAAGAACCTATGATACTACCTTTAAGACAAGGAAAGGTCTGTATCAATGGTTGGTCATGCATTTTGGTTTATGTAATGTACCAACTACATTTTCATGATTGATTATTGATGCATTGCATCCCTATTTAGATTCATTTGTAATAGTGTTTTTGGTTGACGTATTGATTTATATCTATTCCTAGGAAGAGAACATCTCACATCTCATGCAAGTGTTACAAAATCTAAAACAACATTAGTTACTAGCTAACCTCATGAAATGTAGCATTGCCCAGCTTAAGTAGGGAACATTACTTGTGGAAATACACATAAAAATGAAATTTTATTTTGCTAATAAAATCTGGTAGCTTACCAGTTGTGATTTAAACACATATTCAACTAATTTATTATACCCATAATTAAATGCGTCTAATACAATCTAAATGGATATTAATGTAGCTAATAACACATTCACAATAACAATTAACCATTGACATATACATAGTTAAGAACAACAATTAAATTTATGGAATAAATCGACAAATAGATAAACACATATCTTTTATAAAAGTATTGTGCAACTAGTTGCTTGGGAAGGATGTTCCACCCAAACATAAACTTATTATTCCAGTTCACAATAGAAATTCACCCCCTAGCTGGGGATAGGAATCCATAAAGAACAATGCCTCTCAAATTCCCTCATAGCTCCATATCACAGAACCCACTCATTTTTCTCCTACAACTATCCCAAAATTCATCCATCTCTCTTTGTCTTGACCTGCCAAACTAAAGGAATGTACCCCTTCATTTCTCTTATTCCATTGGTCATCTCATTCATTTATTATATTCCCTCTAGATCAGGTACCTAGGAATCTCTCTGTTGGGAACTCAAGGGAACTGATTGCCAAGAAAACCACCAACAAAAACAACAACAAACACTTGTTGATACAATACAACTCATCTAGAAGTTCACTGTTTAGGCCTAATGACTCGGTTGTTCAATCTCCATCTCTAAAGTGCTCCAAAATCTATCTAGAATTCTCCGTAATTCACCCAAAATTATTGTTCCATCTCCAAAGATATTTATTTTCTCTTCTCTTCATGTTATTCATCTAAAACTAAATGTGAAAAACTTCTTGTTACTATCCATACAAATTTCCTCTCTTTCCCTAAGATAGTTCATTATTTACTCTACCCAATGTTGATTATACCTTAGCCACATGCTCTCCAATAGCTATGGGATGTGAATCTCACACCCAACCTATGAAATATATTCAATGATTGGGCTCTCAAACACTCAACCAAAAATATAAGGCTTTCCCCAAATGATAATAAAATTTAGAAAAGTAGGTTTGAATTAATACCCATAAATTGTTTCCCTTTGGATCCCTCTTGGACACTCTCTAGGAATTCCCCTCTATTGTGGATTAATCATCCCCCATCTCTTTCCATATCCCAACAATAGGTATTACATTATATTTATTTACAATATAGGAAAATACATTTTCCATTCACACTGCTTGGCCATAGCCACATTTATATCTACATTATGCATTAATTAAATTGAGGATTATAGTGGGCATGTTTCATTCCCCTTCCCCTACAATTGTGCATCATCCTTGATGCACTACACCATGCCAAAATAAATATATTAATTTGCATCACAATACTTAGAAAATAAAATATAATTCTGCAATATTTACCCTCCAACAATAACCCCAACCACAATTTCTCATCCTTCTCAACATGTTGTCCCAAGGAATGTGCCCCCTTCACTACCTTCAGTACATAATGCTACACCAATAGTTTAGAAAGGATATCATCATGGGAGACTAAGAATTTCAAATATGTGGTTTTGGTAACTAGTTGCCCAAAAATGGAGTCTTGTATTTTTTGTTCCTATTTTCTTCAAAATTGGCAAAATTTTGCAGGTATTCCTCCTGCATGGTTTCTTCATGCTCCCATGTTACATATTTAGGATCATAGTAGGTCCATTTAACCTTTACTAGTGCTATGGTTTTGTTCCAGATCACTTTTACTTTTTAGTTCAAGATGCATACTGATTCCACCTGGAAATCCCCTTCCTTTTCCACCTATATCATTGTCCAATCAATTATGTGGTTAGGGTCAGGAACATATTTTTGTAATAATGATACATGAAAAACATTATTCAGTCTCATGGATGTAGACAATGCTATCATATATGAAACTAGCCCTATCTTTTCTAATATTTTAAAAGTCCCACAATATCTTGTTGCCAACTTTGGGAAACAACCCAATATTATCAAACTTCTTTTTTCTTTAACTTTTAGGAAAACATGTTACCCCACCTTAAAATCTCTAAAAACTATGTTCTTGTCTGCATAATTTTTTTTCCTATCATGGGTGGCCTTTAAATTCTACCTAATCATTTTCATTCGCTCTTCCATTTCATTTAATAAATCCATCCCAATGATGGCTTTGTATGCTAGGTTATCCCAACTCACTGGTGTGTTACACTTCCTGCCATATAAAGCTTCAAAAGGACTCCTTTTTAATGAGGATTGATACCTATTATTATAAGAAAAATGAATTAAGTGGATATAGTATTCCCATTTTTATGGTTGATCCATCACATACATTCTCAACATGTCTTCAATTATCCTATTGGTTCTCTCTATTTTCCCATCTGACCCTGGGTGATACACCGTACTAAGATTCATATTTGTCCCAAATCCTTTGAACAAACTTTGCCAAAATTTGGATGTGAACTTGGAATCTTTGTATGAAACTTTCCTTAGGAACCCCATCTATCCTAGTAACTTCCTTCATGAAAATATCTACAATTTTTTCTTCCTTGTGTGTTATCTTCACAGGAATAAAATGTGTTTCCTTAGTCAATTTTTCCACCACCACCATGCTGGAATCATGCTACTTCACTGTTCTGAGCATCTTTGTAATAAAATCTACTATAACCACTTCCCACTTCCATTCTAGAATCCACAATGGTTACAACATTCCCACTGGATTTTTTTTCTATTGTCACCTTTTGGCACTCTAAACACCGCGCAATGTAGTTAGCCATGTCTTTCTTCATTCCAGGCCAAAAGTATTGGCTCCTTACAACTATAATGGATTTATGATATCTCAGGTTCCCATCATATGGAACATTATGAATTTCTCTCAGTACTATATTTTTCAAGTCCATACAATGTGGTACATACACCTTGCCTCTGTATAAGAGGATTTCATCCTCTTTCAATTCATAATTTTTAATTTTTTTTGTAAATTGCCTTGTTGTAAGTTTTCCTTTATTTGCAAATAATGCTTATCTAAATTTGTTGCTTCAATAATTTTATATTTTAAATTTGTTCTATATATGTTGATGGATGAAATATTCACTTCATGAGCTCTTCTGGTGATTGCATCAACCACCTGATTTTCCTTGCCTTTGATATGTTTAATTTTGAATTCATACTCACTAAGAAATTCCAGCCACCTGGTTTACCTAGCATTTAATGTTGGTTGTCCAAATAAATTCTTCAGACTATAGTGGTATGTTCCTATCTCAAATATCCTCCCCATGAGGTAATGTCTCCACATTTTTAATCCATGTATAATTGTTTCTAATCCTATATCATGAGTAGCATAATTTCTCTCATGCTATTTTAATTTTCGAGAATCATAACATACTACATGATATTTTTAACTAAGGATTCCATAAATCCCTTCCTTTCACGCATATGTGAACACTACAAAGTCTTGATCTAGATCTACAATATTTAATATGGGCACACTTGTCAAAATATTTTTCAACTATTGGAAACGCTTTTCACATTTTGGTGTCCATTTGAACTTCACTACCTTCTTTTGCAAATAAGTGATTGGTATTGAAATATTTGAAAACACTTTTATGAATCTTCGGTAATAACCGACAAGACCCATAAAGGACCTAACCTCTATCACATTTATTGGTGTTGGCCATCCTCTAATGGCCTTTATCTTCTTGGGATCTATTGTTATCCCATCCACTGAAATAATATTCAACAAGTAGTGAATTTTCTTTTTATAGACTATATACTTACTTAGTTTGGCATACAATTTATGCTCCCTTAGAACCTTTAGCACCATTCTTAGATGATATGCATGCTCCTCTTCAGACTTAGAGTAGATAAGAATATCATCTAAGAAAAAAATCACAAACTTGTGTAGATACTCCATGAACACTCCATTCATTAGACACATAAAAACAGATGGGGCATTTGATAGTCCAAATGACACTACCATGAATTAATAATTCCCATACCTTGTTTTAAACATTTTCTTGCTAATATCTTGTTCTTTTATCCTCAATTGATGATATCCCGATCTCAAGTCAACCTTGGAAAATATTCTTGCACCTTTCAGCTGATCAAATAAATCATCACTCCTTGGAAAGGGGTATTTTTTCTTTATAGTGACCTTATTCATCTTTCTGAAATCAATAAACAACCTTAAGGTTCCATATTTATTCTTCATAAAAAGAACTGGGGCTCCCAAATGTTTCACACTTGGGCGTACATACCCCTTCTTCAAAATCTCAGCTAACTGCATCTGCAACTCTTCAAGTTCTAGTGTGCCCATTCTATAAGGTGTCTTAGACACTGGGGTAGATCTTGACACTAAATCAATAGATAAATCGGTGTCTCTCTTCAATGGAAATCCTAGTATTTCCTCAAAAACATCTCTAATTTTTTTTAAGACTGGATGATCTTCAATAATTTCCACTTTATCACTAACTTCCTCTTCCATGTGGGCTGCAAACATTTGACATCCCTTTCTAAAATGATTTTTTTGTTGCATGGATTAAATTTATCTAACAACAACTCTCAGAATGCCTTGAATCTTTCCTTTCTTCCCTTTCTCATCAAGAAAATTTATCATCTTGTGGTAACAGTCTAGGACAAAATGGTGTTTTTCCAACCAATCCATTCTAATTAGACAGTCATAGGAAGCCAAATGAATAATATTCACATCTACCTTTGTGTTGAGTCCATTCATGTCTATCAAAAAATATTTAACCAACTCATTGATCTTTCTCTTAGCCCCTGTTGCTAACAAAACTAACCAAAATTTATTATGCTTACTCCTTTGCAAGTTAAATATTTCGATAATGTTAGAGTTTATGTAACTATGGCTAGCTCCAGATTCAATTAAATTTTCTATGGGCTAGTTATCAATCTTAACTTCCACTTCAATCATGGGTTATCAATATTCTTCTTTCTTATTGTCCAAGGCTGCATAAATACTTGGCATGATTCCTCCCATGTCTTACACTATTTATCCTCCCGAATTTTGTGGACATTCCTCATTATTTCTTCTTTGTGAGGGAAATCCCTATACAAGAGATTCCCCTCACATCCACAACATTGTACAGTCTTCTACCTTATCCTTTTTCCAAAATAATCTATTGTCTTTTGTTCATTTTGGGTTTTCTAGCCTTGTTGATTCGCTTGGGAGCTATTCTTGAAAAAGGGTGGCTTAAAACCTTTCTACATTAAATTATCCCTCTTTCCTTTCATATTTTCATTCCAATTCTTTTGAAAGACTAGCCTCCCTCTTCTTTTCTTATAAATATCCTTTTCTCTCCTTGTGGCTTCCTCCAAAGTCCTTAGGTTATCAATTGTATATTTTCACTATAGAAGGATGGTAACCCACTCAAAAACCTTTGTATTTTTACTTTTTCATATTTTATGAAGTCAACATACTTCAATAATTCAAAGAACCTCTTCTCATACTCCTCCATCGTCATGGTTCCCAAGGTGAGTTCAAATAAATATTTCATATTCCTCTCATAGTAGTGCTCAGAACATTATTTCTCTTGGAAATATCATTTTAAATTTCTCCTTGAGACCCTCTTCTCATCAATATGATTGGATTGTTTAAGCTGATACCACCACATCATTTCCTTTCCATGCAAGTGGTAGGTTTCATTTGTTGTTTCTACCCTGGATGGGTAATCACAAAATTGGAAATATGTATTCATTTCCAACAACTAGGTCTCTACCACTTCTCCCTTCCTATTCTCACCACTGAAAGCTGGTGGCTTGATATTCTCTAGATCACCTTGCAAAATCTCTCTCTCTAGCCTTATCCTATACCTCTTGATAGGGGACACACTTGGGATGCTCCCTTTCCCTAAACTAGCACGATATCTGCTAGTGGATTTCTCTAGGGAATGATGGTGTCTGCTCCTACTCCTATAATTCCAATCATTCTCATGCCCATCCCTTCTACTATGGGATTTGGATGCCATCACTTTCCTAGAACTAGCTTCATCCTTTGTTCTAGAGTCTTTATTCGATTGATTCTACAACATGTTCAAGCTTTGAAGTATCTCTTCTTGGGCCTTCATAATATTTTCATTATCATATCTATAGCTCTACACTTCTCTATGCATGCTTCTCATAATGATAGATTATTTCCTTCCTCTTCTTCTATTTGAATCAGTCTCAACATTCTCCATCCTGACATGCAAACCTATGAATTCCTCTGCATGACTGTAGAACGCTTGGGAATATTCCATTTCTATGGTTCTCATACAAAAACCAAATTTCCTTTATGAAACTCTAATTCTGTAGAAAATTTTCATGCAAACAAATTTCATTAGAAGAAAATAAATACATAGACAATTTGGGAAAGAAATCATAAATGTTTCTGCCCTTTAATGCCACCAATCATATTCTTTTGAGTTGACTGTAAAATTTTCTACTCAAAATAATTTGTTGGGATAGTATATGGATTCTCCTCCTCAAGACCTTTCCATCGACTATTTATTTTCCCAACTTTGATTTTCGAGCAGAAAGTTATGGTTTTCATAAGTTTTGACCATTTTCCCTTTTTCAACCCTGCATGCTACATATGTCCTCTTTCTCTCTCAACACATTTTTAGATACCCAGAACTCCAATCCAGCTCCATGAATGACTTCTACAGTCCATGATATTTCCATAGACTTCTCTTGGGCCCCAAATTGACTCTTGATCTAGGAGTTATGCCCTTTAAAATAAATCTGGTGCTAAATTTTTACCCTTTATTGAATTGGTTGTAACTCCCTCATACAAGCTTCGTTTAGAGAACAGTTTAGCTTGTTGGAAAGATCTCTCCAAGCTCTATCATTTGAGATGAAAATATAAATTGCACTTTTTACACTTTATTTTTGTGGGTTTTCATTGGATAAAAACATTGTTTGTTCCATCAAAAATTCCCTGCAAGATGAAGACCTTCAAAAACAAGATTTTTTCATGGAAATATTCACTAATTTACTATTGTAACAATCTTTAGATCCAAACCGTTGATATGAAAATAAAGATTAATCCTAATCATTATTTTTCTTGGCCTTGAAAATCTATCGCTAGTCCTCCACAAGCAGGTCAGAACTCATCTTCGGAGTCTTTCCTATCACAAAAATTCAATTGTTGGGTACGTGAATTTCTCGAAATTCATACTATGAAACATTGTCAGACTATTCTTATCTCAAACCCTTCATTGGAAACACAACTTCCATGTTTCATGACCTTCCAAAATTTGAGCTCTAATATCCTATCGAGCTCTCCTATCAAACTCTCCCATTTAAAACCTCCCCGAACGAACCCTCTCACAACCTTCTTCTGAAGACTTCCACTTGAATGTTATGTGGCATTAGATGATTCAATGCCCTTCCTGACATGTCCTCTAACATAGAATGATGATGTGGAAACTTATGTGGTGTTATCCTTCATCCTTGTCCCTTCCAAGAGAACATGCTCCTTTGATATATCAGACGATTGGTAATCATGTCGCTCAATGACCACGATCATCTCGACGTCCAAAAATTGTGCACTATTTACCTCGGTCAACCTGATTTTGTCAGACGCTAAAAGACGTCGAACCCTTACGAAAACACCTTTTTGAAAGAACATCTTTGTGATATCTGACGGTTGAGGATGACCCTGATTGATCTAATGAATCTCACTCTTTTGAATTCTTCCATTGGGATTCTCTTCTTCAAACTTTAACTCATGTCATGCATCAAGACTCTTTTGAAACCCGACTCCAAGTATTTTCGAAAAATTCTTCCCGAAGGATTTTCAGGAATGTTGGATTCTATGGGATCACCTGGTTCTACTTTAGGTTTCCAACAAAACCCTGCAAACCATCAGCCCGTCTAGAGATGATAAGAAAATACTGTGCACAAAGTGCACAATGCAGTCTCACCCGAGATGGCTTATGGGTGACTGCAAGACCCAAATTTATGCAATCTTGGAAGGGAGGATACAGTGGGGTTGGTATACATTCTTTATAACTCTAAATACATCAAATATATCATTCTAACACATCATTATATACAAATATACCATTCTTTAATCATTTGCATTCATTTAAGACTCATTCTTCGGTAAATATATTGACTATTCTATTGCGCACTGCATTTTACTACTAACATATTAATCCATTCATAACCAACTAATGGAAAGAACTAAGATAAAAATTCCACACAGAGACACAAATTTTGTCGTGGTTCACCCCCTTGGTCTACGTCCACAAATATTTGACTTTATTTCCTATTTTATTATTCTTCATCAGGTTTATAGCACTGTGCATATTACATTTGAGGCTAACAAGATCGCACTAAGCTCCACAACTTGTGACCTTACCTTCCATTACAATGCAAATCTTTGAAAAAATATCTACTCATATATTTATCTCTATCTCAAAAACTCGCTCTAAGATATCATCCAACATTAGCTCATGCTAACCTCATGAACTAACTCCTTTCTACTCTACACTACAATATATTTATATTACAAAAAGGGGTTAATTAACCATTACAACAATGACCAAAACCCTAACCCACTAACCCTATGTGGATCAGATTTTTCCACTTTCTAACTTCCCGGGCATGGTTGGTCCAAAATTCAACCATTTTCCTCGTTGATCCACATCTTTTGTCCTTCCTTTGACTTTCCTTCTTTTTCAACACTTATTTTTCTTTTTTTCTAGTGTCCGCTACTTTTCTAGTCCATTTCCTAACTACCTTCATTAATTATTACACTTTTCCCAAAAATGATCTGCACCAACAAGCCCCCAACACTCACATGTGGCTCATCCAGATCCACTCAGGTAGTGTGTGCCTCTTCTACTGACTTCTCTAGCTTCTGGAACCTGCCTGAAATTTTTTCAACTTGAGATTTTACTTATGTGTTATTTTCTAGTATAGTCTTCACATTCTATGCAATAATGTTCTCCTTCAACATTTCCCCACTCTCCAAGCTAGCTTGTTCAAACTAACACTTTGCGGCATCAATTTCTATAAGCATTTTTTCTACGCCTTCCTATAGTGTTTCTAATTGAGCCTTCCTTGACTGCTTATCTGCTCATATCATCTTCATCTCTTCCTGCAAATTCTTCATTTCTTGTGCACTTTTCGACCTGTCTGGTATTTTCAAAATATTTATAGCTTCTTATTTTTGGTCTAATTCTTGTATTTTCTCATCCTCTTGAATATTTTTCCATAACTGCATGCTCTTATCATACAACTCTGTTATTTCCCGGATTATTAGCGCAATTCTCTCCGTATGACCTGTAGCCTCTTTCTCCCTTTGTGTTCTTACTTCTGGTAGGGTAGTAGGTACTAGAATATCTATCAACTCTGTATTGTGGGATATGTAAGCCTCCATCGCTTGTGCTATTTTCTCAATTTTCTCTTCTATGGGTATATTCTACCCTTCTGCGCTCTCAGGAATGGTTTTAAATGCTTCTTCCACATGATTCTCTATTCTTTCAGTGCGTTTCTTTTTCTGTCTTCTCACATTTCTATGGTGTGTAGTTTATTTTGGTTCTTTCATTCCAATTTCTATCTTATTGCATATTGTATCATCTAAATGCATGTCTACCACTTATCTATCTACTACATCTTTTTGTATTTTTCTTGTTTTTCCAATTTTTTGTTTTTTATTTTTATAACTCCTACTATATACACTATGTACAATTCTAATTTTATGTGTTGCAACTACTAAGGGTTACTGGGTCAAGTGTCCCTATAAAATTTCAGTTGAATTTCATTCACCAATCCTTGAATCTATTTACCTACTAGATCCTGTAACTGCACAACACCTCCATCTGTGATAGACTTTATCTCATATGGCCCTAGCCAATGAATCTTGAATTTTCATGGGTGTTGTAAGTATTTGTTGTCATAGAGAAGAACCAAGTATCCTTCCTTAAAGTTTTTCTTCTTAATGTATCTATCATGACCAACTTTTTCCTTTGCTTTCTGTACTTCCTGATGGAAACCAACCATAATCCTATCCTCTTCTAGTTCCATGAGTTGAGACAATATTTCTTGAGTTGTGCCTCTTTCTATCATGTTTGTAATGGCTGCAATGCATAGACTAGGTATCAAGTACTCTAAAGGGACTACTACTTCCTGACCATACACCAATATGAAAGGTGTCTACCCTGTGATTTTCTTGCATGTACTTCTATAGGCCCATAATATTGTTGGTATCTTTAGATCCCAATCATCCATGTTTACATTGCAAACTTTAGTTAGGGCATTCTCCAATAATTTATTAAATGATTCTATTGTTCCAATATTGACTTTCTTTATCTTCAGTGGTGCAAAGAATTCTTATGACTGTAACTTTGTGCCTTGTACTTCTCTTCCCCTTCAACTTTTGTTATCTGAATATTGTGCGGGTTTTCTTATTTTGAATCATCTTCTTCGACGTGGTAACAATGTAGCAATTGTCTGACTATTTGTTGATTGTGATTTTGATAATTTGTAGCATCTTTCATCCTTCCTTTGAATTCCCTACTTTCTCGATGCTACTTTTCCCTGTTTTCTAACACACACACACCTTTTCTGGTCCATTTCCTAACTACCTTCATTAATTATTACATGTTTCCCCAAAATGGCCTATGCCAACAAGGAATTCCTTGCTCTGATATTCTACGATTGAATCTCGATTGCAAATTTTCCAGGTGGAATTAATCTAGGTCGTCGATTACTAAAATTCACAACCATCATGAAACTCACAAGATTTTGACCCTCTAGGAAAAAGTCATTTGTGCAACCTACACTCAACGACACAAATTTTATTCTTTTCTGCTCTGAAGCACTTAGGCTTGAAAATCTACTCATAATTTGGAAATTTCACTAATGTTCACCATTTCCCCCAAAACGTTTCTCAATTTGTGTTGGATCCTAGCCAATACAAGATCAGTGTTGAACCTTGAGCTCTAATACCATTATGTAGTGTTCCTTAGCTTAACCAGGGAACATTACTTGCGAAAATACACAAAAAAAATAAAATCTTTTGCTAATAAAATCTTGTAGCTTACCAGTTATGATTTAAACACATATTCAACTAATTTTTGATATCCATAATTAAATGCATCTACAACATTCTAAATGACCATGAATGTAGCTAATAAATCATTCAAAACAAAAATTAACCATTCACATATATAGAGTTAAGCAAAACAATTAAATTCATGGAATATCTTAGAAAATAGATAAGCACTTATCTTTTATAAAAGGTTTGTTAAACCAAATTCTTGGGAAGGACTTTCCACCTAACCATAGACTTGTTTTTCTAGTTCTCAACAACAATTCACACCCGAGTGGGGGATAGGAATCCATAAATAAGTATTCCTCTCATAGTCCCTCATAAATCCATATCACACAACCCACTGGTTTTTCTCTTACACCTATCCCAAAATTCCTCCATCTATCTTCCTCTTGACCTTCCCAACCCAAGGAATGTACCCCTTCACTACTCTCAGTCCAGAAGTTGTCCAATTCATTTATCAGGGTCTCTCTGTCTTAGGTATCTAGGAACTCAAAGGAAATCATTTCCAATAAAACCACTAGAAAAAACAACAACAAACACTTCCTGATGCAATGCAACTCACCTACGAGTTCACTCTTCAGGATTGACAACCTGGTTCTTAAATTTATAGCTCCAAACTAATCCAAAATTTCTCCATCATGCTCCATAATTCTTCCACCCTTTTTGTTCCAACTCCCAAGATATTTCGTTTCTCTTCTCTTCATGTTGATCATCTAAAATTGAATGCGAAAAACTTTTTGTCACTACCCATACAAATTTCCTCTCTTTCCCCAAGAAAGTTGACTTCTCACTCTGCCCATTGTTTATTGTACCTCATCCCCATGCTCTCCAATAACTATGGTATGTCACTCTCATACCCACTCTATGAGATGTATTCAGTGATTGGGATCGCATACACTCAAATCAAAATAAAAGGTATTCTCCAAATGATAATACAATTCAGAAAAGTGAGTTTGAATTAATACTCATAAATTATTTTCCTTTGGACCCCTCTTGGACACTCTCTAGGCATTCCCATCTCTTGTGGAATAATCATCCCCCATCTTTTTCCATATCCCAACATCTGGTATTACATTATATTTATTTACAATTCAGGAAAATACATTTTTCATTTACATTTCTTATCCATAGCCACATTTATATTTACATTATGCATTAATTAAATCGATGATTATAGTGTGGATGTTTCATGAAACATTATTTTTCTCAGCAGTCATTGGTCTATTTGGGGTACATGATTGATGGAAAGGGATGATTTTAAGGATGGAAATTTATTTTATATTGTAGAAACCTTGGCGAATCTTACTAATCCTTCTTATGACAACTATAAATGTTTGGCGATATTTTTGTAAAAATATTCAAATTTATAAGGATTTTATATAGTATTTATAAAATTTTGGTGATTTTTAAGGTAAAATAATTTTATCCTATAGAATTTGGGCAAATCGTTTTTAAAATAACGAATCTCATTTTTGGAAAAACCATGGAAAATTAGCCCATGAGAAAAATTTAGCCCCTAAAATCATCCATGGATGGAAGGGAACTTAAGAAATATACCACAAATATGGAGGCCATCATCAAGTGGCTAGTTCCTACTAATGTTATTGAATTTAGGAGCTTTATTGGGGTAGCACAATACCTAAAAAAGTTCATAGTATCATTTTCAATGGTAGCTACACAATTCCATGCCATAAAAACCAATGGTAAGAGTTTCTAGTGGGAAAATAACTAACATAAATATTTCAACGAGTTGAAACAAAATGTCAGTGAAGCTCTAGTTCTTGCATTGCTTAATTTTCAAAATCCTTTCGAAATCGAGATAGATGGAAGTGGCTATGTTATGGGATTATTTTTTATGCAAGGACATAAGCTAGTATGGTATCATTCTAAAATGTTTCATGGGGGATTCCTAAACTAGTATACCTATGATAAGGAACTTTATGCATTGGTTAAAGATGATAAGAAGTGGAAGAACTATATGATGAGCAAGGAAACCATAATTCACACTAATCACCAACCACTGCATTATTATCAGGACCAAAGTAAGTGATCCATAAATGAGAGGATTATAGCCTATCCATCTCACCAACATGGAAATATATGCAAAAAACTTTAACCTTAGCTCTTTGGATGACAGGAAAGACTTGACCAACCAAGCCCCAAGTCGAGTTGGCCCAAATAAAGATGAATTCAACTATCTGAAATTCTAGTCAGAAATATGAGTCGGAAAGATGAGTCGAAAGAAAATAAAGTCGAGTTAGAGGAAAATCAAGTCAACCAAGTCGAGTCAACCAAAGTCAAGTTGACCAAGAGAGCCAAATCAACCAAAGGAAAACTTGGTCGAAATGTTGGCATATTTTGTCGAAGAGAAGTTACTTCCAGTCAAATGAGAAGAGAGAGTCTCCCAAAGGGGAATGTGATATGAATCTTGGGGGTTTATATATGGATGGCTTGAATGCCAAGAGAGGAGGAGCTTATACGTGCCAATATTGCATGAAAAGAAACATGGAAAAAAACATGTAAATGATGTACTCAAGAGGTGAGGCTCAAAGAGGAGCCGCACCTCTAAAACTAATTACTAGTAAATCACTCAGAGCTAATTAATCTCATAATGAACAATAGAAAATATGAGATAATCCAAAATGGGTAAGTTGATATTATGAGAAGGATTTATAGGCCTTTATATAGCATTATAAAATGGTCCATTGGACAAAGTAAAAAAGAGCTCATTAAATGAGTCTCTATTATTATTATAATAGATCTAACTACCCAACCAACTGAGTAATGCAAAATAAAACTGAAACAATAATGGAAAGAGCTCATTAAATAAGTCCCTAATATTATTATAATATATCTAACTACCCAGTGAACTAAGTAGTGGAAAATAAAACCCAATGTCATAATGGATAGGTGTGACTCTCTTTGATCCATATGGACAACTTGTTAGCCCAATTAATTAATGAGGAGGTGGGCATCTCCTTGATCCACATGGACAATTCATTATATTTATATATTTATGAATTTTTCATACGAATTTATACCATATACCCCCTAAAATTCAGATCATTCCTCTGCCCTTAGAAAATGATGGTCCCCATCATTTCACCCATGCTAAAAAGAGAAACCCCATTATTGTACCATTATGATTACAATGTGAAAATATCCAATGAAGAGAATGGTTTTGTGTGGTTGACCCGTAATAGTTTATTTTTGGTTGACCCATAACCTAGTTGGCAATGGAATTGTACATGGGTAGAAAAATAAACAAATTTTAATAAAATCCAAATATTTAAAAAATAATATGGAAAAATCATGACTTTGGGGGATGTGAACATCCTTCTGCAAATATATTCATAACTTCTACTACAAGTGTTGAAATCCAATTCCATAAAATATACATTTGATATATTAAAGAGATATTTCCATCGGTATATAGAACTTGTTCTGAGGTGGCCCATGGAGTGAAAAAAAACCCAGGAAGAATTTGAAGGGCGCACAACCACACTGGTTACAGACATGTGTTGCATCAAACAAATATATCTCATAAACCAAACAATGAAATGAAATTCCATGAAATACCTATTTGAGATATTGAAGATATATTTTCATTCATATTTGGAACTCCTTATGTAGTTTTATTATCAGGGAGAAAAATACCTTTGAATATGGTGGCACGTGCGGCCTCCTTGGGTCAAATACATGTTGAGATTCAATCGATGATATCTCTCAAACCAAGAAGAAAAATGAGATTCCGAGAAATGCCCAGTTGATATATTGAAGATATATTTCCAGACATATGTGGAAATCCTTCTTTAGCTTCCTAAGCATGGATAAAAGTATCGTTGAATATGGTGGTACACGCGACCTCCTTGGGTCAAATACATGTTGAGATTCAATCGATGATATATCTCAAACCAGGAAGCCAAATGATATTTCGTGAAATGCCCATTTGAGATATTGAAGAGATATTTCTAATGATATGTGGTAAATCATATGAAACGATTTTTATAGGTCAAAAAACCTCTTTGAATTTGGCTGAGTGTAGAGCGCCATAAAGGACGCCAAGGGTTTGTAGAGCAGCATGGGTTGTTGTAGAGGTTGTGGAACCTCTGTGGGCAGCATGGACACCCTAGGAATTTGTTGAAAATTTTGCATACCAATGGATGTAGTGGATCCATGTATGGATTTAGTGAATCCATGTATTGTTCTCCTTGTAATGGTGAATGAAGATCCGAGGGAAAAAAAAATCCTTGTAGTGTCTATGGACCAACTCTGATGCTTACAGTGTATGGCCTGAAAAATGGATTACGATAGTACCAAAAGGAGGTTGGTGATTGGCGAAAATGTTTGAACCTGCAACATGCTTTAAACCCTTGTCCCGATGGATATCGTACCTTCTCTGATACCATCAATCTAGATCTTGGGGGCTGAGATCTAGATGGTTTGAATGCCGAGAGAGGAGGATCTTAGACGTTTCAATATTGCATAAAAATAAGCATGGAAGAAAACATGTAAATGAAGTACTTGGGAGGTGAGGCTCAAAGAGAAGCCTCAACTCTAAAACTAATTACTAGTAAATCACTTAGAGCTAATTAATCTCACAATGAACAATAGAAAATATGAGAGAAGCCAAAATGAGTAACTTGATATTATGAGAAGGATTTCTAGGACTTTATATAGCATTACAAAATGGTTCATTGGACAAAGTAAAAAAGAGCTCATTAAATGAGTCTTTATTATTAGTATAATAGATCTAAATACCCAAATAACTAAGCAGTGGAAAATTAAACTTGATACAATAATGGAAAGATCTCATTAAATGAGTCTCTATTATTATAATAATAGATCTAACTACCCAACTAAGTACTGGAAAATAAAACCCAATACAATAATGGAGAGGTGGAACTCTCTTTGACCCATATGGGAAACATGTTAGCCCAATTAATTAATGAGGAGTTGGGAATCTCCTTGATCCACATGGACAATCTATTAGCTTTATAGATTCATGACTTTTGCATCCGAATTTAGACCATATACCCCTAAAATTCGGATCCAAATACCAGTCAGAATGGGTTGAACCGTGATTGAAACAACTAGTTAAAAGGTGGATTTGACAACCAACGACATAGGAAAATGTTTTGGGGTGATTTTTGATAACCCATGGCACATACAAATGTATGGAAGTCTAGTTTAACACTCACTAGAAATGTAAAATTTTTAGAGGTCGAGTTTGTCATTCAACAACAATGAAACATTTATAGGGAGAAATTGATGGCCGACGAATGGGAAAAAGCATGTATATGGTCAGTGGGTAGTTAATAAACGACCAAAAAAGCTCATTTTTTGATATAAATGTTGGCTATGATTTATAGACAAAGGAAAACACCCAACAAATTTGAGACTGTGCCCTGTTAGCTCCCAAAATGAATCAGTCACTTGGTTTCATTTTGTAGGTGATAGCATGGTCATCTGTAGGTTTCTCTATTTGTTTTTAATTTCTTCTAGTGTCAAAACTTAGGTTTTAAATTCATGCCTTAGAAATAAGTTGATTCCTGAAGGTTGTTTCTATAAAACTTCGTGAAAATAATTTCAATAACTAACGCGTGTTGCAAGGTTGATGTTAGCTAGTGAAAGCGGCGAGTTTCAATGGTTAAGGAGTACTTTCCCGTAGACAGTTAGCTGGTGAAAGAACGAAACACATATTTTTCTTCCACGATGTTAGAAATCAAAAAGATGACAAGCTCGACACACGTCACATAATCATTATGAGGCATTGGTAAAAGAGAATGATGATGAGGATTCTGTTATGCACATCTAAATTGGATATTATGGTGGATCGTGTTCGTGAATGCATGCTTCAACAATGATGGCGTTGGAGATGATGAATTCACATTCATAATCACAGGTAAAGGAGCAATACTACTCATCCGGTGACATCAAATCAACACTTCACATTTTGAACATGCATCGTTCACAGGCAATATGTTATGGTTCCATATTTGAATTGGAAACACTGAGAGTTTTCACCAGCGCCAAACCTTAGCTCAATCAGGAAACTACTGTGACATTGTTTGCAAAGTGTTCGAGGTTTGAGTTACAGATGGAAAGGAAACGAAGTGGTTTATTACTGAGGAAAGAATTGGATAGCCTGTCTTTCTTACAATCACATCCAGATGTGAAAAAACATTTCTCAGACGCAGGTTGCATGGGTTATGTTGAAAGGTTACAAAATGGTTGCCACCAAACAACAACTGAAGCATTTGCTAAATCATATGATGGAAACAGAGCTAGTGTGTGTTCTATAGAAATGATAGTTGATTAAGCCGCCATTTCCACAACAACCATCTTACCTAGATCAAGCCAGAGCTGGTTTAAGACAACAACAACCAAGAATGTGAATTTCAGAGCATACCTTAAGGCAGAATTAAGAAATATCACCTGGAAGAAAAGCATGTCAGTTTCTCATCTAGAGGATGAATGGCAAGAACTGTTCAAAGGCATTCAAATCTATATAACCTCAGAAGGCAGGTGTGATAAGATGATTCTATATCATTTCAAACTCTTAGATCATTTCACAGGGAAGACTCTCCTGAATTTACCTTTCTTCTTTCACAAAATCCTAACCAAAGTATGTAAAAAGATTAGGGTTGAACCTCTAAGTCTGAAAAACACTCTTTGTCATTTCGGCCTGATCAAATTGATAATCCTAGAAGAACTAAGACAAAGAGGAAGGACTTGGCAACATTTTCTTTTTTGGGAAGGCTTTGAGACTAAAAATCATCCCATGAATGAGCAGAAGAAAGATGGGAAAAATAAATTAACTCCTCAGATCAGCTCAAGGAGGAGGAGAGCTCTTCCAAAACCACTAGAGGATAGGATTTCTAGGATAAAGTCTCAAAGAGCAAAGAAAAAATTATATTTTGAAACCAATTCAGAGCAGCCTACAGTAAAAAAGACAAATATTCTCAATCTACCATACACAGACTCGGAAACAGATCCAGTGCAAGAAGATGAAAGTCCAACCATTAAAAGCCCTGAACACTCCATGGAAATTTCACAAGACTGTGAGACTTTTACTCCCATTGATGAAGGTGAAACATCAAAGAGAAAAAATTCAAAGAAATCACAAAAAATTAAGCAACTGAAAGAGGTAATTGCTCATTAGGAGGTTTTGGAGAGAGTAATCGAGGCAAGATACAAATCCTTGTCTGACAATTTCGCAGAGACAAATGCAGCATTTGAGAAGTTGGCTCGTGAGAGTATCAAAGACAAAAAGAGAAAGAAGAAAATCACCAAGGACTATAACAGTTTATGGTGGTTAGCAAAACGCCTTAAGAGGAAAATTAAGAAATTGAAGCAGAAGCATTAGTCGCATCTAGATCTACAGGTATTGGCCTAGGTTGTTGTGAATATGCAGGGAGATAAATCAAAGACACACTAATTTTTTGGTAAAACAACAGTTTTGGAAGTGGAAGTTTCCTTTTTGGCCAAGACAGAACTTTCACCAGCGTAAAGGGTAAATTTACAACCAGTTAGCTGGTGAAAGGCGGAGCTTTCACCAGCTAACCAGCAGATGATAAGGTGAATTAGTTGGTGAAAGCACAAAAATATTTTTTTGAAAGATAAGATGGAGCAAGGCAATTTTTCAAGTATTTAAAAGGGGTTTGAGAGAATCAAAGGATTAACCACTTAATCAAGAAACACTCAACATCAGAGATTCGTGGATATTTTGAAGACCAAATGCTAAATTGGTCAACTAAAGTTTCGATTATGGTTAATTAAAGGAGTCCAGCTACAAAAGACAGGTGCCTTTACCTTTCCACGACACAACAGAGTCCTAAAGCTGATGAAGTACAGATGTCAATATTGACATAGAAGACAGTTTGAGTTCTAGGAACTAGTCTTTGTTTATCAATTGCATTTAGTTAGTTTTATTTTTTATTTTTAGATACAGATCCAAGTTTTTAGGATCTTAAAAACTGATTGTAAAAGGCTATAAATGCCTATATTTTCTAAGAGACAAGGGTTAAAACTGGGAATACATTTTGGCTATTGTATAGACTCTTATTGGATAATATAATTACAATCTCCTTTTGCTTTCAATATCAGAATTGTTCATGCATCTTGTTTCTGTACTTTATTTCAGTTTATCTTAGCTTTTAAAGACTGTCATCTCTTTATTAATCTCATAAATTTGAAGTGAAGGATTTATTACTACCTTGCATTAATCCCTACACCTATTTGTATTTGGAAATCAAGATTAGTATTCTTCATCCTCTCCTTTAAAAAATATCTGGTCTGATTATTGTCTTCTAAAAGCACTGTTTCATTTGAATGTATGATGAGTTGTCTATTACATTAATCATTGAGTGATCCCATTGTTCCAATCATACCTACATATCATATTCTTAAGTTACCAAGCACCTTTGATCTACAACCACAAAGGGTTTCTTGGAGTGATAACAAATTGGCACTGTTGTCGGGGAAAACAAAATTTAAGCTCTGCTTTCCTGGGATACGACACCGAGCTGATCTTTGATGATAGACAAAGATTAGACATTTTATTGGTTGTAACTATCTATCTGGCGACTGCACAAGTTCATCCTGGCTCCTAAGAGGATCAATACTAGGGAGAATTCACAAGAATCACCTGTCACACCAGTGCCCAATCCATAACTAATTCTTAGAAGAGGAAAGACAATCTAGGATCAAGCTTCAAAATCAGATACAGAAGGTAATCCTCTCTTTAGTTCTGGAAAATCTACTACAGAAAAATTTGAATTGTTTTCTAAGAGTGCTGATGAAAAAAAAAACTGTAACTACTATAGAAGAACAAAGTCCTTTTCATCAACAGGAAAATAGCAATGATGATGAATTGACAAATTCAAAATTGGTTGAAAAAGAATCTAAAACTTTAGAAAGAAATCATAGTTCTTCCTCTTTTGAGTCTTTTCATTCACAACAGAAAGAATCTCATTTAAATATCTATACTAGCCTCCTTGTTGTTGAACATATTCTTCAAGAGATGTCTGCTAAAGGTGAAGAAAACTTAGTTGAATAGCTTGCAAATTTTTACAGAGCCTCATATCAAACCTCTTTCCCATTAGAAGATTCACCTCCTTCACATTTCCCCAGTGTTGAAGAGTCAAAGAAGAAACTATCACCTCTCTCACCCCTGATCATTATGGCTACATCACCTCCTTTGACTAAGATGCAACAAATCCTAGCTGCTAGGTATGCGCCACTTATATTGCCAAACCCAGTATCAACTATACCGACATGAGACTATCAGATGTATATGCCCAAATTCATAGGTGAGGGCGATGTGTCTGTTGAAGAACATATTGAGGCTTTCTACAGTTATGCTGAAAACCTTAATATTGAAGAGGAAGATGTTTGAACACGAGTTTTTGTCCAAAGCTTAGATGGCCATGCTAGGAAATGGTTCAAAGAACTCCCTGCTGGTTCCATAGCTAGAATTGAGAAATTGTATGATACCTTCTTGAAACACTGGGGTGATAGAAGAGATTTTCTATACTATATCACAGAATTTGGAAATCTAAGGAAAAAAAAATGGTGAGTCAGTCTCTAATTTCACTAAAAGGTTTAATCGGATGTACAGTAAAATACCAGCAGAGATAAAACCTTCAGATGCTTCTGCCAAAATCACATATTCTGATTCTTTTGACTCAGATTTCTGTTTATTGTTGAAAGAAAGGAGGTCCCCTACACTATCTCTGATGCAAGATGTTTCCCTTGAGGTGGAATCAATTATTTTGGCTGCTCAAAAGCTAAAGGGAAATTCCGATAGGAGAAGGCCAAGAAATGAAGCTTCTTCTTCATCAAATGCTAACCCAAAGTTAGATAAAATGGCTAAGATGTTAGAGTCTCTAACCTCTGAGATATCTAAGCTCAAAATTGAAAATAAGTAGCTTGTAAAGGGAAGGGACACCTATGATTATGCAGGTAGAAACCCAAATCAAAATCCTAACAACTTCAGAAGAAATAATCAGCCAATGCAGAATTTGCAAAGAGAAAGGAATCCTACTGAAGATCAGAGAATAAAGGCTCCTCTTCAGAATGTCGTGATGGATGAAGATGAAGGTGATTATCAAGAATATGGAGAAGATACTATTCACTGTGTTGGAGAAGAAACATGGAAATCTTATCTGACACAACATGACTATGAAGAGGCATTGATGACTGAAAAAACAAAGGATAATTTTGTTGATGATGGAATTTTTATGATGGAAGATAAGAACAGATATAATATATGATCTAAGCCCAATACTCCCCAACAGAATGCACTGGCCTCTCCCAAAAAAAACATAGTCCCTGTTAAGCAAAAAGATCAGACATCAGAGAATCAACAAATGGATCCCTCAAAAGCAAAAGCATCAACTCCTCCCAAGAAGACTGTTGTCCCTGTCAAGAAACAAATTCCAAAAATTCAGACCTCTGTTGAACAACAAAGCATTCATAAAGCTCCTTTAAATGAGGTAAAAGTCTCTGATAAAGTCCCCTATTCTTCTAATTTTGAGGCTGAAATATAGAAAATTAAAATTCCCATTCCTCTGGTTGAGTTAATGAAAAATGAAACATTCAAGAAAGATATCCTCAAAACTCTGGATCCCAAATCTATATATCCTTCTGCTAATATTCTCAATATATATGATGAAAGGCCAACCATTACTCTAGGCCAAATGATAGAAGATAGAGATGAAAGTTGTCCTCCTTTTTACATCTCTCTAAATATTCATGAGAAAACATTACATAACTGTTTGTTGGACTCTGTTTCTTCTCACAATTTAATGCCAAAGGGGGTCATGGATGAGCTTGGGCTAGAGATCACTAAGTCTTACCATGATCGTTTCTCTTTTGACTCTCAAAAAGTCAAATATCTCGGAATGATCAAGGAATTGGCTGTAACTTTAACCCAAGCATCCATGAAAACTATGGTTATGGATATAGTAGTGGCAGACATCCCACCTAAATTTGGATGTTTGTTATCAAGATCATGGATGAATACGCTAGGTGGCAATATTCAAATGGATCTCTCCTATGCTACTATCCCTATTTTTGGAGGGGTAAACAGAAGGTTATACAGGGAATCACAACTGGCATATGTAATCAGTGACGAACAAAATCCATCCAACCATCCTATCTATTTTGTCAACACAGGTATGGGATCTTTCATTTTACAAATTGATGATTCATTACCAGATGCATTGCTGCTTAGAAAGCCCACAGTTCAGTCCACAGAAGTAGTAGAGGATGATATTTGGACAATGTTTTCTTATGGTGCTTGTACCAAATAATCAACAGGAGCAGGAGTGTATTGATTTCTCCTTCAAAGAAAACGTCTCATTTGTCCTTTAAGCTTGATTTTAAAGTGACTAACAATATTGCAGAGTATGAGGCACTGCTCCTGGGGTTAAATGCAACCAAAGAGATGGAGATTAAAAGATTACATGTATTCAGAGACGTAGATCTAATCATTCAGCAAGTAAATAAGTCCTTTCAAGAAAAACATGTCAGGCTAAAAGCATATAGAGACGAATTTTTGAGGGCAATTCATACTTTTGCAGATTTCAAAATTTCATATGTACCCAGAGCAATGAATGAATTGGCTGATTCATTAGCTGTGTTGGCCTGTGATTTTATACCTCCTCTACCTCATAAATTGAATTACAAAATTCAAGTTAAATATAGGCCATCCCTCCCTAACAATGTAAAATTCTAGAAGGTTTTCAAAAATGATGCCGAACTCACTAGATTTCTTGCAGTAATAGATGAGTTTGCAGATTTGCAAATTGATCAGGAGAATGAACATGACGATGAAGTTGAGAAGCCAAAATTTAGAAGCAAAATTGCAGCACATGAAATAGTATAGTTGTCCACCAACATAATTCCTAAAGGTTTGGTCCCTTTAGAAAAGATTTTTGATAACAATGATGTGGTTTTCAAATTGGAAAAGGGGGGAAAAGATTCAGAATTTTTGCAGTATAATGTAGCCAGTGAACATGATCCTAAATATGTCAACTTAGCTTCACATTTGAATGAAAAACAAAAGGCTGATTGTGGTGAATTGTAAAAGGATTTTGATGGCATCTTTGCTTGGCAATATGATGACTTGAAGACTTTCGACACAGAGGTAATTCAACACAATATCCCCTTGAACAAAGATACCAAACCATTTAGGTAGAAACATAGATCCTTTAATCCTATGTTGCTACCTACAATGGAAAGGGAAATCAAGAAACTATTGGATGCCCACATTATCATACCTCTCAGATATTCAAAATGGATTGCAAATCTTGTGCCAGTCAGAAAGAAGAATGGAGAGATCAGACTCTACGTGGATTTCAGAAATTTGAATAAGTGCTCTAGGAAGGACAACTACCTGCTGCCCAAAATGGAACATATTCTGCAGAAGTTGTTAGGATCAAAGGTGATGTCTTTTATTGATGGGTTTTTCGTATACAACCAGATCGTTGTCCATCTGGATGATAGAGAAAAGACTGTCTTTACTACTCCATGGGGTACGTTTATGTATGAAAATATGCCTTTTGGATTGATGAATGAAGGAGCGACATTCCAAAGGGTGATGGACATTGCTTTCATTAGGGAGAAAGACAAATTTGTCTTGATATATCTTGATGATATTACTATTTTTTCAAACATACATGAACATCATTTGCAACACTTGAAAAAGACATTCCTAAAATGTCAAAGGTACGACATTTCTCTTAATCCAAAAAAAAAAAAAAATTCACTTAAGGAAGGGAAATTACTTGGACATATTGTTTCAGCTAATGGGGTGAGGATCGACCCAAAAAGAGTAGAAGCTATTAAAAGTTTGTCTCTTCCTAGATCAAAGAAGGACATTCAGTCTTTCCTTGGGACTATAAACTTTATCAGGAGGTTTATAGTAAACTTTACAGAACTCATAAAGCATATCACTTCTATGTTAAGAAAGAACTCCAAAGTAAAATGGACTGAAGAAGCCAAACACTCATTTAATGCTATCAAGGAATCCATTATGACAGCCCCTATTTTAATCAGCCCCAACTTTGCCAAGGAGTTTTATATCTTTTCATTTGCTTCAAAAGATACAATTGCAGCAGTACTATTGTAGAGAAATGTCGATGATCAGGAGAAACCAATTTCCTTCTTCAGTAAAGTCCTGAGGGATGTAGAGGTGAGGTATGAATTATTGGAGAAACAAGCATATGCACTCATCAAGTCATTAAAATCTTTCATAGTTTACATCCTTCAATCCAAGGTAATAGCTTACGTACCTTCTAGTTCAGTTAAATATGTGCTTATACAACCTAACATAGATGGGAAAAGGAGTAAGTGGATAGAAAAGTTAATTGAATTTGATGTTGAAATTAAACTGGCAAAACTTGTGAAAGGTCAAGGTCTTGCCAAACGTCTTGTAGAAGAAAATTGTAAACTGCTTGAGATAAATTTGGTAAGTGTAAATGCAGATAATTTTCAGTCTTCAAAGGGTAAAGGAAGTGAGGAAATACATGTCTCATCTCACCTAGGATAAAGGAAGTGAGGAAATGGTAAAATCACATTATTCATTTTCTGCAAACTTTATCAGTCCCTTCAGATTTGACAAAAACACAAGGAAGGGATTTAAAGCTCAAAGCCATGAATTTCTGCATCAATAGCAACTTATTGTTCTGGAAAAATCCAATAGGTTTATTATTATGACTAAGGTCATGACTAAGTTCCATAATAGTGAATGTGAAGGACATCACTATTGGAAGACTACTGCACATAAAATCTTAAGAGCTGGTTATTACTAGCCATCCTTATTTTCAGATGTGTGTGAGTTTGTGAGAACATGTGACAAGTGCCAAAGGTTTGCAGGAAAACAACAACTAAAATATCTTCTCCTCAAACCTATAGTGGTCACAGGTCCCTTCCAACAATGGGGTCTGGACTTCATAGGTGATATTCACCCGCCTTCTAGCAGTCATCACAGATGGATCCTTGTTGCCACTGATTATTTTACAAAGTGGATTGAGGCCATTCCTACCAGGAACTCCAATCATACTGTCATCATTAATTTTCTGCAAGAAAACATATTCGCCAGATTTGGTTACCCTAAGAGAATAGTCACTGATAATGCTACTGCATTCAAAGATAAACACTTGGTAAAACTATGTGAAGAGCTAGGAGTTCATCTAGTACATTCCACTGCTTACTATCCACAAGGAAATGGCTTAGTTGAGTCATCAAATAAGATTTTAGTCAGAATTATAAAGAAGTTGCTTGAACAAAATACCAGAGCCTGGGATTCCAAGCTAAAATTTGCTTTGTGGGCTGACAGGGTTACAAATAAAAAGTCAAATGGTACATCCCCCTTCAAGTTGGTATATGGTACTGAAGCCATATTTCCTGTTCAACTTGCACTGCCAGTTGCAAAGTTTTTACAAGAAACTGACTCTGAACCAAGTGATTTAACTCGAAGGATCCACAATCTGGTAGAGTTGCAGCAAGATAGAGAGCACCTTTTGGAAAAGATAGAATTACACCAAGAAAAGATGAAGGAGATTTTCGATAAGAAAGTCAAAACAAATATTTTCAAAACAGGGGAACTAGTCTTAAAATGGGATGCAGCAAGGCAAGAGAAGGGGAAACACGACAAATTTGATGCTCTCTGGGCAGGTCCTTTTGTTATAACAACAGTTCAACATAACAATACCTTTGTTCTCCAAAATCTTGCAGGCGAGGAAGTAGCAGGTGGCCCTTTCAACGAGCATTTTCTAAAGACCTATTTTTCATAAGGATTTTCTTAAAGCCCTGTTTTACTAGTACATATTATTTTTAGTTCTGTTTTTTGTTCTTATTACTTGAATAACTCCATGCCCAATGGTACTGAGCAAAACAATTTTTCAAATTTTCAAATTGTAATAAAGGCTACTAAGTCTAACTAGGTTCTTGGTGACCTTATAGGGAGATATCCATCCCAGTTGGAGCCAAATGTTAGCTCCCAAAATGAATTAGTCACTTGGTTTCATTTTGTAGGTGATAGCATGGTCATCTGTAGGTTTCTCTAATTGTTTTTAATTTCTTCTAGTGTCAAAACTTAGGTTTTAAATTCATGCCTTAGAAATAAGTTGATTCATAAAGGTTGTTTCTATAAACTTTTGTGAAAAGACTTTCAACAGCTAACGCGTGTTGCAAGGTTGATGCTAGTTGGTGAAAGCGGCGAGTTTCAACGATTAAGGAGTACTTTCCCGCAGACAGTTAGCTGGTGAAAGCACGAAACACGTTTTTTTCTTCCACGATTTCAGAAATAAAAAAGATGACATGCTCAAAACACGTCACATAATCATTATGAGGTGCTGGTGAAAGAGAATGATGATGAGGATTCTGTTATTCACATCTAAATCGGATATTATGGCAGATCGTGTTCATGAATGCATGCTTCAACAATGATGGCGTTGGAGATGACGAATTCACAATCATTATCATAGGTAAACAAGAAGTACTACTCAACTGGCGACATAAAATTGACACTTCACATTTTGAACATGCACCGTTCACAAGCAATATGTTATGGTTTCATATTTGAATTGGCAACACCAAGATTTTTCACCAGCGCCAAACCTTGGCTCAATCAGGAAACTACTGTGACATTGTTTGCAAAGTGTTCGAGGTTCGAGTTACAGATGGCAAGGAAACGAAGTGGTTTATTACTGAGGAAAGAATTGGACAACCTATCTTTCTTACAATCACATCCAGATGTGCAAAAACATTTCTCAGACGTAGGCTACATGGGTTATGTTGAAAGGTTACAAAATGGTTGCCACCAAACAACAGTTGAAGCATTTCCTAAATCATATGATGGAAAAAGAGCTAGTGTGCGTTCTATAGAAATAATAGTTGATGAAGCGACCATTTCCACAACAACCAGCTTACCTAGATCAGGCCAGAGATGGTTTAAGACAACAGTAACCAAGAATCTGAATTTTAGAGCATACCTTAAGGAAAAATTCAGAAATATCACCTGAAGAAAAGCATGCCAGTTTCTCATCTGGAGGATGAATGGAAAGACCTGTTCAAAGGCATTCAACTCTATATAACCTCAGAAGGCAGGTATGATAAGCTGATGCTATATCATTTCAAACTCTTAGATCATTTCACAGGGAAGACTCTCCTGAATTTACCTTTCTTCTTTCACAAAATCCTAACCAAAGTATGTAAAAAGATTAGGGCTGAACCTCTAAGTATGAAAAACACTCTTTGTCATTTCGGCCTAATCAAATTGATAATCCTAGAAGAACTAAGACAAAGAGGAAGGAATTGGCAATATTTTCTTTTTTGGGAAGGCTTTGAGACCCAAACTCAGCCCATGAATGAGAAGAAGAAAGCTAGGAAAAATAAATTAACTCCTCAGAGAAGCTCAAGGAGGAGGAGAGATCTTCCAGAACCACCAGAGAATAGGATTTCTGGAATAAAGTCTCAAAGATCAAAGAAAAAATTAGATTTTGAAACCAATTCAGAGCAGCCTACAGTAAAAAAGACAAATATTCTCAATCTACCATACACAGACTCGGAAACAAAGCTAGAGAAAGAAGATGAAAGTCTATCCATTAAAAGCCCTGAACACTCCATGGAAATGGCACAAGACTGTGAGACTTTTACTCCCATTAATGAAGGTGAAACATTAAAGAGAAAAAAAGTCAAAGAAATCACAAAAATTTAAGTAACTGAAAGAGGTAATTGCTCAACAGGAGGTTTTGGAGAGAGTAATCAAGGCAAGATACAAATCCATGTCTGAAAATTTCGCAGAGACAAATGCATCATTTGAGAAGTTGGCTCGTGAGGGTGTCAAATACAAAAAGAGAAAGAAGAAAATCACCAAGTACTATAACAGTTGATGGTGGTTAGAAGAACACCTTAAGAGGAAAATTAAGAAATTGAAGCAGACGCATAAGTCGCATCTAGATCTACAAGTACTGGCCCAAGTTGTTGTGAATATGCAGGGAGATAAATCAAAGACACACTAATTTTTTGGTAAAATGAAAGTTTTGGAAGTGGAAGTTTCCTTTTTGGCCAAGACAGAACTTTCACTAGCGCAAAGGGTAAATTTACACCCAGTTAGCTGGTGAAAGGCAGAGATTTCACCAGCTAACTAGCAGATCATAAGGTGAATTAGGTGGTGAAAGCACAAAAAGAAATTTTTGAAAGCTAAGCTGGAGAAAGGGAATTTTCAAGTATTTAAAAGGGGTTTGAGAGCATCAAAGGATTAACCACATAATCAAGAAACACTCAGCATCAGAGATTCGTGGAGATTTTGAAGACCAAATGCTAAATTGGTCAACTAAAGTTTCGATTATGGTTAATTAAAGGAGTCCAACTACAGAAGACAAGTGCCTTTACCTTTCCATGACACAACAGAGTCCTAAAGCTGATGAAGTACAGATGTCAGGAGTGACATAGAAGATAGTTCGAGTTCTATGAACTAGTCTTTGTTTATCAATTGCATTTAGTTAGTTTTATTTTCTATTTTTAGATACATATCCAAGTTTTCAGGATCTTAAAAACCGATTGTAAAAGGCTATAAATGCCTATATTTTCTAAGAGATAAGGGTTAAAACTGGGAATACATTTTGTCTACTGTATAGACTCTTATTGGATAATAGAATTGCAGTCTCCTTTTGCTTTCAATATCAGAATTGTTCATGCATCTTGTTTCTGTACTTTATTTCAATTTATCATAGCTTTTAAAGACTGTCATCTCTTTATTAAGCTCATAAATTTGAAGTGAAGGATTTATTACTACCTTGCATTAAGCCCTATACCTAGTTGTATTTGGCAATCAAGATTAGTATTCTTCATCCTCTCCTTTAAACAATATCTGGTCTGATTATTGTCTTCTAAAAGCACTGTTTCATTTGAATGTATGATGAGTTGTCTATTACATTAATCATTGAGTGATCCCATTGTTCCAAGCATACCTACATATCATATTCTTAAGTTACCAAGCACCTTTGATCTACAACCACAAAGGGTTTCTTGGAGTGATAACATGCCCAACGAATCTCAAAACAAAATTAGAAAATTTTAAATAAATAACAACATATCAGAACAAAGGGTTGTCGATTTCCTCCTTTAGAATTAATATACGGGTATTATTAAAGAGATGTTCGTCTTGTTTTCTGACCCATGGGGACCATATTAATATAAAATGATCTCAAACTAAAGCGACATGAAGTCTCATTGCTAAGCCATACATAGACAATAATTAACTTACAACACACACCATTTACCATTCATAAAGAAATATAAACCACAACAATCATCACACATAAACTTAGAATTTACCTTGGAAACCCAAATGGAAAAACAAACATTCTTTTGGCTTTGGCCAAGATCTTTATTATTCAGTAATGAGAAATTTACAGGCTCTTTGGTTCATTTTTATGCTCCTAAATGACATATGGGAAGCCCCTTTACATCATTCACATCCAAAGAACCCCCCTCTCATTATGGGGATGCATGATATAGAATATTGAGTCAACTAGTAGGATAGTTGGAAGGTTAGGTGTCCCTAATGTTTATGCTTCTCTCCAATCTGTTTCTCCTTCTTTTATTTATGTGTTTGTATTTTATCCCACATGGAAATGGTCTCATGAAAGTCTCATTCATTATTTACATACAACAATAGATTTCTTGACTTCACATATATTACATACAAAATTGGACATCAATCGTGATGGCATGGGGCCCTTCATGCCAACAAGTCAATATCCTTCTTTGTCCATATCCTTAAACTTTACCTGTGTTGATCATCTTAGATCCTGTGTCGATATCCAATTTTTCTTGTCGGATCTGATTCACATCACACCTCCCCATTAGGAGGATTTTGGTCCCCAAAATATACCAATGATAACTGAGGGAACTTTCTTGCAATCTGGTTCCACTCATACCACTTTGCTTTCCTTATAGTCTATCATTTGAGACCAATCTACCAAATTTCTTGTTGTCCTCTCCTTGTGCTGCAAAACTATGTATTCCTTCAACTCCTCAAGACCATGAAGTGAAAGGTCTTAAAAAGTTAGAAGAACCTGATGTTATTCCTTCTCATATAGCATGGAGGGTTCGAAAAAATTCAAATATTCCATGTTCACCACTAAGATGATTTTCATATAAGGTGGAATTTTCAGCCTAAAGTTGTTCTCATTCACTTGTTCAATGAACTCAAATGGTCCATATATAAGAGGCTTGAGTTTCTTTGATAATCCTTGTAGTTGTTCCTTACAGAGATAGATCCAAACCTTCTCTCCAACATGAAATTTATGATCCTCCATGTATTGATCATGTTTGGCTTTGTACAACTGTTGTCTCTTATTGAGTTTCTCCTCAACCCTTAGATGTATATTCTTGATCTTTTCCATGAATCTTATTTCCTTTTGTTCTTCTCCTTGCATTCCTACTTCTTCCTTCTACTTTCCATAAATAATATCAAATCGTGAAGGAGGTAAATATCCAAAACAATTCTCTAAAGAATACTTATTCATGGAAGAATGAAGTGCTCTATTGTAAGACTCTTGATTCTAGACTATCTACTCATCCCATGTTTTTGGATGTTTGTTGTTGTAACCTCTCAACAATTTCACCAACTTCCTATTTACTACCTTGTTTTGTCCATTAGTACGAGTATGGAAGGAAGTGGATTACTTCAACTTGTTATCCATTCTCTCCCAAAGTTTTCTCCAAAATCTTCCCAAGAACCCAATGTCTCGATCAGATATGATGAAGGTTGACAATATGAAGTGTATCCAGACATGGATGAAAAATAGTTTAGCTACTTCTCATCCAGAGATTTCCTTCTTACAAGGAATGAGCACACACATTTTGATGAAACAGTTCACCAAAATGAGCAAGTAGTCATTGTCTCTACAAGTCATAGGTAAAAATCCAAAAAAACTACATGGCGATGTTCTCCTAAGGTCTGGTTGGCATTGGAAATGGAATGTACAAGACAAATGTTTAGCTTCTTGTCTTGTTAGTGATACAAAGAACACAACCTCTAACAAAATTTACCACCTTCTCCTGCATCTTTGGCCAATACACATACTGCTACAGATTCACCATTGTCTTTGTCACACCAAAATGTCCAACCACCCTAGAAGTGTGTGCTTATCTCATCAACCAAACTCTTTTATCTTGGGGTACAAATAGTTTTTCCATTTTGTACAACAACCCATTTTGAAGGTGGTATTAATTTACTTCCATTAAAACAACTACCCTCTCCTTTAGATTCTTGTAGAGTCCTTTGAAATATTCATATTCCTCATAATATTTTCTCATAATTTCATGAGTGAAAGGATCAAGAAACATCATTATTCCAATTGTTGCAATCTTATTCAATGGTGGTTGAGAGAGAATGTCTACTATTCTATTTGTGACTCCTTTCTTGTAATGAATCAATAAATGAAGTTGTTTCAAGAAACCTAACCACTTGTAATGTCTCACCTATTGTATATTTATTTGACTCTGTAGATACTAAAGGGGAAATGATCCATGTGTACGAAAGTTTTTTTTATCAAGAGGTATTGATTCCACTTCTTCACTACTGGTACAATCACAAATAGCTCTTTATCATATGTGGGATATTCAATCAATGATCCATGAAACAACTCTAAATGGTAGCACATAGTCCTTCCTCCTTGCATGTGTATTGATCCTAATGCATATCCACTAGCATCGGTCTCTAGCTCAAAAGGTCATTGAAAATTTGGCATGGCCAATACTAGAGCATCATTGATTTTCTTCTTCAAGTCTTCAATTTCTCTTTGTTGTGTCTTACCCCAATGAAATATCTTTCATTTGGCAGTTACAACGTGCAATGATGCTACTATTGTAGAGAAGTTTATGATGAATTTTATCAAATACTGAGTTGCTCCCATGAAACTCTTGACCTCTATCACATTGGTGGGAACAAGCCATTGGGTGATGATTTCAATATTCTTTGGGTCTACCCTTGGCTCTCCTCCTCTAATCATGTGTCCAATATATATCAAGGAGGTCTTTCCAAACTCACATTTATGCAAGTTGGAAATCATTTGAGTCTTTCTCAATGTCTCTAGTAAATGTGTCACATGTGAGAGGTGTTCTTTCCAAGTGTTGTTAAATATTAGTATTTCATACAAATATACTATTACAAAAGAATTAGTGAAGGGACATAACACATCATTCATGAGTCCCATAAATGTTGTAGGTGCATTGCATAATCCAAAAGCAATTACCATCCAATTGTACAAACCTTGTCTTGTTTTGAACATTTTCTTCCACGCGTCTTTTGTTTTGATCCTCACTTGGTGGTAACCTAATTTGAGGTCCATCTTAGTGAATAATTTGGATTTTTGTAGTTTCTCCAATGAGTCATAAATCCTTCGAAAAGGATATATATTATTTATGGTGATCTTATTCAGGCACGATAATCAATGCATATTCTCCAGCTTCAATCTTTCTTTGGAACCATGATGATGGGTGAACCACATGGTGATGTATTGGGTCTAATGACTCCATGCTCCAAAAACTATCACAATTTTTTCTTTACTTCATATACTCTAATGACAGACTACCTATACAAACCAATGTTAGGAAGTGGTGACTCCAACAACAATTTATTATCATATTCAACCTCTTTCTTAGGTGGCAATACTTGAGGCTCTTGAGAAAATTCATTGTAGGATTCAATCAATTGTTTTAGTTTTTGAAGTTTCTCTCCACTACATGCTTCCAATGATTACTTCATATCCAACTTGCTTATTTCCTTCTCTTGGGAACAACAAGACAACTTCTTTGTACTACCAATGATTCTCCTTTCCCAATGAGCATTGATCGAAGAGAGATTAGATTTTTCCTTGTGTGCATTTATGGAATAATATTTTCCATCCTTAATTAGCCTATACTAGTTTTCACTCCTTCTAAAAATGGAATCCCTCACATACAAATATGTACTTCCCAAGATGACTCCACATATGTCCATAGGAACCACATCTACAACTACTTCATCAACACAGTTTTGATTGACGGAAACCTTAAATTTTCACTGCTTTCTCACTTTCAATTCCACATATTTACTTACCTAGCCCAAGGGGTATGGATGTGGATTATCTTGGGTATCCAGCCCAATATTCTCAACCAACTACATATATATCAAGTTGGATTGTGAACTAGGATTGAACAAACAATTAACCTTGTTTTGCTTCATGTGGATTTTAATACAGAAAATTTCAGTCATCACTTTCTCCTCCTTGTGACTGTAATTACCTAATGGTACCTCTTTATAAATTTTATTTTAGTTAATCTTTCACTCTGGGTCATAGGTGTTATCCACCCACTCCTCAACATCCACTAATATTAATGTTTTCTTCTTCTTTTTTTTGAAAATATTTGGGGCACTACTTAGGGTGCAATTTACAACAATCCTCTTCAGTGTCTCCCTTTTGATTGCATCCTTTACATTGTTGTATGGAAGATGTTTCTTATTTTGTTTCTACCATGATATTATTCTCATTCCACTTTTTTTTTTCTTCTTTCTCTACTTCTCTTGTGGTTCTACATTCTTGTGAGTAGTTTGTGGCTTCCTCTTGTATCCCTTAAGGTATTGTGCTTGAATACTTGCCTCATCAATTGTCTTTGTTCCAAATAACATCATATGTATATGTATTTTAGGTAAAAATGCACCCAAATACTTGATTAACATGTATGGACTTTTGAGAGAGACTCCCATGTGAATTTCTCTCTTCCTAAATTATGTCGTGAACTCCTACACTGATTGTTCTTGTCTTATTCTAAATTAATGGCATACTATTTTTTGGTGTTCCTCATATCCTATTGGATAAAAATAATATTTGATCATATCCTTGAACATCTCCCAATTAGTCATCAATGGCTTATTTCCTAGTGATTTTCTTACTACATCACTCTCCCACCATGTCAAAGCATGGCCTTCAAGATTCAACCAAACAAAATAAATATTTTTTTTTCCAGTTCCTTCATACACGCGGAAGTAAAATTCCATTTTTTGTAGCCATCGGTTCAACTTGATAGTGTCCACTTCCTCTGTATATGGCTTGATTTCCACCTTAGCCTCCACATAGAAAGGTACTTGTGTCTTTTTGTAGTTGCACTCTCCCATGTATGGGTAAGTCTTACGTTATGTCTTTGGCTTATTTTCTTCTTTCTTGGGGACTTAATGAAAATACTTTCTTGATGGTGTTTCCTTGCTCTTTCCTACCAATAAATCCAGCACCATTGATGTCAATGTATCAAAACTATGCTCACTGGAAATGAAAAAGTTTTATAAGTTGCATTTTTCATTCAACAATAGTGAAACACATATAGGGAGAAATTCATAGCTGATGAATAGGAAAAATGTGTATATGGTTTGTGGGTAGCTAAAAAACTCCCAAAAAAGCCTAGGTTTCGATATATATATACATTGAACAAGTTTAGATTCCGAGTCCATTCTTGGGAGATCTATCCCATTTACTTGACTCACGCGATGTCTTGGTTGGATTTCCTCAAAGGCACCTCCTTCTGGGAAGATTCCCTCACTATTCCAGAGCCAAAGTGAGTTCCTTGAAAGGACTACCGTTTAAGTAAATATCTAAGAATGTTGAATGTGTATATATATGGGAAAAGGAAAATTCCCATCAAAGTCGAGAATGTGTCAAACGACTCTAAAAATGAAATTAGAAAATTCTAAATAAATATCATTGACTCATAACAAAGGGTCATTGATTTCCTCCTTTAGAATCAATGTATGGGAATGATTAAAGAGTTGTTAGTTTGGCTTACTGATGCATGGGGACCATATTAATATAAAATGAGCTCAAAACAAAATGACACAATGTCCATTGATAAACCATACATAGAAAATAAATTATATCACACACCATTTAACATTCATAAACAAATATAAACTACAAAAATCATCACACATAAACTTAGAATTTACCCTAGAAACCAAAATGGGAAAACCAACATTCTTTTGGCTTCATCTAGGATCATTGTTATTCAGCAATGGGAAAGTTACAGGCTCTCTGGTTCATTTCTATGCTCCTCATATACATCTAGGAATCCTATCTACATCATTCATATCCAAAGAACCCCCCTATCATTGTGAGGATACATGATATAGAATACTGAGTTGATCGGGAGGATAGTTGGAAGGTCTGGTGTCCCCAAAGTTTCAACTTATCTCTAGTATTTTCTTCCATGTGGAAAAGGTCTCATTATTTCTTTACATACAACAATAGACTTCTTGGATTTACATATATTACATACAAAACTGGACATAAATCGTGATGGCATGGGGTTATTCATGCCAACAAGTCAATGTCCTTCTTTGTCCATAGCCTAGAACTTTTCTTGTGTTGGTCATCTTAGAGATTGTTCTCATAGCCAATTATTCTTGTCAAATCCGATCTGGATCAATAAGCTTCACAAACCAGGCATTACAAGTGGATGGGGTTTCTGCAACAATTTGATATATTCATCAAGTATAAGAAGGGAAGCACTAATAAGTTGGTGGACATGATTTCAAGGCAACCCACATCCAATATTATAACTTTGGAAACTCTTATTAACATGGATCCTTTCACCTATGATGCATAAAACAATACATGCACAATAGATTAGAACTTTAAAGAGGTGTTATAGTAGCTACAGGGCCAAATTAATGTAGAAGAATGTGGCATACAGGATAATTATCATATCCAAAATGGGTTTCTCTACAAGCTAGAAAAGATTTGTGTTGTTAAAGGTGAAATATTATAACTTATTAGAAAGGTGCATATCTCCAAGGTTGTAGAACATTTTGGTGTTGGGAATATAGTTGCCAACTTACAAAGGTATGTGTATTGGCCTAGAATGCAAGAATGTGTAGCTCGGTATATTAGAGGATGCATACTTTGTTGTAATAGAAATTATAGTAATAGAAAGAAAGGTTTATACCATCCCTTGTTGGTACCGACTCGACCTTGGGAAATCATTTCCAAGGATTTTGTGGGTGGTTTTCCAACAACTAGGAAGGTACATGACTATTTGTTTGTGGTGGTTGACAGGTTCAGCAAGATGTGCATTCTTATTCCTTGTAAAAAGTTCATTAAAGGAAAAGAAACAAAAAAAATGTTTTCTAAATAGTTCTGGGAGCACTTTGGGATACCAAGGAGCATCATCTTTGACAAGGATACTATATTTCTTAGTGTCCATTGGACTACACTTTGGGAAAATATGGACACTAAGTTGAAGAGTTCTACAACATTTCATCCACGGGAAGATGGGCAGACAAAACCAGTCAACATGACCTTGGTGCAAATTTTTATGGGTTACTATCATAAGCATCCTAAGACTTGGGTTGAAAATATGATCTACATTCAACACTCTTATAATAGAACAATATGTACTTCTACTAGTAAGTCCCCCTTTGAAACTTGTTTTGGTTATTTTCCATATTCACCCTTAGATGATTTCTATGGACAATAAGGATGAGTGAGGGAAGAAGTTATAGGAGAAGAATTTAAATAAGATACTTCTTTTTTTAAATATTAGGTAGTTCCATTTGCAAGTATAGGAGACATTGAATAAATCACAGGAAAAGTACAAGTCCCAAAATGATAAACACAGAAGTGAGAAGGTCCTACCTAACATAAAGGGCTTATTTCTAGAATATCGGGTGGAATTGGAAAAAGATACAATTTTGTAGAAGAAGTGTAGAACTACCAAATAGGGTTAACATGAAATTTGGCAGATCAAGTTGAAAGTAAAACTTCCAGGAAAGGAAAAATTGTACTCCAGGGAGAATATAGAGGAAAAGTTTCCTCACCTAATTCAATAAAATATTTTGGGGACAAAAATCCTCCCAAAATGGGGAGGTATGATATAGATTGGATCATTATATAAATTTTCATCTATATTGGTACTTTATGGGTGGAAAATTGGAGGAGTTGGCATGTAGGGCCCATTTTACTGGTAGGTCCCAGTTTGAATATTTGGGGTATAGAACCTTTGAAATCAATTTTTAGGAATCAAATGAATTTTTTTGGTTCAAAATGTTATGATAATATATTTCATTCCATTGATGGTATTCTACACACTCGGACCTTTCGAACGGTATGAAAATCACCTGAAACGGAGCTTGTATGTAGATGTTATGCCTCCTGCAAGTTGGCCTACCTTGATGAACACCATGGCACAAGTGGATTCCATGGAATCCCAAATTACTCACACATTTTGGGCTAGCCATATATGTGTTTTCAAGAATATTATATAAGTTCTACAACCTTATTACTAATTGATGGTTGAGGATGCAAAAACATTAACCATGGATGTCTATCGGGCTATGTTAACTATTGACCTGCTAGGAAGAGAGGGTTCCATTCTTTAGCATTGTACTTGTTCCATAGTTGAATAGAGAATATAAGAGTGGTAGTTTGAAATAATAATAGAGGAGTTAAGATATTTTGTAGTGACTATTCATGCCATAGTGTCAAAGGAAACTCCATAGTGAGTGTCCCTTTGTTTATACTTTCTTTTCATAACTGAAGAAAAGATAGGAGAGCATAAGCCTCACCTTCTAGATGGGCCCTGTCTCCCATATTAGGTTTCCCATGATACATCTTATGTTCATTTGTGTGTATGTTTTATTCACTTTTCATTTCCTTATTATTTATTTTTCATATTTTATCTATTTTCATAAATTTTACCAATAATCTAGTGCTAAAAAATACAAGATCTAAGGAAATAAACACACATAATAAAATATTTTAGTATCATACAAGGTTTTTTGTGATAAACTATTCCAGTGGAATATTCATGGTAGTTTATAGAGCAACTAAGCTCTCCTTGGGTGCATATTTCGATGTTCTCACAAGTTTCCCTGAAGCTTAGATACACAAATGGCTAACTAATTTTTTCATTGACAATGTGGAACATAACTCTATTATTATGGAACAACATGTTGATTTAAATAACATTGAAGGTGAAATATTTTCACATAGGATAAAGGAAGAAATCATTTTGGGACCTCCTCGTGAATATATCAAATTATGGGTGAACCAAGCCTTGGAAGAAATCTCCAAGATATCTTGAATATGAAGTGATTGAGACCGTTAGCTCAAATGAAGTGCATGTACTAGAATAAGAAGGAATTATTGAAATAATTTTTTTCAACATGAGAAGGGTTTAATGGAAAGTAACAAGACTCCTTTTAATTTTGTAAGTAATAGCCACCCATGACTTTCCCTTTCTTTTGTTTCCTTCAATTTAATATTTACTAGTTAATCTATATATGTGTTTACATCATAAAGGTCAGGGACTGACTGGTTCTTCTCCATTTTCTCCTATAGGATTTCCCTAATATTCTATGTCTATGGGAACTTGATCCCGTATATCAAGAGGAAACACTTAGAATTTTCATTTTAGTATTAGTCATAGGAGTTTTGAGGCCTTTGAGACCTATTATTCTTGATATTGTTAAATTATTCATATTGGGAAATCATTGTTTGATTTTTCTCTACCGTGAATTGTTCAAGTCTAATTTAGTTTTTATAATTCTATATTGGTTATTGTAAAGTGGATTTTTTATTAAATGATTATTTTCAAACATATTTTATTGATAATGCAATAGTTCTTTAAATTTCTCTTGGTAATCTACACCATCTTTTCTATTTACTTTCCTCTTGCAAAGTCATGGCCATTTTTTTTAGAATATGTTGTGTGAAAGGAGGTAAAATATATGTGTCTTCAAAAAATATTCTTAACATCAAATATTTCTACCATTCTTTATATTTTTTCAATCATTGGAACTACGTAGTCCTTTCTAAGGCAACACCATGCTTAAATAATATCTAAATTTCTTAGGAATCTTATATTTTCTTAAAATTCAAAGGTCACATGTGGTTTCACAGTATAGCACTTTCCCATTCTATCCATAAAATTTAATAAAGTATTTTGACAAAGAGGAGTACCACGTCTATAAAAATGAAGGAGGATATTCTTGACCTTTTTAGGACTCCCCTTAGCATTGATCCTTTTCGCAAAAATAAAATGTGATCAACAAGATTGTAGACCACGAATCACACACCATGCATGATAAAAAATAACATGCATCACACACCATGCATCATGTAAAAATAACATCTATCACACATCATGCACCATGTAAAAGTAAGTCCAATACATCAATGAGCCAAACAATGTAGAAACTAACATTGTGTTGGTCATGCATAATCCACCTCATATCCATGAAGCACGTAGGTGAAAAATTGAGACAAGTGTTCTCGATGGTTACCAACAAAAAGTACCATTGTAATCTAGGAACACTGGCTTATTCAACCTTCCACAAGGGAAGGAGGCCTCACCTGAAATGTAGCCAAGCCTTGTGTGATGAAGGGAATTATAAATAATATGACATTAGATATAAATCTAAAATAATCATATCCATATTTTAATCATTGGTGTTGCACCTCTTTTGTCACCTAAATGGGCAAAATAGAGGTTCTTACAAGCTTAGTTGGGTCAGCTAAGCAAGATAACAGTGAAGGAAAGGGTTATAAAAATAAACATAAAAGACTAAAATAAGAATTAAAATAAGAAAGGAAAGAACGACTAAACTATTGAGCATAAGGACATAAGAACAAGAAACAAACAAGACTCATGTCACCAATGGAAATGATTGTATTAGTGAAAAGAAAACACCGAGAAGAAAGAGGACTTTGGGTCCCTTCTTCCTCCAAGGGAGGGCTCTTGGACCCCCACAGTTGAGCTCTTCTTACAAGTTTGAAACTTGAAAGAAATGGTGAAAGAATCCCAAGCTAACCCACTCAAAAGGTGATGTGGAGTGCCCAAATGGAATGGTGCTAGTATGCTCTTGATGAGAAAAGAGGATTCCCCAAGAGAATAGCAACAACATAACCTTGCAAATGAATTCCTTGAAAATGTAGTGCACCCATGTCCTTGTTTTATAGCACCACTTTGAGGTATTGTGCAACCAGCCTTTAGTGTGAAAAGGGGTTGTTTAGGGCACCTTTAGGTCTGACCATCCACCCAGCTGGATCTAGCCGAGATTTGGGTGTCAAATCAACTTGGAAGCTGAACCAGAAGTGGGTGGGAGGCCGACCAACATCATAAATGTGTTGTTCCTAGGTGTGCACATCTTTTAGCATCCACAGTCGCACATCATGTGTATGTGTGATTTTCTTGCGTTTCTGGATGGCGCATGTGCACGCGTGCCTTGTGTAATCATAACGCACCTTGATTTTATAACTGGTTGTATAGTTTTGGACCTTTTGGAAATGCTTTTTTGGTAATTTTTGGTCCATGGGTGGAATCATAGCTGTTTGAAGATGCTCGATTCTTGTAACCATTTGTGGATGAAATTTTAGTGATAACCGATGCCCCCTGATGGATGAGGTTAGGAGCATACGTATAGTCGAAATTCATCAATGTTTCTTTTACTAAGAGTACCGTTGTAAGAAAGAGAGATAGTGAGAATATCAAGAGTGACCTATTGGGGGGAGAAGGGAACCTGTAGGATCCAAATTTTTGTAAGGTGTGTAAAATAACTTGTGTACAAACGAGGTGGGAATGCCCTATGCTCATGTCATGTAACTCAAAAAAGGGTGTTGTACAGTAACTGAAACTGTGTGTTGATGTAGACCACTGTAGTGCCCTCGGGGGCAGTTTTGATAAAGGAAGAGGACAAGTCTGATGGGGAACATACTCTGAACAGTAGGCAAGGACACATGGAAGAAGTATCACGGATGTTGTGGGCATGGATAGCCTAGCCAAGTTTAGAGGTCTTCGGCGAATATAAGAAACAACTACAATAGTCGCAAAGTAAGACCCACCGTAACATGAGAAAGTGTTGAAGTTGAATGTTATGGGGGTCACTGACAATAGGGAGCAATTATGGTTCTCCCTGTGCCATCCGAGACCTCTCATTGGAAAGGTAATGAGAGTCAAGATATTGTTGCCCTTTTGGAAATTGTGTTGATGTCGACAAAAAGTGGGACGGGACTCCAAGAAGAAAAGGGCTTCATGAAATCTACTAGGTGAGATTAGGAACTAAGGAGGTACATGGATGAAGTCAAGATGTGTGGAGACTCAAGACTACCCTTGGTTGGGGATATATGCGAAGTATAACTGGTCGTAACCATTAAACTAGGTCAAGTGTCAGGGGGACAACAAGACGTGGGATAAGTTGTGCCAGAGGTGGGACAAAGTGAACAAACTCATAGAGTAGAGGTAGGTGGCCTGTGGGATACTCAAAGTTTATGGACGATGTCAACAAGAGTAGATGATAAGGAGTGCCCCAACCAAGGGTGACATGGGTTGTGTTTGCCAAAAAAGGAAGACATTTGCCAAAGGTGACGACAAAAAGATATGTAAATGTTGGAAACAAATGTTTTTTACAATTACCAAATGAATAAAGAATAATTTGGTATGAGTGTACAAATAAAGAAATGGGTTCCCCAATGAAATATGGTTGTGTTGGTTAGGGCACAATTTGCATGGAGAACTGGTGGAGGTTGGGGGCCCCATGGGAGGGTTTCTATATGAGGTAAATGAAATGGAGGGAAATTTGCGGATGGACAAACTGATGTTGGATGAAATGGATGGTTAATGAAACTACGGAGGCACAGTCAAAATAGAACCTTGAAGAGATAACCTGGGAGTCCATTGGGAAAGGTAGCAAAATGAGGAGAATGAGTATGTGGTTGATTCTTGGAAATGTGTAAGACTATCGAGACTCCCAGCCCTAGGGGGGTGAAAGCAGCATGAGTGTCAAAGTGTCAAGGGGGACTATGAATGGGACAACTCATGTGGGGGACAATGCTACCAGGTGACAGTACCAAAATGTAGTGGTGGTGACAGTATTGCAGAGTCAGAGATAGAGACCCTAAAGGCAAATTTTGGGGGGTGTGACTGGAGATGCAACCGAGGTTAAGAGGGAATGATTACATGCCAATGTTGATTATATACCTGAAGGGGTTGCACTGGTAGATGATGACCAAGTACCCACACACATGAAAACCAAATACCCGGCGTGAACAATATCTGAAAAGAATCGAACATATAATCATTTATTTGATAATTTTGAACCTGAGCATGCATACCTGGACAGGGAAAAATGGTGCCTCAGGGGCTAAGGATGAAAAATGGCTTGGGAATTGTCTTAATGTAGAGGACGGGATGTTAATCGCGTGGCTAAAGATGGATTGAAAAATGGACACCCGGAGCTCTTGGAATGGGGTTTGGAAGTTAGGCAAAAAGGACTGTATATAGTTGTAGGGCCCACATTGCCACCTCATTTGTACCTGCTGTCAGAGTGATTGGATGAGAGATAGTCAGAGGAGATTTGGAGATTCTGAGAGGACGAAGTAGTCGATTCAGGACCAACAAGATTCAGGTTAGTGGTCTTATCGTCCTGCATAGAATTAGGTTTTCTATTTGTGGCCAGGGCCTATACGGAGGGTCGTACAGGGATTTTTGTGGGTGTGGGCCCCCTAGTGCATAGGCGATCCAGAAATATGCGCACATGGGTGCGCACCTGTTATCTAGATATCCGTGCATGGGTGCACCCTAAGGGGGGAAATAGGTGCACATGGTATGCGTGCCTGTTAGCCAAACAACTGCGCATGGGTGCGCAACTGTGTAGTGGACAGGCACATTGTGATGCACGCCTGTGTACGTGACATGGGCGCATGAAGGCGCCTTTTTATGGATGACAAGCCTGTATACATGTGCACCTGTGGGATGAACATTCATGCATGTGTGTGCACCTGTGGGGTGAATAGGCATGCATGTGTGCATGCCTGTGGGTTTAAATAGTTGCACCTTGGGGGCAAGGCTGACGGGTGCAAAACTCATCTTTTTTGGAGATTTTAATGTGTTTATGCTCGATATGGCTGATCAAGAACTGGATTATGTGGTTGTAGGTGATCATTTGGATGATGTCAGTTCACTGGAGAGAGAGGGATTGGTCACAACTTAGGGAGGTTGTGGCTATTGAGGAGCAGACGGTTCGTGCCACTTTGGCAGCTTGTGGGCTGCTGAAGTTCTTTGAGTGCCCCTTGATATGGGCCCAGGAGTACCTCCTACAGTTATTGATCCAGATGTGGAGTCCAGATCTGCATTGTTTTATGGTGTGGGGTGAGCATCTAGCCTTCACTGAGGTGAAGGATGTGTATTTTCTGACTAGCCTCCCTTCTCGGGGAATGCCCTTACCGACGGAGCCCGTATTACCTGGGGATGAGTAGTTGGCTACCTTAGGCCGAAGGTATTGTTCGAGAGATGATTTTATGTTGGGCTCCATGGTGAGTATCAGGGCTATGGATGCTTTAGTTCATCCTTGTGTAGCAACGATGATTGTGAGGGTATATGGGTCCCTCACGACTCAGTGGATCAGTGGTGGTCAGTTGAGGATTATGGGGAGGGTGCTGATAGGAGAGCATTTTTCCTAGGACTTGATGTTGCATGCCAAGATGGTAGGGTAGCTCGACAGGTGTCAGGTTGCGAACTTAGGGGAATTTTCTTTTGGGTTCATCTTGGTTGCCTGGTTTTTGGAGAGGGTGCCGATGTTGCACCCTAGAGTGTTATTGGGCGCGCCTGATGCCAGAGAGCCATGAATGATGTAGTGGTCAAGGATTTTGATTAGCCACGATGGTGGTGAGGGTGGCCATTTTTTCACAGCTGAGGCTGCACAGGTGTGGCAACATATGTCGCAGATCATACTGCAGTATCCATACTGTGGGGTGGATTTCTAGGGTGATTCGGATATGGTGTTACCTCTAGGAGAGGTGTTCAACCATTGAGGTATGTTTTGATTTTGTTTGATATTTTGATATTGAGATAGTATGACCTATGTATTGTGTATAGATGGATGTTGATACTATCCTTTGTTTGTTTGTATGTGCAGATGTGGGACCTTGTGGGCGTGAGGTTGAGTTGGTTAGAGCATCGACTCGTTAGGGGCAAGTGAGGCCTCCGTGGGGAGAGCTGCGGGTGGGAGAGAGACAACAGCGCAAGGATGTTGAGGAGAGACCAGCTGGTGATGAGAGAGTAGCTAGAAGATTTCATTTTGATGACTCTAGTGTAGGGCCATCGCATGCTCCTCCGATTGAGGCCGGGGGAGATTTTGAGGATATTCGTCACCGCTTAGAGGCGGTGCTACAGGGAGTGCCTGAGGGCATGTAATCACGCATCCAAGACGAGGGAATCCTAAATAAATGTGTGGGATTTATATTGATGTGGCAGACTGTGGTTCGACGAGCAATGGTAGCAGGTGCTGCGATGATTGGGCAATTACCTCCAGGTCCGGAGGGACCGATAGTGGGTGGGGCACCACTACCTAAGGGAGGGCCAGGAGGTGGTGCTGTAGAGGCACCATGAGTGTCTCTCTGTGTATTTTTTTGTATATTATATAGGCTGGTGATCCCATTTGATGTGGAGACAACAATTTTGTGCCAAGGTGGTTGTCTGGCTTACAGATTTTGTATAAGATGTACTCTATTTATATGTAAACATTTTGATGGCATTGTTGACCGATTTATATATATATATATATATATGGATATATATTTTTGGGTCTTTGTGATGTTCACATATGTGAGAATTTTTGTTTTTTAATGTTATTTATGATGTTTGATCTATATGATGTGACAGGCTTTTTGATGGTTTATGTGTGTGTAAAGGTATATTGATGTGATATATGTCAATCGAGTACAATGTTAGCTAGGCTATCTGTGATTTGATTAAACTATATTGGAATATGTGTAAACGTAATGAAATCAAAATGTTGAGATAAAAGTCTAACTTACAGGTATTTGCGAAAAATGCAAGGATCGAAGACACGGTATACATTGTTGAGCTGGAGGACGACTAGTTGGGAGTCAAGTAAGACGCTAAGGTGACGAATACGATGATGGTTGGCATTGGCGAGGAGGAAAATGACACCAGTGTACTCGACTTGGTTGTTGGTTGTTGAACCCAAACATATGCCGCTAGAGTGGAGCATTTCTTGTGAGGGGGAATAGAGGGCCCAAGCTGCCAAAGAGATATTTTGTGCTCAACAGCTGGCGCCGTCGGTGTAACTGATGTGGAGGAAGAATCTGTCAATAACACAAATGATAGTTTAGACATGAGGTATGGAAAAAATATTAAAAACACTATAAAATAAATAACCTAATGTAGAATGGCTACGCTTAGGCATAAAATTTCTTTAAGTATAACCCGTTGACGGGTTCTTTGAGAGAGAGGCCCTCGGGGGAAGCCAATATGTATGCACCTTTGGTGAGGCAATGTTGGATAATGAAGGGGCCATGCCACAGTGACTCGAATTTTCCATGACTGAGGGTATCGTGAGCGATATCATAAGCAAGGACGAGGTCGCCTTCGTGAAATGAGAGAAGGTTGACATTGTGATCAAAGGTGGCCTTTGACCATTTTTTGGCTGCCTCATTGTTTTGTAATGAATATCGACGATCTTCATCCAGGGACTCTAAGTTCAGCAAACACTGCTCCATTGGAGCAGTGTCGGGTAATAGCTCAATTGCAGTGCGTAAGGTGGGAATTTCTCACTTGATAGGAAGAGTGGCCTCGACCCCGTGGACTAGATGAAATGGTGTGAAACCAATGGCCATTTTCATGGTCGTACAGTAAGCCCATAGCGCAGAAAATAACATATGATGCCAATTGATCTTATGTTTGTTAACCGTGCGCTGTAACATGGTCTTGAGGACCTTGTTAACTGCTTCAACCTGTCTATTGAACTGAGGGTAATATGGTGAGGCAAAGTCATGGGAGAATCCTAACTAGGATGAGATTTCGACGAAAATATCATTCTCGAAATGTTTCCCATGATCATAGACTAGTTGGAGAGGTACTCCAAAGTGGGATATGACGTGATTAAAGAAAAAACGTGTTGCGGTGTCAGCGGTGTTGTTGAAGGTGGGCATAGCTTTAGCCCACTTTGTGAAGTAATTGACTGTGACAATGATGTATTTGTGTCCATTGCTAGATGGGGGGTTACAAGTCATGAAGTCAATGCCCCATTTACAAAAGGGGCCTGTAGTAATGACTGGGTGGAGAAGAGTAGGTGGTGCTCATGATTTGTTGGTGTAAAGCTGACATTTATCAGATTTTTTCACAACATGAATGAAATCGTGAAACAATGTAGGCCAAAAGTAACCTGCGAGGATGATTTTTTGAGCAGTGGATATCCCTGAGAGATGGCCCCCGCACGCGCCGCTATGGTAGTCGTTCAAAACTCTATCAGCCTCATCAATAGTCAAGCATCGACGGAGTATGGTGTCGACCCCTCGTCGATAAAAGATATCTCCGATGAGGAGATAGCGGGGGGCCTGGTGGCGAATACGGTGATGATCATCTCATGAGAGGTGGTTACCGAACTTTTGGGTTTGGAGGTAAATGAGGAGGTCGCCGTACCAAGGGTCATCCGAAGTGATGTAAAAGAGATGTTGATTGGGGAAGTTGGTATTGACGGGGGAACTGGTAGTATCAGAGGGGAAAGCTATGACGAGTTCGGCGAGGATGAGAGATTTCTTGCTCTTGGTTGTTGAAAATTCGAGATAGTGCTCTTGAAGGATAACAATCCATCAGGAAAATTTACCGTTAATTTTTCGACGACTGAGCAAGTATTGCATGGGGTTAGAATCTGCTATGACTTTGGTTGTGCGAAGCAGAATGTAATGGCGCAGTTTTTGGACTGAGAGGATGACTGCAAGGGCTAGTTTCTCTTCGTGATTATACTTCAAGGGTGGCCCTAAGAGGTTTTTACTAATGTAGTAAATGACATGCTCATGATCATCATCGCTGATTTGAATGAGAACTCTTGTTACTGAGACGGTTGACGCTTATATGTAGAGGATATAGTTGTGATTATAGTCAGGTGAACTAATTAAAGAGGCATTGGAGAGTGCCATTTTAATATCATTGAAATATTTTTGGGCATGTTCATCCCAGCGGAATGGGATGTCGTGGCATAGTAATCGAAGGAAATCATGTGCTCAAGTGGCATAGTCTGGGACAAATCATCATAAAAAGTTAGCTTTTCCTTGTAGGCTCTAGAGTTGGCATAAATTCTAGGGTGGTGGAATTTTTGTGATAGCTTGGACTTTGAGGGGATCCACAGTAATACCGCTTTGGGAAATGATGAATCTGAGGAGCCGCCCAGCAGTGAAACAGAACACACACTTGAGGGGGTTCAAGCAGATGTTGTACTGACGACACCGTTGGAAGATGATCTATAAATCATGAAGATGTTGCATACATTTTTTGGATCGAGCTGTGAGGTTGTCCAAGTATGCGAGGATGATATGAGCTAGATCATGAAAAATGTATGTCATAACCCATTGGAAAGTTGCACCAGCATTTTTTAGGCGAAAAGGCATGACACGATATGGAAACGTACCCCAAGGGGTGGTGAATGCGGTTTTGTATTGATCAGCTGGGTAAATTTGGATTTGGTTATAGCCAGAGAAATTGTCCATGAAGGATAATGCCTCGTGTCCTGTGCAGTTGTCAATAATTTGATCGATGAAAGGCGTTGGAAAGTTGTCTTTGGGACAGGCGTGACCGAGATCGTGAAAGTCCGTGCATACACAGATAGTGCCCTGTTTTTTGTTAACGGGTACAAATTTGGAAACCCATGAGGTATAGGATATGGGGTAGATGAACCTAGCAGCGCGTAATTTGTCAATCTCGGCTTTGATAGCTGCTGCTTTGGATGGGTGTAGCGGTCGTTGTTTTTGGTAAACCGGTGTGATATTAGGCCAGGTGTCTATGCGATGTTCGACAATAGAGGGATCAAGGCCAGGCATATCGGTGTATGACCAGGCAAAAATATCCTGGTATTCTTGGAAGAGGGCTTTATAGATGGTGATTTCTTGAGGAGTGCATGCGGCGCCAATGGTGATTTCCTCGACGACTCCATTTTTTATGGAAATATCGATTTTGATGGTAGGGGAAATGTTGGCCATATTGCCTTCTTCAAAATCATCAGGGGCAGGGATGGGGTTGTTGAACCAGTCTATATGCCCTGATGGGATAAAATCCTTGGTTTTGACTATGTATATGGGGTGTTGGTTAGGAAGAGTAAAGGCTTCCTATGAAAGGAAGAGCGCTTTGTGGTGTAGCGCATCCCATGGGTAGTTGGGGGTGGTTAATTTCTTGAGTATGTCCTCATCACAGTAGAATTGTCGGTAAACCAAGGGATTGAAAAGAGTGATATCATTGACTGTCACTGTGTGGTTGTCCTCTGGTGATGAAGAAGTAGGGGGAATGACGCAATGAGATTGCGATGGTTTTCTCAACATAAACCAAATATCGAGATACTAAGGATTATTAGTGGTAGTTGGGCATAAAATTTCTGTGGGGAAATGAACAGAAGAATTGGGGGGATTTGGGGGTAAATCCTCGTATAAGTCATCCAAGAACCATGGAGGAATAGAGAGTGATTTTGGTTCAGGAGAAATAATGTGAAGAATCTCTAGTGATGGGGTAAGGTTAATCATCGATTCTATAGGGGATGCAGGGGTTTGAATTAGGTTCACTTGGCGTTGGCTGTATTCAATGATCATAGGACATTGATATGTAAAATGATCTAAGGATTCACATAGAGAACAAGGGAATCTCATACGTTCGTTGACTGAAGTTGTGACATAATGGATGTCAATGATGTTTGGTGGGGATGATGTAGCTAGACTGGGTTCGTGTTGGAAGCTTTGGCATACTGCTACTAATGTGATGAACAATGATGGTGTTTGATTGAGTTGAATTAGGTTACATAACTTGGGTAGAGATGGGCATTTGTTGGTTGGGTGTCCATATTTCTCACATAGTGCACAAGGAGGTTGGACACATGGGGGAAGTGGAGTTGTGGGCTCCTTCTTCTTTCACTTGCCCCTAGCTGTGGAAGGGAGGTTAGTGAGTGGGGGTGTAGAAGGTATGGTGGGTGTGAGTATGGGAATATTCATTGGGATTCCTTCTGTTTGTGGGGGAAGGGATGGTTGAGGAACCATCTTTGGTGGATGTAAATACCAAACTGGGATTTGCAGCACCATATTAGGGAGGGTAAGCATTGTGGCTACTTGGAAAGCTTGTATGCCTGGTGGAGGGTAAAATAAGGGGATTTGAGTAATGGCTTGGGGAACTGTCTCCAAAACTGGGATATGGCCTTGGGGTGAGGTGAAATCATGAACTAGTAGAGTCGACAAGTTCGTTGGAGGCTCGTGAGGGAGGGGCTCTGTGACTAGTGGGACATCAGATATGAAAGAGGCTTCCCTGGGAGGAAGGGTATCCTCAATGTCAGTTCCTTTGGATGATACGACACATACCTGATTGGAAGGATGAAGGAGTGGTGGTGCACCATGGTAAGTTCCTAACAAGGATGGGTCTTTGAAAATTCTAGGCCCCATTTCGATGAGTGGGTACACCTCAGGATTAGTATGGATGAAAGGGAGAATGTTATCGATGTTGGCGGAAGGGTTAGTCTCATAATGTGAAACTTGATCAATGTTAATGATATTCCCATTATGAGGGAACATCATGGTTCAAAAGACGGAATATGCAACTGCCTTCATAACGTACATGTAGCTACGACCGAACAAGATATTGTAATTGAGTGGGGAATCAATAACTTCAATGTCAATGAGAATGGTCTTGCCCCCAATTTCTACATGGACATTTTGGAAGAGCCCTTTGGGAGAAGATGGTCGTCCATCATAATATCTTAAGGTAATGGCAGATGGTATGAGTTTGAGGGAACCAAGTTTCTGCCATACTGACTTGGACATGATGCATGTGGACACACCTTCATCAATGATGCACCGATGAACTGTAATGTTCCAAAATTTTATTGGGATTTGAAAAGCGATAAGAGCAGGGAGGCGAGGTTCTCCATTGTCGAGATCAAATGTGATGAGTTGGGTATCCATGGGGTTGACTGCCCCCAAGGTGGAAAGTAATGACTTTCGTTGAGTGGGACAAGTTTGAAGTACTTCTAAGACTAACATCGTAGCCTCCCCATGCTAAGTCATCGACCAAACTGTAATTATGAGCTACCCTCGCCTGCGGGTTATGGACATTCCTTTGGAATGGGATGTGAGGAATGCGGAGAGGTGTTTTTGTGTTAGGGCGAGGGATCATCAAAGAGGGTCCTGTTGGTGCTAGGATTTTTTCTGGGGGAATGGGAGGAGACTCAGTGGGTGCACGGTATTGATGACTACATGTTTGTAGAAGGATTTCTTCCTCACTAGTGAGGAGGATAGTACGATCTGTGGGTTGTTTGGATTGCGATACTATCCCAGCTATGGTGGGGTAGGTTGCATGTCATGTTGGGTGTTCATCACTCCTTGGTGTGGAATGGGGTTTTTCAACACAGCTGGGGGTGGTTGTTGCACGTGTTTTTGTGGGGTCTATTGAGGGGCAGGCGGTGCTAGAGTATGTGGTCCATTCACTGAGTCTTTCATCCGTTTAAAATCAATGATTTGGGGACAATGATGAGTATAATAATTGAACTCAACACAAAGGGCACAAGGGAAGTTGGTTCAAAGATTATTGTTATTTTTCCCTTGACGTCTGCTTTTATTTCCCCTTGGGGGTTCTGATTCCCTTGATTATGATTGCCCCCAGTAGGTTGGTTCTGTTGGGGGTGATTTCCACCTTGACATGGGTTGTTATTGTTCTATTTTTTTCCTTTCTTTTTGGCATTATTTGACTGATGGGTTGGATTTGTTGTATTCAACTATTCAAAATTTTGATATTGCTAAATGGGAGAGGGTTGAAAAAAATTTACCCCAACATGAGGGTGTCCTTCTGGTGGAGCCATGGACTGTAGAGGGCCAAGAAATGGAAAGTACATATTTTGTTAGGGTAATGATCTGTAAGGTACATAGGAATGTGTGGCGCTTTCACTAGTACTTAGAGTATAAGCTGAGGTAGAGGGAGTACCAGAACTTGTTTGGATAGGTGGGCATGTTGTGGGTGTCGACGGTGGCCCTCTGATGGGTGGAGGAAGGGAAACAGGGTATGGTTGTTGATAAGGGGGTGGGGGATAATAAGGGGTTCCTCCATATGCCGGTGTATATTGAGGTGTGCCATACATTGGTGGTTTTTGGGGTTGTGGTGTGTGGTGCGTGGTGTTACCAATCAATCTGTCTGCTAAGTGAGACATCCTGGGTTTATCTTGGCCAAATGGCATGGGTTTTGGGAGATCAGGAAGTGTTGTGTACAAGTACCTTGATTGTGAATGGATGAGGTCATATTCTTGAGCCTTACTGATGGCTTCTTCTTCTGATTGAGATAAGGTGGAAGCCACATATTTACCGAGGAGAGAGGCAAGTGATATGAGAAACCAATCAAGACATTGTTGTTTGGTGGTCTTTTCTTTGCACAAACTATGTCATCGATGCCACTCGTGAATGTGATCAGCGATATGTGTGGCTGAGGTTTGTTTAAAATTAGAGAGTAGTTCAAGACCATTGTCATGGCAGATTGGTAATTGGAAGAAGGTAAAAAATGCTTTGGCCAAGGACTCGAAAGTCACATGGGACCCAGATTTTTCGTCTACATACCATTTGGCTGATGGGCCAATGAGTGTGCATTGAAATAATTGTAGTCAGATGGAATCATCCATAATGTTGTTGGAAGAGAACCATAAGTGGAAATTCATGACATGGTTAGAAGGGTCATCTCCTGCCTTTCCTTCAAACTTGGGGATATCTGAAGGTAGTTTGGTAGGCATTGTAGGCCATGTGGGGTCATGCAATATAGGATCATTTGTGAGTTTGCTTAAATCTAGTATGTTGAGAGAGGCCAAGTATGACATCTAGAGTGGTGGTGGAGGATTATTTCTAGCCATGGTGTGATTGTGTTGTGAACCTGACCCTTTGGGGGGACTAGGTGGGTTTTTACTTCCCCCTTGAGAGGAATTTTTCCCCCCGCTTCCATGTAAAGGAGAGCGAGTGGACGGTGGACCTTGGGAATTGCACCCAAGTAAGGTGGAACCAAGAAAAGTTGATCCTAAGACAGTGGCGCTCATAGGAGTGTGAGAAGGTGGATCCGATGAGTTGGAAAGACTAGTAACTCCCCCCAGAATAGGAGGGAGGTTTAGAAAGCGTCTGGAATGACGGGGGTTCTATGGGTCCCCTATGATGTTCGACTAGCTAAGTGGATGTGTGTGAGTGATGGTGAGAGTAATAAATAAAGAAGAGCCTTTGTTGCAATTTTTGAACTTTACACGATATATATCTAAAGAAAATGTAATCAAAAGTGCATCATACATAAAGTGTTTTGATAAAGAAGCATATATACAGATAGATGGTTTTGTCCGCATGGGGATCAAAGAAAAAAAATGCTCAAGTCCTAAAATACGTAACGTCCTTCCTCTCAAATAGCACTAGACCTTCCAATAGTACTCAACAGTGGGGTCTGAAGCCACCGGAAGAGAAGCTAGTGAAGGATGAACTAATCTGTTATAATGAGGGGTAGAGGGGGCATATCCTGAAAGAGCTGGTGATATTTCCCAATAGCCACACAAAATCTGATCAAGGTGCAATTGCAACCCACAATTTCCACCTGGGTATATGTCCTAAATTTTGGTCACTAGGTACCTCGGTCAAAGTGCAACATTTAGATTTTTTGCCTAAGAAATGGGTCACAGGATAGATCCCATCCAAGAGGTGGGTGCCTCAAGGGGGGACGCACAGAACAATTAGACCTCATCCTTCAACCCTTCACGGGTATCTCCCTGCCTTATGGTGTTAGGAATACTTGACTTGGAGGATTTAAAGTTTCCTATTTGACAACTTCTATTCTTTTGAAAATGTGAGAACCAGATAACAGGGAGTTATTTGGATGCCCATCCCCGAAATCTTACCTAGACTAAAATATTTTTTTTGGCACCTCCTGTGGAGGAAAACTTAGTGAGTTTTTAGAAAAAATTCATATGTGGTTGTTTGAGAGATTGGGGGTGTGATCCAATCTCATTGAAATTAAGTGGGAGTGGATAGTTTTGTCAAGAAAAGGGTGGGGTGTTTCAGAATCCCTTTGGAGGAAACTTACTTCAACCTCCATGTTTCGAGATGAAAACTATGTGAGTGAGAAGTGACTTTTGTGTGTAAATGAGTGAAAGTGTGCCAATTCTTTAATGAATTAGGTGTCACCTTGCTGCATGTGGACTTCGCTTGGTCCTTACAAGTGTTGATTACCTAATTAGCTAAATTCCTTTGGTATAACCTTGCGTAATTCAAAAGTCCCTAGGAAACTAGCATGTGGACATGTGGGTTCTTTACTATTCTTTTAACTCCATATTGTGATCTAATTTAATAAAAATTTGAAACTACCCTAGATTGTTATCATGTGGGCATGTATGGGCCCATTACAAAATCTTTAAACTTCCCTAGTGATTTAATCTAAGAAAGTAAATTTCTACACTATCCTATTTTTGTAGCATGTGGGCATGTATGGGCCCATTACAATCTTGAGATGTGTTTGAAAAATAAACTAAGAGGAGTCCCAAGGGGGCTGTTGTCCTCTCCTAAAGGTTTTTTTCTTTTTAAGGGAGATGAAATTGTCCTACAACCTTTTTCTGATTCTCAAGATCGATTTGAAGCATGAGAGAAGAACATACTAAGCAATTGTTATCTGATTTCTAGTCCCAATGCAAGTTTTATGTGATTACAAATGATTCCAACTTATACTCTTAGTCAAAGGAAGCCATCCATGTGGTAAAATGAAAGCAAAAGAGGAAATAATGATTTTAAACCCGCTAAGTGCCTATGTGTTTTGACTAATCCCTTTATATGGAGAGGGAACTAAGTGTGGTGCAGATTACAACATGCATGGAATCATTTTTAAGAAGGCTAGGGGCCTTCCACAAATCACAAAAAGACTTACAATGCGTATTTTTCTGTAGAGGTGCCTGGGTCTCAGAGTAGACAGAGGCACACTGAGCGCCAATGTGAAAATCGAAAAAGAATTTTGGGCGCAGGTGCGCAGAGGGCGTTGAATAACATAGTAATTTTGGTGCGCGTGCACATGATGCGTGACTGTGGGCCAATAAACCCGTGCAAACTTGTCACATGGCCATGAAGAAAATTCTGGATGGAATTCTCTCAATTCATATTTGAATTGGATGTTTTTCAGGTCGGCTTGGGCCGGTTATGGTACCTGCAGATTAAATAAATCGAAAGAAGAGCTAGAATAACCCAAATGGTGTAGGAAATTAATACCTTTCCCCAGTGGAGTCGCTAATTTGTTGCACCTCTTTTGTCACCTGAATGGGAAAAATAAAGGTGATTACAAGCTTTGTTGGGTCAGCTAAGCAAGACAAAAGTGAAGGAAAGGGTTATAAAAATAAACATAAAAGACTAAACTAAGAATTAAACTAAGAAAAGAAATAACAACTAAACTATTGAGCATAAGGACATAAGAACAATAAACAAACAAGACTCATGTCACCAATGGAAAGGATTGTATTAGTGAAAAGAAAACACCGAGAAGAAAGAGGACTTTGGGTCCCTTCTTCCTCCAAGGGAGGGCTCTTGGACCCCCACAATTGAGCTCTTCTTACAAGTTTGAAACTTGAAAGAAATGGTGAAAGAATCCTAAGCTAACCCACTCAAAAGGTGATGTGGATTGCCCAAATGGAATGGTGCTAGTATGCTCTTGATGAGAAAAGAGGATTCCCCAAGAGAATAGAAGCAGCATAACCTTGCAAATGAATTCCTTGAAAATGTAGTGCACCCATGGGCTTGTTTTATAACACCACTTTGAGGTATTGTGAAACCAGATTTTAGTGTGAAAATGGGCTATTTAGGGAACCTTTAGGTCTTTGACCAGCCACCCAGTTGGATCTAGCTAAGATTTGGGTGTCAAATCAACTTGGAAGCTGAACTAGAAGTGGGTGGGAGGCCGACCAACATCATAAATGCGTTGTTCTCTGGTGTGCATGGCTTTTAACATCCACAGTCGCACATCGTGCACATGTGCTCTTTTCTTTCACTTTTGGATGGTGCATGTGCATGCGCACCTTGTGTAATCATAGCGCACCTTGATTTTATAACTGTCTGTATAGTTTTGGACCTTTTGGAAATGCCTTTTTGGTAATGTTTGGTCCATGGGTGAACTCATAGCTGTTTGAAGATGCCGGATTCCTGTAACCATTTGCGAACAAAATTTCAGTGATAATAATTGGTATAGATTTTCAACAGTATTCAAACATTAACCGAGTAAGAAGAATAAAATACGCAGTAGAAACACAGATTCATTCATTCATTAGCACAAGTGAAAAATATTCATACATCTAGGATATGATATATCTCCATTCAAAGTGAATGTATATTTTGCATCTCATCTCTTGCAGTGAGATCTACTTCCCCATAACCCATTATATCCCCTTGACTCATCATAATACAACAACAATACTACTACCAGATCAAAATCCGACACTAGTAATATGAACATTAGAAACAACACTCTACAGTTGGAATAGTATCATTAACCCTTTTACCTTTACATTTACCTTTTATTTATACTTTAGTGTCTTTGAAAAAGTAACTTGACTAAATCAAATCTACTTCTAGCCACTCCTGGTATTCCTTTGATCCGCCCGTAGTATTGTGCCTCTTGGAATATTCTAGACTTTCATTTATTTTGACTTTGTCTATCGCTTCCTTTATTCTCTTTCCCAAAAATGAAGGGCCCAATAAGCCCCTAACACAACTATTAAATCACCTTGATTCAAACCTCTACTTCCTTATTGGAGCTTCATTCAAATGAAGGAGCCAACCCTGGTACAATCTCCAAGGCCTGCTGGTGGAATTTTTCATAATGTTCTACGTGACCCTGCCACTTGTGTACCAAAATGGATGTGTTTGAAAAACATTATTTCACTGTAGAAACATCTCGGGTCTCATGATTAGTAGCGATAATATCCTACCACTCTGTGTCTATAATGGAATCTAGTTGATGCATCTGTACATACACAACTTGAACTGCAGGTTTGAATTCCCGTAGTTATTTCTTGGTGGTTTGAGTAGTGTCAAACATTACATCAAGTCTATTGTAATACTCTAATATTTCAACGAACTTAGCCAAGTGCACAATAGGATCTATTATGGCATGTGCTTCTTCATTCATATGATGAATCCCAACTCTCAATTCTTTTGTGGGATTACTCCTTCTGTCCAAGAGGCTCACCCTATCATTGACCATAGTGAAAACTTTGTAGAATTCTCTAGTTTGATCGTGAAGGGAGGCCTGAATGATATTACCGAATGAGTATGAAAACATACCGACATAATACAATGAATTGGACAATGGGTGACTACCATGGATGATTTTAAGGATGGAAATTTATATTAAAATGTAGAAACATGGGCTAATCTTACTAGTCCTTAATATGAAAAATGTAAAATGTTTGGCGATAGTTTTGTAAAAATATTCAAATTTCTAAGGATTTTATACACTTTCTATAAAATTTTGGCGATTTTAAAGGTAAAATGATTTTATCCTATGGAATTTAGGCGAATCATTTTTAGAAAAAATGGAAATTGGCGAATCATTTTTTGGGAAAAACCATGGAAAATTAGCCCATTTGCGAAATTTATCCCCTAAAATCATCTATGGTGACTACAAGCTTATAGAGAGTTGTGAGGAGGTGATACAGAACAAGTATTAAACTACCATTAAGGGGGAAACTGCATAGATAAATCAACATTAACAACAAACATGGCCAACAGATGTGGAAAAATATAATTAGTGATTCAAGAAATAAATCACACAAGTACTAAAACATATTTGACATGGAAATACACACAGGAAAATGACTAACTTGTCGATAACTAATCGGAAAAGTAATGACAACCCTTTTGACATAAATGAACTTTGTTGGTAGGGACATGAAGAAAATAGAAAAGTACTAGATGAATTTAATGAAGAGTGTGAAAGCAACATGATAATGAATGGAACATCAAAATTTACAAAATTCATAAAAGATTTTACATAGACTCCCCGATCATAATGACATGATTTGAGCTAGATAGACTAACAATGAAAGCTAGACTTTATGGGTGAGTGATAGTTGGACACGTCACTACTTTATTGGAAGAAAGGAAAATGAAAAAATAGAAATGAAACCTACTTACTTTATTCACTCCCTATGATAGGAGTGTATAAATAATTTCTTCAATGAGAAGCGATATACAACTTCAGGTGTGTGCCATTCACCCATCCGAGACAAAGAACACCATCTAGTTGTGTCAGTTTAAAGCTCCCGACTTCCGAATTTCTTCAACTATAAATGGTCCAAGGAAATACATTTGAAACTTCCCTGGATGCTTCTAGTACTTACTGTCATAGATAAATACTCAGTCACCTTGTGCAAAAGTCTTGGTCTTTATGTGCCTTTCATGCCAATATTTATATCTATCCTTCTCCACAATATGATGAAAATATACTAAAATCCTTGTTTCTTCCAATTCCAACAGCTATGCAACCCATTTGGCAATTGATTCATCATCTTTCATGTGAGTTACCTGTGCAATATACAAAATAGGAGTGATAAACTTGGTCAGTACCAATGCTTCTCTCCCATAGACCTGTTGGAAAGGGGTATATCTATGAAATTCTTCATAGTGGTTCTATATGCCCAAAGAATAACAAGAACTCTCGCATCCTAGTCATCCTGATTAGTGCAATATAATTTAGTCAACCCCTTATCCAAAATATTATTGAATTCTTTCATTGTACCATTGTCTTGCAGATGATATAGACTACTTTTGTGATGCTAAATAAAACATTCTTGAGTAAGGGTGACAATTGTCTCACTGATAAAATGTGCACCTTGATCGTTGGTCAGACTCCAAGGACACCCAAACCAAGTAATGATTTTTTCAAAAATGAACATTGCTTCTATGTTTGTAGAAGAATCCCTAAAAGGTTCCTTATTTAGCCCAGTCAGTCAAATAATCTATTGCGGTGATAATATACTTGGCCTTTGAGTGATTTTCTAGTGGAATAATAGGTCTAATGATGTCAACAACCAATTTCTCAAAGGCCTGCAGCTCCCAAACATGGTGTAGGGGTAACTCATCCCTGTGTGATGGCTTACCAACTCTATGACAAACATCACATGCTCTGGCATATTATTTGGTGTCTTTGAATACAATAGGCCACCTTAACCCTTCTTAAAGTACGTTTTGTGTAGTATCCTTTTCTCCTACATTCCCACCCACAAATCCACTATGAAAATCCATAAATATCACCAATCTTTCATGATCGAGTACACACCTTCTTAGAATTCTATATAATCCCAACTTATAGATTAATTTGCAACTAATTGGTAATTTTTTGCAAGAACCACCAGATGCCTCTTATTTGTTGTGTAATAACCATCGAGAACATTATCAGTAGTCAAGAATAGAGGAGATATAGTTTGGGACAACTTAAATTTAAAAAAAAACACGCATCTGGGAGATGACCATCTATAGCCCCACCTATTGGCACAGGGGCAGAACCAAGGTTCAACGCTTTGACAACACACCAACAAAACCCTAACTACTAGCCCTTTCGACAACACCTGCGAAGAAAATGAAGTCTCACCTGAGGTAGAGGCAGGGGTGGTTGCAGGACTCAAATGTATGCAACCTAGCTGGGACACAGATTTGTGATTATACCACTTAAAAAATCACTTAGCAGTTAACATTCATCAGTAATTAACCTTTATTCACATCACAGATCCAAACCCTAATTATAGAGCAGTGCAGTATTCAACAAGATCTAACACATTCAAGCACTTAGCATGGAGAGATAGATCAGATCTAACATTCATTCACCTTACCAAGCACTAATCTATTATACCAGATGCATCATACATAAAGATATCGGCACTAAGCATAAATCACATCACTAACATACAACATAATGCACAAAGCTACAATTACACAAGATATACTTGGTTCACCCCAGTGTGGGGCTACGTCCACCAACTCTCTGTCTTCTTTATTATATTCTGCCAATCTCCTTACATGCACAAAGCCTCAGATCCCACTCCGCATAGAACAAGATATCTACGTGCACCTCGCCATATCCTCCTTCCTCGAGCTAGGTTTAGGAACAAAGCCTTCTTACTGTCTATACACAAGATTCTTACAATCACTTGCACTTAGCTCTGCAAGTTCTTAACACATAGCATGCACAAAGCATCCACAACTATTCACACTTAGCACATTGGCCTCTACCTACATCGCCTAGATATCTATTTATACATTACAAAGTGGTTCTAAACATGGGTAAACCCATGGGTCGACATCCCATACATGTTACATAAACCCTAATCCCAAAAATACCCTAAAAAGGGGCCGAGATATCGCGATCTCTGCTTTGAATTGTGCTTCGCCTTCAATCAGCCTGTCAAAGTCCCAAAATAGGTCAAATATGAAAAAGGATATCCAAAACTTGATCAAGGGCCAACAGGCCCCCAACACTCACCTGTGAGTCATTCCGAGTCACTCTGGTCTGGGTAGCTCTGCCTCAAAAGCATTGAGCTTGGCTCGAGCTGCTTCAACCTGTTGTTGTGCCAAGGCCTCCTGCTCGGTGAACTCTTGAATAACTACCTCATTCATAGGTCCTTCCAAGAGTTGTTCTATTTAAGTGACTACATGTTATAGCTCTTCTCCTCGGCCTTCAATCTCCTCAAAAAGTAGGCAATATGCATCCTAGACTGGCTAGAGATTTTAAGTCACTTACATGACTTTGCTTTGTATGGCATGGACCTTCTATTGAGATGTGCATTGTTCTTGGGATCTTTTCATCCTCTCAACTACTGAAAGGAGTTTCAACTATGCTTGTACTACTGCTTCTTACTGCTTTGCTTCCTGGAGCTATGAATCCATTGTCTTCAGTTTAGGTTCCTCGATAAGGCGCTCATAAGTCTGTGCACTATGAATTCTTAGTTGTTTACATTCCATGACAAATGCTTTGAGCCTTTCAATTGTGCTCTGGGAAGTTGCTTCTCTCTGGTATCACACTTCCTATGGAGTTCTTGGTACTATTTGTAGCTCTAGTTCTGCGACCCTCTGTTGAAGCTGATGAATGGCTTCAACAAGCTTCATGAATTGATTTACTACTGGGTCTTATTCCATATGCTCCAATCCTATCACATAGAAAAGTTCTCTATTGACTGCTTCTTTAACTCTAACCTACTCCGCGAGCAACTGTTCTTTCTCCTGCTGGATTTGTGCTTTATTTTCTTCGAACTTGGTTTGAAGTTCATCCTTATCCTGCTGCGAAACTCGACGTTTCTCTATTATTTCCTCTTGTTCTTTCTTCAGGTCCACTGATGCATGTTCTTTGTCTTCTTGCATGCGACAAAGGTGAGATTCAGTCACATCATCTATTCTATGGAGTTGGGCAGGCTCATCTCCCAACTCTGGTTCTTCTAGTGGCGGGGGTGCAGTGGAAAATATGTGGCTGGAGTGAAGGACTTGTTGTACTCCTCTCATCTCTGTCTCAATAGCTTCTTTTTTGGATTCATTTCTCTGTAAAATATCTTCTGAGGCATCTGATACAACTGCGATAATGAAGTCGAAGTCATCGACCGTGAGCACAGTCTGCAGCTTCGGCTTACTTTCTTTGGACTTCTTCTGGGATGTAGGTTTCGTTGGGGAAACCTTTATTTTCTTCGATGTCTCTGCCTCTTCAAGGGGGTTCCTAGGCGGTCGGTGTTACTTTGGCCTACTTTTTCTTGTCTTCTTCCTGTTCTTTTTCTTTTTTTCCACTTCGTCGTCTCCTCCTCCGCTAGGTGAAATTGATGTAATCTCTTCTGATGTGTTGTGTATTTCCTATACATATTCCTTCTTTTTCTTCCTATTACTATTGGATGCATCATACTCTTTGTGAGTAACCACCATACTTCCAATGAGTTTGGAATTAGAAAATGCTACCTGGTTGACTGGTATAAGGAACTCTACGGGCCATTCATTAGTGATTTAGTCAGGGTCCTCCTTTCTGAGCTTGTAGTAGGACTGAAGATCTTATTTACTTTCGTCTGTGCGCGTAGTAATATAAATAAAATTCCTATCTATGCGGAACTTCATAAGGGGCATGAACCTGTCTAGGGTATTCAACATCATATGAGGGAAAGACTCAATATCCTTCCTTAGCTACAGGTAGTAGGTATGGAATAATGCATTTGAATGCCATTGTTTCCACATATCACTCGAATAGGTATGGAATAATGCATTTGACTACCATTGTTTCACCATATCGCTCGAATACCAGAGTGTGGGGAACTTCAAAGCTAGTGGCTTGAATGGGTCAATGTCAGGGAAGGTCACACCTTTCAGCTTCTCCCAAGCAGTGAATGCGATGAGGATCAACAACCAACTAAAATGGAACTCATATCCCTAAACTTGAGCTTCACGAAAATCCAGTTCTAATTGATTGACTAGGTAACTAGCCCAGTTCATTTGTAGTCCTTCCACGCATTTTCCTGCAAGGTCAACGACAAAGCCTGTGATCTACGTGGGTCTGTTCTTTCTTACTAGCTTACCAACAATCAACTAGAAAGTAAGGTGCACTGTGCCATTCTAAATGGAGGCTACCTTGTAGCCTCGTGTCCCTTTATCTACATCGTTGTAGGTGTCTTTGATCTTTTGTGTCAGGGGACGATCTGTAGCCTTCCCTGGATAAAAATATTGCGGATCTAGTCCCTGCATGCTCAATCTGGTTATCGTATGGATCAGCTTCAGATTGATGGTGATGCATTTGTCCAACCATAGATACCCTCCATGGAAGAACGGAAACATGAACTTAACGCATGCGTTAACCTCCTGTTGCCTTCCAAAATGTGGTATCTTCATCACGTTCAAGACAGTGGACCTCATGATGTCCATAGTCCATGGTTGGGGGATGATCTTTGATTTCTTCCCCTTCATCTTGGTCAAGCATTTGTGAGGTGAGAGTATTCCATAACTCTTGCAGTCTCCTAGAATATAGTCACTAATCTTCAATGTTGGAATCCTCTCCAACTATGACCTGATTGCTTGTATTCCCTTTGGAAGGTATGCAGTGATGACTATGTAGTCGAAGTCCCTCGGGACACTATCATGACTCACCACACCAGTCAGGGGTGGTATGTAGTCGGGTAGGATGGATGGAATTAGCTTCGCATTCACCAAGTCATCATGATGCTTGGTTCTTTTCTTGGTCGCAGCTTGGGATGGTCCAGATCCATGAGTAGTCGACAGGGAGGCTTGTACTCCTCATGTCGATGAGGCTTGGATTCCTGCGAAGATCACCTTCTCAGCCATGAGTTCTATTAGAATATCTTCAACGACTTTTTCTGCTGCACTAATTTCGTCCGACATGCACACTCGAGATCTGATATCTTGGGTCGGTGAACAATACTCATTGTAACAGAATGGATGGAGAGGTCTCAATGATCATTGCGCAATATCAACTAGTTCTTTGTGGTCTCGAATAATCACAATTGGCAAAAGTGTTCTTGGTGCAACGCTCAACGGGATAAATAGATATTGTCATAATGGTTTCTTTCAACGGGTCACAAAGCCTTTTTCAATGCAATTCCATCCATTATGGTGCGGTCCCAATGGTCCAATGGCGAACTTCCGAGCCATAACTTATTTCATAACTGTTCAGGAGCATCGATCAAATGGTCATAATGCCTCCAATGGTCATATTTATTCATCATGGAAAAGTGCCAATATTTGCTATACTGATATTCCGACGAAGTTCAAGTTCTGGAAACCTTTCTTCTGCAAAGTATTCTCTGGAACTTCTTGGAATTTTTCTAACTTTCCCTCTTCTTACTGAGATTTTTGGCCTTTTTTCCTATGATCTGAATCACTAATTTCCTCTTTCCATTATCGTTCTTATCTCCTCTTGGCATGATAACTTCACACTGTGGGGGGTCTTTCGTAGGATTCAAGGGTAATACTTCTTCTCTTTCTAGGGTAGGTTCTCTACTCTCTTATACATATAGGTGCCTCCATTCTTCCTGTGTCATTTCAACTTTGACATCCATATATTTTGTCTTTAGTAGATTCAATTGGTTCTCTTGTTCTTCCAGTAAGTGCACTATTCTCCTAGCCATGAAATATCTTAGTTCTTGTTTTTTATGTTCTATATCCTGCTCTTCTTGTTTCCTTTGTATCTGATCTTTCTCAATCCAGATTTTTCCTAGCAAGATAGCAAATGGGCATTGTTCTCAACAAACTTCATGATCTCATATTCTTCTTTTGTCAAAGTGCCATGAGCACTCATAGATGTATGGGTAAGTCTTCCACATAGGGTTATCAGCTTTCCTCTAAATAATCTTATTCCTCCTAATGAAGGAACCATAGCAGGCTTTCCCAAAATTTCCCAAGTTCTTTCTGTCATGATATTCACCTGTGTTTCCTCATCCAGGACACAGTCTATGTCGAAGTCTCCTATTCTTGTTTCTATGTACTCTTTCTCTTTTAAGACCTCTTATAAGTTGATATTTTTGTGGTCATTCAAGGTTTCTTTCATCTGTAGTAATACAGTCTCTAATTCTTTCTGGGGTTCTATCATATCCTTAGTTTCTTGGCTTGTCTCATCATTTTCTTGTACCCTAATCATCTTTTCAACTTTAGCAATCATTCTAGGACAATCCAAAACTTCATGGTCCATAGCTTTACAGCAAAGAGAACTAGGTCTTCTACCAGGGCATTCCTTAGCAATATGTCTCAGTCTTCTGCAACTGTAATAAAGGGTTAATCCTCTATTTCTCTTAAATGATCCCCAAACCTTCCTGTACTGCACACTGGGATCACAGTAACTAACTTGTAATTTATTTTTTCTAGGATCCTACATCCATTTGTCAGTCCAAACATTCTTTCTATGCATAGGGATAACACACCTTTCATTATTTCTATTAGATATATTCATATCAAATCTTCTTTATTCTAACTGTTCCTTATTTTTCAGATTAGGACAAAATTTATCAACCATACCTAGATTCATTCTTTCAAAACAAATTTTTTCACTTATCTTACCTTTCTCAGAGCACAAAGCTTCAATATCTTACCTCTTTTCTTCATATCAAAATTTTCTTATTATAATAGAGATTCACAAGTCAAGTAGAATATTGCACACTAAAGCAACAAATCTACGCACAAAGGTTTATTTTCTTCAGTTCCCAGCAATCAGAGTTTCAGGGCCCGACAACGAAAACGTTTGTTGGCACAAGGGAAGACCCAGGGTTCAACACTTCGACAACACACCAAAAAAACCCTAACTACCAACCATTTCAGCAACACCTACGAAGCAGATGAAGTCTCACCCGAGGTAGAGGCAGGGGTTTTTGCAGGACTCAAATGTTTGCAACCTAGTCGAGACACATATCTGTGATTATACCACTTAAAAAAGAACTTAGAAATTAACATTCATTAGTAATTAACCTTTATTCACATCGCATATTCTGTTAAGAACCAAATATCAATATAGCATAGAAAATGTTAAGGTCCTAACCTGCACATAGGTAGATCAATGTATTCGGATGTAATAAAGGTCAATATTAATAAGGCCTTTCAATAAAATAGAATAAGGAAAATGTAAGAATACCTAATAGAAGCTTCCGCTTCTAGAAGGATCTTCCTCTAGATGATTCTCTTAATAGACATATTTAGTATAAATAAGGGTCGAGGGTATGAAAACCCTAGCTTGGAGATTATTGTAACAAAGTGTTGCTCGACTGGAGGTTGCCCCCTCGAAGAGGCCCATGAACATTTCTTTCTGAACCAAATTTCTATTTCAGTTGTTGTTCTCATATTATTTATGTGTTATTGTGGATATTTTGTTGGTTATATTACTGTTATTCTGCCATTTCTAGCATTTTATTTATGTTCTGCGTATTTATTATATCTGGTATCTTGCAAGTGGTATCAGAACACTTTCCTTAGTAAAAATTGTGGGTATTTTTTTTTCCAGGGTAGAGACGTATTCTAGCATCTTTAATCCACAAAGATCTATCGTTACACGCATAAACCCACGGTTGAAGGATTCATACACGCGGGAAATATAAGTGGTTCGTAAGCGCACATATGTTGGCCACCCTTGTAATCCGTATTGGTACCCCTTCGATTGGTAGCGCATCAGAAATCACCTGTGTATGGATCAACCTAGATTTTCTGAAGCCCTCTTTAGATAAACCTATCGGCTGTCAGACTGTTATAGTGTCACCGAGAACAACACTCGGGAAGATACTCTCTAGTACCTGGGTAGTCGGGTAGTATGGCTAAGGGTATGGTCTATCCTTCTTATTTAGTGCCCTACAATATTTGGTCAAGTACTACTATTGGACCCCGCACGTATATCAGAGAGCTATAGCACAAGGAAAACCCTTGTCTGTAGAACCCTTGAATACCTAACCCTTGGGGAACATAAACATAAACAAATTAAACTGGCCAGATCTATTGTCGCGCAACTGTGTTCGGGTTGCCAAGTAAATACACATTTCTTTCTAGTTAAGAATTTGGGGATTTTAGCACTGCAGCATTCTTCAGACCAAAGTATAACCCCGTAGTTGTAAAAAAAAAAAAAAAAAAAAAGAAGTCTGGAAATATTTTCACCATTATTTGAGACCTATTCCATTAGATTCATCTCTTCTCCCTTATCACATTCATCCATATCATTTTTCTGAAAAAATTTCTAACTCCGTCGCTCCCTTTTCAGTTCTCCCATCCTCATGCCCCATACCCATAGCCAAGAACTGGAGTCTCTCTTCAACATATTGCAATCTAGTTTCCTCGAGACCCAAAAAGAAGTGCAACAACTCAGTGATACTATTTCCTCCCGTGATACATCCATCAATACCACCATAAATGCATCCGTGCAGTCTGCAATGGAGGAAGTCAAACAAGAACTGACCACCCAACTTGAATCTGTCTTTGCATCACTTTGCACCAAACTAAATATCCCTACTGATGACCCTTTTCCTGATGCACATACAAAGACTGAAGGTGAAACTTCTTCCCATTCCCATACCTTTCAGCCGCATCACTTTCAACGGGACATATGCCTTTCGTGGGTGGCTGTAACCAAATTTGATGGCTCAGACCCCACTGGTTGGGTCACCCAAATGGAACATTATTTCTCTCTCTACAACATTACAGATGACTTGGCCAAACTCCGGTATGGTGTTCTCCATATAGATTAAGAACGCTGGCAATGGTGGCAATGGAGAAAAACTTCTTGTCAAGGGTATATTGCTTGGACCCAATTTGTAACTGAGCTTTATGAATGCTTTGACACTGACACCAACCATTTGGGTCGTTTGAGAAAATTGAAACAATCAGGAACAATAGAAGACTCCATAGCTGCATTTGAGCTCTTGGATTTTCGAACAGAGGGTGTGATTGATGCTTTCTTTCGAGAATGTTTTATCAGTGGCCTCAAGGAGGAGATTCGGGCCTATGTCCTCATGGCTCGACCTGCGAGTTGGGTGGAGGCTACTAAAAAATTTAAAGAAGCACAACAAATTGTTTCCTCTCAAAACCGTAAGCCTTCCTTTATCCCTCGCCCTAAACTAGTAAACCCCACTACTCCCTCTACTCCTTTAAAGATCCAAAAATTGACTAGGGCTGAAATGGTTGAATGCCAACTCAAAGGCTTCTGTTATAATTATGATGAAAAATATTTCTCGGGCCACAAATGTAAGGAACAAAATATTTTTATGGCCATCTCTGAGGATATTCCCGAAGAGGATGTTGAAACTCCCCTTGTGCCCAAGTCACTAGAAATCATTGACAAAAACCCTCCCTCCAACCCTGCCGAAGTGGAACTGATCATTTCCCTCAATGCTCTCACCGGCTTCTCTGCCCCCTAAACCCTCAAGTTAATTGGTTACATCAAGCACCGAAAGCTCATCATTCTAGTTGATAGTGGAAGCACCCACAATTTTATTCATCGCCGCATTGCCCAAGAAACCCATAGCTACATCCATGCTGTCAACAATTTCCAAATCATGATTGTTAATGGTGGTTCTATGAAATGTGGCGAGCGCTGTGAAAATGTGCGTCTCCAAATCGATGACTACCACCTAAAATCCCATATGTTTTCTATTGACATGGGAGGTTGCGACATTGTGTTGGGAGTAGAATGGATAAGGACTTTGGGTCCCATTCTCATGGATTTTAAGAACTTAACCATGCAATTTGACCAAGAAGGCCACCAATATAAATTCCAAGGCATCATTTTTGGTTCACCTGAGGTTATCAGTTCCCATCGCATGGAAAAGCTGCTAAAAAAACGTCATTCTGGTGTCATTGCCCAACTCCATGCCATACAAGCCACAAAGACACCCCCAGTGCCCCAAGACCTCCAAGACCTCCTTTCTAAACATCAAACAGTATTTTCCACTCCCCAAGGACTCCCTCCTTCCCATGGTGTTCATGATCATTCCATTCCTCTTGTCCTAGGAAGCCTTCCCCCCAATATCCGTCCATATCGCCACCCCTTTGCACAAAAAAATGAAATTGAGAAAATGGTCCAAGAAGTCCTTACTATAGGCATCATCTTTCCTAGTACGAGCCCTTACTCATCTTCGGTTGTCATGGTACTGAAGAAATAAGGTTCTTGGAGAATGTGTCATGACTTCTGTTCTCTCAACAAACTGACCATCAAAGACAAATTTTCCATTCCTGTCATTGATGACCTCCTGGATGAATTGAGTGGTGCCCAATTCTTTACCAAACTTGATCTTCACTTGGGCTATCACCAGATACGTATGAAAGAGGTAGACATTCCCAAGACATCCTTTCATACTCATGAGGGCCACTATGAGTTTTTGGTCATGCCCTTTGGCTTGTGTAACGCCCCCTCCACCTTCTAGAGCTTCATGAAACATGTCTTCCGCCCTTTTCTCTGTCATTTTGTCTTAGTTTTCTTTGATGATATCTTCATCTATAGCAAAACTTGGACAAACCATCTTACTCATGTGGATCAAGTTCTCCACCTACTCTCTCAGCAACAACTTTTCCTAAAACAGTCTAAATGTGTTTTTGGTGCCTCAGAAGTAGAATAATTGGGTCATCTGGTGGGAAAGGATGGCGTCAGGGTGGACCCGAAAAAGATTGAAGCTATGCAAGACTGGACACACCCAAAGACTCTCAAAAGTTTGCATGGATTTTTGGGCCTAATAGGGTATTATTGCAAGTTTGTTAAGAACTACAGAAATATTGCAGCACCTCTCATGGCTCTCCTCAAAAAGAACTCTTTCACTTGGACTCTAGCAGCTGCTCAAGCTTTTCAAACCTTGAAGATAGCCATGTGCACCACTCCGGTTCTAGCCCTTCCCGATTTCACAAATACCTTTGTGTTGGAATACGATGCCTCAGGGAAAGGAATCGTCGTTGTCCTTATGCAAGAGGGTCGAATTTTGGCCTTCACCAGCAAGAAACTGTCTAAAAGGAATATGGGAAAACCCATTTATGAAAAGGAAATGTTGGCGATTCTGCATTCCATTGAGCCGTGGCATCCTTATCTCTTGGGGCAACGCTTCCAAATTAAGACCGACCATCAAAGCCTCAAGTACTTTCTGGAACAACACATTTCCTCCCAGGGGAAACAAAAATGGGTGACTAAGTTCTTTGGATATGATTATGAGATCATTTACAAGAAGGGAAAAGACAATGTCGTGGCAGATGCATTGTCCCAAAAATATGAAGATTAAGGATCCCTTTTTTCTCTTTCCTTCATTGTACCCGATTGGATCCAAGCTCTGCACCACGAATGGCTTCAAGATCCCAAAAGTTCACATCTGATCCAACAATTGCAGACCAAGGCTCCGGCTCCCCCAGGGTACTCCTGGCTCCAGGATGAGATTCGATACAAAGGCCTCTTGTATTTAAGTAAACAATCCAAGCTCAAATCCATGGTACTTTCTGAGCTTCATGCTATATCCACAACGGGGCACTCAAGGTTCACCAAAACATATGACAGGGTCAAACGTTCCTTTTTCTGGGATGGTATGAAATAGGACATACATAAGTTTTTCCCTAAATGTGAGGTGTGTCAATGCAGCAAGGGAGAAATAGTCAAATCTCTGGGCACCCTCCAACCACTTTCGATTCCCCCTGCTATTTGGAAGAATATCTCTATGGACTTTATTACAAGCTTAACCAAATCGGGGAATAAATCAGTCATAATTGTGGTGGTGGATGGCCTTTCCAAGTATGCTCATTTTTGCACTCTTCACCACCCATTTACTACATCCATGGTGGCTCACATTTTCATGGACCAGGTCTTCAAGATTCATGGCATGCCGCACTCTATTGTTTCTGATCGTGACTCAACTTTCACAAGCAATTTTTGGCAAGAACTCTTTAAGCTAAAAGGCACACAATTGCATCTTAGCTCAGCTTATCATCCCCAGACGGATGGTCAAACGGAAGTTGTCAACAAGTGTTTGGAAACATATCTGAGGTGCTTTGCCTCTGAAAAACAACACCAGTGGGCTCAATGGTTACCCCTAGCCGAATGGTGGTACAACACTACATACCATACAACCACTCGCATGACTCCTTTTGAAGCGGTATATGGACAGAAGCCACCTTCAGTTCTCTCATACTTACTGGTTACCTCGAAGGTCCAGGTGATTGACCAAACACTTACAGTCTGAGAGGATATTCTTTGTACCCTTAAAGAGAACTTGGTCATGGCACAGAATCACATGAAGCAACAAGCAGATCAAGGTCACTCTGAACGTCAATTTGCAGAAGGGGATCAGGTGTTTCTACGAATGCAACCATATAAGAAAACTTCCCTCAAGGATGAGCATTGTCAGAAGCTAGCGCCCAAATTTTATGGTCCTTACATAGTTCTCAAGCGTGTGGGGCAAGTCGCATATCAGTTAGCTTTGCCCAGTCAGTCGAAGCTACATCTTGTTTTTCATGTTTCATGCTTGAAGAAGGTGATTGGAACCAGGTGCTGAATTCAAACCAACCTTCCAGAGTTAGTTGAAGAAGGATCCATTTGGCTACAGCTAGAAGCAATTTTGGACCAGCGTGAGCGTCGCCTACGTTAGAGAACCATCAAGGAAGTGCTAGTACAGTGGAAAGATATGACTCCAGCAAATGCCACTTGGGAACCAGCTACCATTCTGCAACAGTTTCCACATCTCAAGCCTTGAGGACAAGGCTGTTTTTAAGGGGCCGGACATGTTAAGGTCCTAACTCACACATAGGTAAATCAATGTATTTGGATGTAATAAAGGTCAATATTAATAAGGCATTTCAATAAAATAGAATAAGGTAGATGTAAGAAGACCTAATAGAAGCTTTTGCTTCTAGAAGGATCTTCCTCTAGATGCTTCTCTTAATAGACATATTTAGTATAAATAAGGGTCGAGGGTATGAAAACCCTATCTTGGAGATTATTGTAACAGAGCATTGCTCGACTGGAGTTTGCCCCCTCGAAGAGGCCCGTGAACATTGCTTTTTGAATCAAAGTGCTATTTCAGTTGTTGTTCTCATATTATTTCTGTGTTATTGTGGAGATTATGTTGGTTATATTACTGTTATTCTGCCATTTCTAGCATTTTATTTATGTTTTGCGTA
>JZKD02S1672663.1:2026601-2081059 GCA_000966675.3 Picea glauca
CCTTCATCAAGAGTCCAAGTAGGATTTTCTGGAGGCTTATTTGGTGTAGAAGTTCCATTTTTGGGTGGCATGTTGGCCAAGTATCACTTTTGAACCTTGATTTTGAGGTGGTTCTACTAGACAATATGTCTTCTGTTGTATCTCCCAAGTTTTAGCCCTTCTAGGTATGAAACGTTATTTTATGTAGTCCTCTGATATTTCTTCTCTGCAATGCCACAGGTCTAATCAAAATTGGATGTGCCAAGTGGAATTTATGGTAACTTCCCCACAATTTGTCGATTTTTGGCATTTCTAGGAGATCTCACTTGTATAGCGTGCCCAGCACAAAATAATTGATATAAATTCTGAAAATCACACCAGAAATACTAAGGACTTTCCACGATCCAATGCAACTAGTCCCACTCAATTTGGATACTCTAGGAAGAAGTTATTATTGTTTTACCTGGAACACCTTCTTGAGACTAGTCAATAGGACTAGTCAGATACCCTATCTTACACAAGGTGTATCTAAAAATTTAAGATGACCCAGAAGATAAACTTTTTACCAAAGATACCTTACTAATTTCTGTAAGTAGCCTCCATATTTTAGGGTCTGAAACGTTACAAAAACGTTTTTATAGAGAAAATTCCACAATGACTCATTTCAGGATGATTCCAGAGCCCTATCTTGTACAGGTTGTGTCTCAGAAAGTATAAGGCCTCAGGAGCTGAATTTTGAACCCAACGTACCTTCATCCATCCAACAAATATCCTCCAATCCATTCCTTTTTAAACATTGCAGAAGAAAAGTTATAGTAGAAATGACAAGGTATCTCAGATGTGGCAGCGAAATCCCAAGACCTTGAGCTCTGATACCATATGTTAAGAACCAAATATCAATATAGCACAGAAAAACCTCAGAAAAAGTACTCAACGCCTTGAAAAAGAGATAATTTTAGATAATAATCCTCTTCAAGGGGGCAACCTCCTTTTACCCCACTTAAATGTTCAAGTACAAGATGATTCAAAATGAAAATGTCTCCTTGGTATATATAGGAGAGTAAGAGGTATAATTACAACTAATGACCTAAAGATGATATAAATAAAATAACATTACTAATATAATATGCCCCAATTAAGTGGTAATGAGCCAATATTAGGGCTTAACATATCCAAATCCTAATTACAGAGAAACGCAGTATTCAACAAGATCTAACACATTCAAGCACTTAGCATGGATAGATAGATCAGATCTAACATTCATTCACCTTACCAAGCACTAAGATATTATACCATATGTATCATACATAAATATATTGACACTAAGAATAAATCACATCACTAACATACAACATAATGCACAAATATACCATAACACAGGATATACGTGGTTCGCCCCACTGTGGGGCTACGTCCACCAACTCTTCATCTTCTTTATTATCTTCTTCCAATATCCTTACATGCACAAAGCCTTAGAGCCCACTCTGCATAGGACAGGGTGCACACCTCACCGGATCCTGCTTCCCTGAGCTAGGTTTAATCACAAATTTTTCTTACTATCTACACACAGGCTTATTACAATCACTTGCACTTAGCTCTACACGTTATTAACACATAGCATGCACAAATCATCCACAACTATTTGCACTTAGCACATTGTCCTCTTCCTACATCACCTAGATATCTATTTATACATTACAAATTGGGCCTAAACATGGGTAAACCCATGGGCCAACATACCATACTTGTTACATAAACCCTAATCCCAAAACTGCCCTAAAAAGGGGGCGAGATCTCGTGATCTCTTCTTTGACTTGCGCTTCACCCTCAACCAGCTTTTCGAAGTCCCAAAAGAGGTAAAACATGAACAAGGATTTCCAAAACTTGTTCAAGGGCCAACACCACCCATTTCTCTAAACGCCAACCAAGATAAGAGTTCAAGGCCAACATTAAGTTTTCTTGGTTTGAAAATAACTTCAAAAGATAATTCTTTGAACAACAAGAGCCACTTGCAAATCTATCCTTCTAATACATGATTATTCACCAAGTACTTCAAAGTTGAATGATCTGTGAAAAACTTGAAATGACCTCGCAACATATAATGTTTGAATTTTTGCAGAGCATAAACCATGGCTAAACCCTCTCGCTTTGTGGTTTTGTAGTTGTGCTCAACCTATGACAATTTCTTACTAGAAAAGTACATAGGGTGATCTAAGTTTCCTTCACTGGGTTATGCAAGAACAACACCCAAAGTTGTACCAAAAGAATCAATGTGGACATGGAATTCAACCTACCAGTTAGGATATGTAAAAATAGGAACATTTCTTAACTTCTCTTTCAGGACATTGAAGGCTTGATCACATTTGGGGTTCCAACAGAAAACTTTATCTTTCTTCAACAACATTTCTAATGGGGGAGTGATACTTACATAATTCATGATGAATCTGTGATAATATCTAGTATGAACAAGAGTGGATCACAACTGTTTCATAGTTGTAGGGGAGGCATATTTAGAGTAACATCAAATTTCATAGGATCAACCATAACTCCTTCCCTGCACAAAATATGTCCCAACAAATTTCCAAAAGGCACACATAAAACACATTTCTTCATATTCAATTATATGTGCAGTTGCCTATAATGATCAAACATTAACCAAAGTAATCCTATGTGCTCCTTCAACATGATGTACACAATCCATTCATCTATATACACTTCAAGAAATTTATGAATAAAGTCACGAAAAGAAACAATAAGAATCCTAGGAAAGACAGTCAGAGCATTATTCATCCTAAAGGGCATAAAATTATAAGCAAAAGAACTTCCATCAGTAGTGAAAGTGGTATTCCTCTTATCTTCTTCCGCAGTTTTGAGTTGTTGATATTGTGAGAAACCATCAGTGAATGAGTATGCTTCATTTTTCGCCACCTGATCAAGTACCCCATCACTGAATGGAGTAGGAAAAGGGTTATTTTTATAATCCTAATTTGCACCAGACATGCTTACCTGGCATTAGGCCATCTCAAATTCCTTCTTTGCCAAAACATTGTTGAACAACTCTTCTTAAAAACCGCTTTTATAAAGGTCCACATGCCCTGCTCCATTACTTCACGTGTGTACATGCTAGCTGACCCAAGATAGCCCGCGTGTACCTACAAAAGCATGAAAAAAGGAAAGTTGTTGACGGAACACATATCTTTGGGTGAGTTAACTAAAAATTTCAGCCATGCATGGCCGAGGGTTCGACCAAATACCTAGCTTCTTCTAGCCTATAAAAGAAGGGTTAGGGGTCCTATTTGGAGGAGGAGAATCATAGTAAAGAAACTATACCCGATTTCACATTCCCTTTGTCCCAACCTTTAGCCATCCTCGTGCAAAGAGAAATATAGAGCAAAGAAGTTGGAGGACAGTTGAAGAGGAGCCCAGGACCAAGTTCGTGGAGCAGTTGCCAACTTCATCATTGTAAGTTGATTTGTTGAAGTTAATAATAAAGAAGTACTTTTCCCATCCCACCATATGAGGTTTTCATGGTTTATTGTATACATGTCGATTGAATCTCTAACCCATTAATATGTAGATCAAATGCATGTGGAGTTCTTTGTTTGTCTTGTATAAATGCAGGTCAGCCTTGGGAGGAGAGTTGCAGCCAAAGAGAGATCAAACATGATGAAGGATCGATATCAAATGCCCAAAATAAGGTATGATCACTTGATCTTCTTAACTATGTATTTGCTTAAGAATAATGGGGATTAGGTGCGGGACGACTGTAGAAAGTAGGAATCTTTAGGTCTTTTCTGTATGCATGATAAAACCCTAAGTGCTAGTCCGTAGAGGGATTTCCCACTCACAACAGAATTTGCGACCGTATTAGGGATTATCTAGGGTTTCTAGGAATGTCTTGTCTAGGGTATTTTTAAGAACTAGTTTCATTTCCTATTTTTAAAGTTTTTACAAAAGTCTGAGCTAACACAGATTCTGGTCTCCCATACCAGTTATATCTGTTTCTTTTCTTAACTTCATTTTTTTTCCGAGACCCATAGAGGTACATGCGCCTGTATAAGGTCTACATGCATGTACTCACACCCTACATACTCACAGCCCACGTGTACACGCTAGCTGAGGAAGTGTCAGTCGCATGTATGATTCCATAAAATTTCTTTTAGAGAGGCAGCCATCCTCTTCTCTGTCAAAATTAGTCCTTCTTAGGGGTTTTCTGGAACTCTTTCTAGTCTTTGTTGTTTGCAGTCTATAACTTAGGTTTCACCTCAGATTGGTTTGTTCTATGCAATTTTCCTTCAATTGTTTTCTTTTTTTGTCAAAGTAAGTTTCTGAGTCTTCAAGAGATTCTGGTTCTCAATACCAGTAGTCTCTGCCAGTGCTTGATTTCTTGTATTTTCATTTTTGAAGAGTTGCAGAGGTACAAAAATCCTTCATACAGTTTGCATGTGTGTACACACGCTCTGACCTTACACAACTCACGTGCACACGCTGGCTGTTGAACTATCAGCAACATACCTGTTGAGAATTTTTTTGTTTAAGAAGAGGCAATCACCCTTTTCCTTGTCAAGAGTTATATCTCTCAGGGTTCTTGGTCTCTGTCATAGTAGCTTAGCTTAGGTTGTATTCCAACATAGCTTGCTTTTTCATTTTAAATATTTTTTGTGTTTCCTAGCTTTTTAAACTTATTTTTAGCTTGAAATTTTAAGAAAAATGAGTTGCATTTTGAAAAAAAATTCCCCCTCATGGTCGGGGAGGGGCATGAATAGTGCCTTCATCAATTTCTTTTAGAATCTTTTGTTATTTCTTCTTTGATCAGAAGAAATTATAAAAAAAAAAAAATTAGTTTGTTAGATCTCTTTATTTCCTAGCATTTTCTTTGCATTGTTATTTGAAAAAGAAAAGAAATTAGCATAGTGTTTTGTTTTCTTCTCATCTTAAAAAGAATTTCTTCTCATCCAGTGTTCATATAAGTTTCATCATTTTTCGCAAGAGTCTTAACACCATTAGTTTCACTACCATACCCTTTTGAGTAAATCAATCCAGCAAAAAGAACGCTAATTAGAAATTACTAGACTTTATGTTTGTAGGGTCCATCAACTAGATTAGGCTAGAGCCTTGATTTAGGTTGGAAAGGACACTCTTCAGGGCTATAAAACAAACATATCAGTCTATGCTAAGGAGTGTAGATGTCTAGTATCGTGAAAGTTATCCAGAACCCCCCTCTAACACAAGGGATAAACACGAGGTCGCGTGCAGAAAGGTAGTGAAGATAACCCCTCCAAAGCCAGACCAATCGTAGTGGAGAACACATATAGAGGGCTTGTCCTGGGATTCCATCGATTGCATTTTCCACGGAGCTTCGTGGGTCTTGAATCCATTCGAGGTCCTTAGTTGTCTTTTGGACCACTTTATTTTGGTACCCTTGGCAAGTTTTGGGCTTGATACCCTGCTCATTGTGGTCTACCCGACTGTTGACTGTACCCACCTGGTGACTGTTCGCGTGCTGGAAACCTAGTTGCCTATCTTTCTAGTGACATACACAAGTGACTATGGGGGTATACCATGATACCTAGGACAAACATCAGGCCACTCTTTGCAGAGTATACCTGGAGGGTGCTTCCATTTTCGATTTGCACTTGCATCGGTAAGTTGCTCTAGTGTTGGTTGGTGTAACTATTCTTCGAACTAGTTAGTCGTTTGCTTGATTTTCCTTTAGGAAATTTTAGTGTGTGCTCTGTGCTCCCTAGTTTTCCATAGTGAGTTAGTCAGTCATGGCTTTGGGTCTCTTTCCTAGGGTGGTAGACCGCCCACTCCACCGGTTGAGAGGAATTTTCATTCTTCCACTTAGAAATGTGGAGTCACCTCTTTATAGGTGTTTTTTTGATACCACTGATTTTCCAAAGTCAGTGAGTGAGACTTTTACAGACTTGAACGATCCCGCAAGGGGAGAGCCTATGCATAGGATTTTCATGGATAATTTTTCAGACCATACCAACCAAGGAGCCCCTTCACAAGGGGATTCTTGTGCTTTTCCCTTCTTCAAAAATGTTGGTGTCCCTTTGATGGCCACTTTGTACATTCCTAGGTTGAATTTGGGACTACCAGTTTGGTTGGGTACCATTCCAAATGTCCAGAATGCTCTTGACACTTCTCAGTTAAGAACCTTAAGTCTTAGGCACCCTGTTGATGTTTCTTCATTAGCAAAGTCTTCTCCTCCTCCTTCTCCTACCTCTGGTGAAAGTACAGTTACTAGTAACCGAAAGTCTAAACGAAATAGAAAGAGGAAGAATAGGAAGAAGAAATCACCAACCTCTGCGAGTCATGTTGGAGATAGGTCGACAACCTCTGCAAGTCACATTGAATACTAGCACCCAACCTCTGCAAGTTATGCTGGGGGCACACACTCACCCTTTGCAAGTCATGTTGGGGGAAAAAGTCTAGTCTCTGCTAGTCATACTGGCAATAGGTCTGTAGCCTCTGTGAGTCATGTTATAGACCCATCACCAACCTCTGCAAGTCCTATTGGAGATGTGAAACCAACCACTTCTAGTCATGCTAGGGGAATTAATTCTGTTGAGAAACCTAGAAGGATAGGATGTAAGCCTAAGTTCCCTTGTAAGCTTTGCAAGGGAGATCACCTTACTCATTTGTGCCTTGGCATTCCAGAGGTACAAAGATTATGGTCCCTGTCCACAAGATCTTCTGATTCTGAGTCTTTTGAGGTTTCCTCACAGTCTATTCAACCATTGGTTGAGAAAGTGGTCATGCCAATGTAGTCATCAGCTGATCCCACTCCTATTTTGAGGGGTGAGGTGCCTTTAGACCATGTAGTCTCTTAGCCTATGCAGCGATTGGTTGAGAAAGTGGTCATGCCGATTCAGTCATCGACTGATCCCACTCCTCTTTTGAGGGGTGAGGTGCCTTTAGACCATGTAGTCTCTCAGCCTATGCAACCATTGGTTGAGAAAGTGGTCATGCTGATACAGTCATCTGCTGATCCCACTCCTGTTTTGCAGGGTGAGGTGCCTTTAGACCATGTAGTTTCGCAGCCTATTCATCCATTGGTTGTGAAAGTGGTCATGTCAATGCAGTCATCGGCTGATCCCACTCCTCTTTTGTAGGGTGAGGTGCCTTTAGACCATGTAGTCCCACAGCCTATTCAGCCATTGGTTGTGAAAGTGGTCATGCCAATGCAGTCATCGGATGATCCCACTCTTCTTTTGGGGAGTGACATGTCTACCGACTATGTTTTTAGAATTTCTAGTTCAATACTTTCATAACAAGGGGCAATTCTGCTCGTTCCGATCGCATCCCCTCCAAGCCCTTGGATGGTTTCCTTTGATTGGAATGACCTTGTTGAGCCTCGTCTTCCTTCTTTTGCACCTTTTCAAATAAGGGTTGAAGTTAATTCAACAAACATTTATCGATATATTGTGGATGAGGGAGCCTCTGCAAGTATTTTATCATCCTCGATTTGGAAAGTATTGGGATCTCCCAAGCTTGTGTCTGCTTTGCATGAGCTGTTGGCTTTTGATAGACGTCCTAGTGATTATTTTGGGATTCTTCCTCATTTGCCTATCTCATTAGGTGGGAAGACTTTCCTTGTTGATGTTATAGTGGTGCAAGGCTCATTAGATTTCAATATGCTTCTTGGGAATGATTATGTATATGTTATGAATGTTGTAGTGTCTACGCTCTTCCGAGTGATGCATTTCCCTCATAATGGAAGCATTGTCACTATCAACCAGTTGTCATTTGATAATCACCATCCTAATTCGACATTATTTCAGACTACCCCTTTATATTTTCCTAGCGTTCATGTAAACTCTACCCCACCATGGGTTAATTATGTGGCATCTTATCCTCGGTGTTCAATTACTTCTAAGCAGAAACCGGTGCAATCATGTGTTCCCTCTCGAGACTTGGTCTCAACAATTTATCAATTGGTTTATCCAATGGGGGCATGGGAAGCCTTGCTTCCCTCTCTTGGTCTAAGTGGGCTTGAACATCCTTCTAAGTCTAATCTCATTGTTTGTATATCCTCAAGCCCTCATGATCGTGATTCTTCGCTGATAGACTCTGCCAGTCCTAGCCAGAAATTCCATCATCATATGGAATATGGTCAGTTTACTTCACCCTTTGGGACTGTCAACTCTTGTTTGCATGATTTCTCATATTTTGAATTGCCTTCAGATGAGGCTATCCTTGAAGCCATGACTACGATTTCTATACCGTGGGAAACTTTCCTTTTGGGAGACTTTCCAAGTTGACTATCGAAGAGACTCTTGGTCTGAGCCTAGCAGCGGGCTCTACCTGAACCAGTTTCATACATGAGTCATAGCCCCCAAAGGGTCTTCTTTTAAGCCCTTTTCAGACCCTCTAAACATGAAAATATTGTTGAGCGATCTTGTGGATTTTCACACTCGTTAAACTGAAATTTGAAGTCACATCTATCCAACGATAGTTTACCCCTTTTTTGGTCCGTACGGTCAACTATATAAACAAAGGTATACTCTAAGGAAATTTAGTTCTCTAGAAGAGTACTCTCAGGTATCATTTTAACCCTTTTTCAGGCTTGAGGGACTAAATGATGAAAAAGGAACCCCCACAGAGTCCATAGTTAAGCTCTTTTCAAAATCCCTAAAATTAAAAAGATCGTCGAGTGACCTTATTCTTTCACACTCGTTAAAATGGTCCAGAAGAACATTCCTGACAGAGTCCATAGTTAAGCGTTTTTCAAACTCCCTAAAAATGAAAAAATGGCTGAGTGATATTGTCTTTATCACACTCATTAAAATGGTTTTGAATAGACTTCTTGTCGGTGCTATTTTACCCCTTTTTCGAACCAACTAGACTACCTTTGAAAAAGGTACCCCGGTGGAGTCTCCTTTTACATTTTTTTAGAATCTCTAAATATGAAAAACTGTCGAGTTTACCTTCTCTGGGCTCGTTAAACTCACATCGAAGGATGTTACCATTGTGTGTTGTATTAATCGCATTTTCATACCCACATCTTTGGCCTAATGACGACTCCATGTTTCTCTCAACTGAACCATCTAAAGCATGCCTTATACGCAAGCCCTGTAGCACTTTGCCTCTGCGTCTTGACACCTTTGGCCCCTAGAGGATTTTTCCCGAGTGTCCTTACTTTGAACATCAGTCTTGTCCCTATGCCCTGAACTTGTATGTTTGCAACACTCATTCCTCCTTTGTAATGTAAAATTCTTTTATTCTTTTTCCAAAATTATTGAAAAAGACAAAAAAATCAAATATACCCCAACAAGGGGAAGGGAAAAGTATTTTTTTTATTGGCAGCGTAATGGGTCGCCCTTGGATAAATCACATCTTTTCATTTGTTTTTCAAACTCTGGGATTTAATATGACCTTACGAAGCTGTTCTTGCTACATAGATTTATGTCCTCCTCCATTTGGTTATTCTTCCAAACATATAGAGAGTTTCGTTGCCTCTTGCCTCGTAAACTTATGTTAATGCCATGCTACCTGAGTCTCATAATTTGTCGTGCTATTGTCCAAGGGAAGTTTTTACCAAGCTTGATTCGACCCCTCTGCAGTTTGTCTCTTTCCCTCATACCCGACCATCCTGAACATCCAATCAAGTCTTTGTTCGAAATCAATGAAGCCTTCAGTTTGATCTTCAAGATTCTCTAGTCCATGACCGACGAGCCGTCGAAGACCTCTGGGTAGTGAAGTCGTACACTCATATTACACTCCTACCTAAGTTTTAAATATTTTGAAGTTGTTTCTTGAGCTCTGAAGACATCATCTCCAACCATCAGGCCTTATCATCTTCTAGAAGATGGATACTCTACACGTATATCTTTTTGATTTCGAGATGTAGCTCTGCTGTGTATTGCTCACGGCTACACTTTATATAGTTATATGACATGTATCTACAGTGTATTTGACTGGTAACCATGATTTTATTTTATCCTGAGCATGGGTATGCCCACCTTGGTGAGAAAATTATTATTTTTTGCAGATGGCACCTCCCGATTTCTAGTCCCCAGGCTCACTTGTTTGGCACATCGGTGAATATTGTTAATGTATTTCGTACATCATATGATATTCTTAACTCACTCAATATGGGGCATCTGTTATAACCCTAATTTACACCAGACAAGCTTACCTGGCATCAGGCCATCTCAGATTCCTTCTTTGCCAAAACACTATTGAACAATTCTTCTTAAAAATCCCTTTTATAAAGGCCCACGTGCCCTGCTCCATTACTGCATGTGTGTACACGCTATTTGACCCAAGACAACCCGCATGTACCTACAAAATAATGAAAAAAGGAAAGTTCTTGATGGAACACACAACTTTGGGTGAGTTAACTAAACCTTTCGGCCATGCATGGATGAGGGTTCGACCAAATACCTAGCTTCTTCTAGCCTATAAAAGAAGGGTTAGGGGTCCCATTTGGAGGAGGAGAATCATAGTAAAGAAACTATACCTGATTGCGCATTCCCTTTGTCCCAACCTTTATCCATCCTTGTGCAAAGAGAAATATAGACCAAATAAGTTGGAGGACAGTTGAAGAGGAGCCCAGGACCAGGTTCATGGAGCAGTGGTCAGCTTCATCATTGTAAGTTGATTTGTTGAAGTCAATAATAAAGAAGTACTTTTCCCGTCCCACCATATGATGTTTTCATGGTTTATTATATACATGTTGATTGAATCTCTAACCCATTAATATGTATATCAAATGCATGTGGAGTTCTTTGTTTGTCTTGTATGAATGCAGGTCAGCCTTGGGAGGAGAGTTGTAGTCAAAGAGCGATCAAGCGTGAAGAAGGATCAATATCAAATGCCCAAAATAAGGTATGCTCACTTGATCTTCTTAACTACGTATTTGCTTAAGAATAATGGGGATTAGGTCCGGGACGATTGTAGAAAGTAGGAATCTTTAGGTCTTTTCTGCATGCATGATAAAACTCTAAGTGTTAATCTGTAGAGGGATTTCCCACTCGTAACAGTTATGCACACAATCTAAATTCAAACTTTTGTAGTCCACACAAACTTTTATATCATCTGTACCTCTCTTTATTTGTATGAAAATGGGACTGATCCACTTGGCCTCATCTACAAGAAATATTAATCCTACCACAAGCATCATGTCAATTTCTTTCTTAACCTTTTCTTTGACTCTAGGGTTCAATTGATATGGTCTATGCTTGACTAGCTTAGCATCAGGATTGAATTATATCTTCATAACTCCTAGATCTCCTTTAATTCCCTTAAGTTCTGAAAAATGCTTTGGGAACAAATATTCATACTTCCTCAACATATCCTATATCTCTGTAACAATATTTTTATCCAAGTAATCTCCTATAGAATCCAACTTGGGATATTGCTCAATTCCTCAATTCATCTTTTGCACCTTCATAGGTTGATTGTATGAAATACTAACATTACTTGAAGGAATGTCTCTAAATTATTTGGTTCTTGCATATTCCTTGAAGGTCAAATGTCTAATATCCTCTAAGTCTTCAGAATCCTCAGGGTCCTTGTCAATATTGTTGTAGGATATGGTTATTGATGCAGATGATGGATAAAAACTAAACTGAAGCGGGTCTTTATGCTCAGGACATACTTTAGGGGGATTCTTGGGATTGAACTCATTAGTAAACAATATTCTCTTAATTTGTTGCAAGACAACTGTGACTTCTGAAGACTTACCAGAAAAAGAAAAGTCAAAATAGAATTGATCTTGTAGTACCTTCCAACATGTATTTTTTCTCCTAGTCTCCTCATGCACATACCATGATTTGGTAATTATTCCCATAGAATGAAACAATTGGTGTACCCAAAGATAAAAAGGTATTTGTGAAGTTTCCCATAACTTAAGAAAATATTAAATATGATGAATTAGGTCAGAAAAACCATCATATGTACCCATATCTAATATTTTACCCTTCATATTTTGATCTTGAACAAACTGGTTGACTTGTGATGGAGGAAGAAAATGGTATTGAATGGAAAGGTTAACATCATTCCAAGAAGAAAAGGTTTCTTTATGACTAGCCCACCATCTAGAGGGTTAGGATCTTAAAGATATATCGAGTGTCAAAATTATTTGTTCTTCCACAACCTTATCCTCCATATCAATGAGAAAACTATACATATCTAAAGTCCCATCTTAAGTTGGACAATCATGTACTTCCATTCCAATCCATATGAATGATCAGACAATTGCATAATTTCTAGAAAAAATCTCATATTGTCCTTGTTTCCAATTATTAAAAGTTGCTTTAGATTACTCATCCACGGAATGAATACTCTGCTAACTCACTAATCCATATATAGTGGGATTAATATAATCGACTATTGTTCCTACAATCAATAATTTATGGCTCTATATTATCATCTAAAGGTTTAGTATACCATGGGCCTTGGTATGGATCTATAGGTTGAGTGACTTTCATACCATCATACTCAAATGTTAGAGTTTCCTTTTTAAGATCAATGACAACATAATTTTCATAATCCTAATCAATTCCTAATAGAGTTGGATATGGATCCTTCTCCCCCATTATTTCAATAACCACAAAATCAACTACTTTTTTTACACCATCCAAGTCTACTTCTACATTATGTAACCTTCCTACTGGAAAAATGCAATATTGATTTTCCATCCGCAACTGAATAGGAGAATAAACTAGCTTCGGTTTCCCCATTTCCTTCCAAGTTTTCTTTAGAAAGATGTTGACATCAGAGCCCAAATATAGCATAACATCCTTGATAGCATAGTCATCTATTTGGGCATTCAATTTGAATTCCCTTCCATACCTCTTGTTTCTTCTTTGCACCCTACTAGCTTTCATTTCTATAAGGTTAGCAACAATAAAAATCTTTTATATTTCCTTCAATTCCCAAGGCCACTTTAATGGTGTTCCACAACTTCTCAATATGTTTCTCATCATTTAATATATTAAAAAATAAATGAAACCAAATATCAACAAATTTATGTGAATTCCCTGAAGACTCTATCTGAGTAGATGACTCTCTGACTAATCCAAGTACATATTGGTGGCCACCCACCTATTCCATCTGGCTCCTCACATCTGTTTTTTTGTTTAGAATGTTCTTTTGTATTGCTTTGTAATTGTGTGTTCTACACTTTTGGGTTTGTCTGAATCCCCACACATCCTCCAAGTGGATGAAAGTGGCCTCTTGCCTAATCCAACTGGATTATTTTGTATGTTTTTATGTCAACACATCTTGTTGTACTTCCAGGGACTTTTTGGGGCCCTAAAGGTTGATTTTTTGGCTCTCCATAGTCAAACTATAAATGGTGTCAGATTTTTATGGAGGAATGTGTATCTCTCTGAAATATCTTTCCAATGGGATATCACGCACCTAAAATGGAGGTCGTATGCAAATGTTATGACCCTTGGAAGTTGAGGTACCAAATTACACCAACTTACCCATAGGGCCCACATGACTTTTGGTGTTTCACCTTCTAGGGTTAGCTTTCTAGATGTCTATGGTTTTAGAATTCATGAGTAATATCAAAAAGGCCTCTGGAGCCTCATTGTAATCCATTCTTCTCATACAGATGAGCATATCCGCCACATCTCTTCTCAGATATAGATACCACCATTCGAGCAAGTGTTTCAGTTTTGCAGTTTTACAGTTTCAGCCTATTTCATTATTTAATAGAAGATATTGTCCACTAGATATTTGTGTTATTCTTCATATCTCTTTGTTTATTGTATTTAATCTATTAATTAGTTCGTTCCTCTCCTAAATCCGTATCAATGGTATTAGAGCGGTCGAATCTTCATTTATTTTTCTTCATGCATGTCCCTGACAAGATATAGGTACAAGAAGTTGGGACTCGAACCAATTGATCCATTACAATATCGGTCGCACTAAGCCCGACAAAAACTCATGGGGGACAAAAATAAAGATGACGGACCAGGAGATCCTATTAAAATGTTGCTCGAGGAATCCATCACACGACAAAGGAACAAAATGATGGACAACTTCAAACATATCCTTTGATGGTTTCCCACAAGAGAAGCATCTTCATAAAGAGACCATGCAACCCCCTTCAAGGTACAAGTAAATTTTGATATTCCATTATTTGAAGGACTGATAGATGAGGATGTTGTATATAATTGGTTGAATCTGCTTGAAGGATATTTTCCAGTCCACAATTTTTCTAATAGGGAAAATGTCACTTTTGCACTCCTCAAGGTCGTTCCCCATGTTAAATACTGGTGAGATACTTACTCTTAGAAAAGGGCCATGGAGGAATCTACAATGTTTTTGGTGGCACCAACATGGGATTCCTTCTAGTATGCCATTAAAGAAAAATACTACTTTTTTGGAAGCTACAAGGACTAGTACACCAGATGGACCACCCTACATCAAGAAAGGGACTAGAAAGTACCAGATTTCACCAATATTTTCCATAACCTACACAGCAAATTGGGCATCAAAGACTCTAAGCATCATTTGGTGCTCAAATACCGCAGATTTTTTCATAGATACATTCAAACAGAAATGGAATTCTTGGACATCGCCTCATTGGGAAGGGCTTACAGATACGCTGTTAAGATCAAGAAAACATTTAAGAAGAAAAGGCAAGAGTTTGGATCTGCAAACCCCTCACAGCCGAAGCAAGGAAAAGGAAGCCCCAATCCACATAGCAAGGGACCAAGTCAATATGGTTGCCCTCAGGACAACCAGTCCAAGATGCAACACAATAAGGGAAATGAGAAGACGAACGACATGGGAAAATGGTGTGAGTACCATAAAATTCCTTGGCACAACACTGAAGAATTCCACTCCAAGCAGTCCCTCATGGCCGAGATGAAGTCTTCTGAATCATAGGTTGATTCTGATTCTGAGTCAAACCCTAAAGGAAGGAAGCAAATTATCAATGTTGAACCCAATTCCATTGTTTCTGCCACCAAAGTCTGGCCAAACAAACCAGAAGAACCAGAGGAAGGGGAATGCCTCTTTCACTCACAAATGTGGGTCAAGGGGGATTCACATCATTTCATTGTCAATAGAGGTAGTCAAAAGAACCTGATTTCAACAGAGTTCATAAAGTGGATAGACCTTCTAATGACACTGCACCCGCAAACTAACACCATTGGTTGGCTTTGCCAAGGAAGATATGTGTGTGTCAGCCAACAATGTCATCTACCCTACAACGTCAAGCCTTTCAAAGATGAGGTATTGTGTGATATTTATCCCCTTGAAGTTTGTGATGTTCTTTTAGGAAAACCATATTTGTGGAAGCATCATGTTGTGTATGAGTCTAGACCCCGTAGTGTTATTATTACTTTGGGTAGACAATTGTTTAGGATCCCAGAGGTAGAGCTGCCTACTTTTATTTCCTTAATCTTTGCTAAGAAATGAAGTAAGGTCATTTCACAGATCGGGAAGTTCATCTTCTTTGCGATCCATTCTCGTGGTAAGAATAAGGTCGCCACCACATCCGTGGCATCTACACAACACCTCTCTTTTCAACAAAAGAAAGTGGATAGGATCGTGGAAGAATACAGAGACATCTTCTCATCACCTATAGGGGTATCGACACACTAACGAGTCAAGCATCCAATTTATCTGAACCCCATTGCACCTCTTCCTAATGGACCAATCTATCAATGCTCGTTGATGGAGAATAATGAAATTAGGCGTCGGATCCAAGATCTTATTCAAAAAGGGCACATTAGACCCAAATACTCCCCTTGCGGAAGCCCAATTGTACTGGTGCAAAAGAAGGATGGGACTTGGAGACTCTGCATTGATTACAGAGACTTAAACAAAATTATAGTTAGGAACCGCTACCCCATTCCTAGGATTGTTGACCTTCATGACCAATTCAAGGGGGAAAATTTATTCAGCAAGATTGACCTGAAGTCTGGATACCACCAGCTTCCCATCGAACCAACTGATGTATGGAAGACAACCTTCAAGTCTAAATAAGGTCTCTATGAATTCTTAGTCATTCCCTTTGGGTTAACAAATGCACCATACACTTTCATGATGTTGATGGATGATATATTGAGACCCTTCACCAACTCCTTTTTGTTATCATATTTGGATGACATCCTCATATTCAAAAAAACGTGGGAGGAGCACATGCGGCATATTCAATAGGTTTTGAGCACTCTCAAATAGAACAATATTTATTCAAACTTGGAAAATTGCTCTTTTGGCATGAATAGGGTCCAATACTTGGGCTACATTGTTGATGAGCATGGGGTACGTGTTGATCCAGATAAGATCCAATTTATCCATGACTTTCAAGCACCGACCACACTGACCGAGCTTTAGAGATTTTTGGGACTAGCCAACTTTTACTAACAATTCATGTTTGGATTATCCCATATTGCATGGGCCCTCAGCCAGGTGACCAAGGGAAGTGGTAAGGCCAATTTCATGTGGGGGAAGGAGAAACAATGAGAATTCAATGATCTGACACATCGTTTGTGCTCATCTCTAGTACTCTTCTTTCCCGATCTACAACAACCATTTTAGATTGAGACTGATGCATTTGACTATGATGTGGGTGCAATTCTCACTTAGCATGGGCATCTGGTGGAATACCATAGTGAGACACTCTCTGATATTGTTCGGAAATACCCCACCTATGACAATGAAATGTATTATGTTTTACAAGCCTATCATCAATGGAAATATTACATTCTAGGGAAAGAGATGATCATACACATTGATCACAAGCATCTGCAGTTCATACAAACACAAGGGAAATTGCAGAATGACCACCATCAGATGTGGTCCACCTACCTGCAATAGTTCCATATCAACATAAATTATAATAAAGGTATCTCAATTGTGTCACTGGCTACCTCGGTCAGCCTCTTGTGGCTGCACTCACCACTGTGCTCCATTCCTATGGACATGAAGCTAATGAGTGGCCCCAACTTTATCAGCAAGATCTGAACTTCCTCATCACCTATCAACTCTTGGGTACATGAACAATTGTCATTGATTTTCACATTCAGGACAAACACTTATGCCACTTGGGCCATCTCTGTGTTCCTACAAGAGAGAATGCAAATATGATCTCGGAATCCCACTACAATTGGGTGGCAGGACATTTTGGCGTGGAGAAAACCGTGGTCATTCTTCAGAAACATTTTTAATGGCCAAAAATTTGACAGGATATCATCAAGTATATCAGATCTTGCACTACTTGTATCATTTCCAAGCCATCCATCAATAAGAAAGGCTTATACACCCCTCTTCCTATTCCTAAGAAGCCTTGGGAATCCCTCTCAATGGATTACATGTGTGTATTTTCGTCCACCATGCAAGGAAATGATTGTGTGTTTGTGGTCATTAATCGGTTTTAGAAAATGGCCATCCTCAAAGCCTGTAAGAAGAATGTCATAGCAACAGATACTGCTAAGCTCTTATTCAAACGAGTGTGGGTTGAATTTTGGAATAACACATACCATCATCTCCGACTGAGACAACAGGTTCCTAAACACCTTTTGGTCGAGTCTCTGGTCTCTATTGGACACCAATCTCACAAAATCCATTTCTTTCCACCCCAAAACCGATTTCCAAAGAAAGGTTATCAATCAGATGATTGTGCACATCCTACGCATGTAGAATTATAAGCATCCATGTACATGGGACGGGAGTCTCCCATATGCCCAACATAGTTACAATAGGGCTATCCATAGTTCCACCGACCATAGCCCATTTCAGGTGGGTCTGGGATTCCAACCCTTGGGACCCATTGATGTTGCACTTCCTCTTTCCACTACACAGTCAGACTCTTCCCTTGATCAGTCTACGATTGAAAAATCCACTAGATTCATTGAGCGGATTCAATACATCCACCAACAGGTCTAGGAGATTTTGCAAAAATTCAATGCTAAGTACAAGAAGCACCATGATCAACACAGGGTACCACACCAGTTTCAGGTTGGTGACAAATTCTGGTTACATTTGTAGAAGGATCATCTCACCAGGCCCCATCGGAAGCTTCGCCCACTTTGTTATGGGCCTTACACTATCACCAAGGTTGTGGGTAGCAATTCTTTTGATATCAACACTCCACCCTTCCTTGGTATGAATTGTTGAAAAGTCAACAAGAAACATGTGTCTAATTTACTTTTCCTTTAAATAAATTGGACAATAAATATTAATCTATTATCTCATAATTACTTGAATATAATTAACTAAAATGGAAAATCAGTTAACTATGGAAAATTCGAGTTCAAAGGTTGACTGGTAATACATGGAGGTGACTTGAAGTTGTAACAGAGTTATAAGTGTATTTATGTTAGTTGTGAAGTATTTTAACTCAGTTAAGTGAGTTAAGCCTAGTTTTACTAGTTGTAACTAATGCAACTGAAGATTCTCCACGATTAACTACATGCATGTCAGATCCAGTGGAGACCTAGTTGAGATAACAAGTGAAAGTGATAGTTTGGCTATCAGTTGTGATTTGAGTGAAGTTCACTCATGCAATCACACATGTAGTGGATATTCTCATGAGCATGTACAAACTAGGTAATTCGAATACATCGTGAGTATTCCAATTGCAGGGATTGTGCAGAGGAGGCAGGCTGTCTGGACACATAAATTGGCACATGTATTTGCTGAATTTTTGTATGACAGTGTGAGACGATTGTATTGTACTGAGAGCTCTTGGATTAGATTTTTGTATGATATTGTTTCATGATCCATCATATACATAATATATGATAGTGTGGTTTTTATCTTTACGCTTTCTCGAAAAAAACTTATGTGCTATGTGTTCTTGATATTTCACTTTGTGATCATAGTTTAATTTCCACAATAATATTAGTAGAAGCAATTCTATATTTAATAGTGGCATATAATTGTTAGATCAGGAGATTCCAGGAAATACATTAATTGTATTGAAATTTCTACATGGTATCAGAGCCACAGAGCCACGTAAGTGAGGTGCAAAAATAATAGTATTTTCGGTGTTATCCTTAGTACTGAAAACTTCACGCATTTTTAGGAGCATAAATTATCACATCCTACTCAAAGGAGAGGTGTGAACTTCATTAATATTCTCGCAGGATTCTCAAAGAAGAGGTGCGAACATCCCTCACCCCACTGTGCATTACTGTGCAAACTTCCTTGTGATTTTTTTAGGCTGTACACTAGTAGGGTGCAAACTTACCTTAGGCTTCTCTCAGGTGGGGTGCGAACCTCTCAGGGCAAGAAGGATTGCAGCAGTTGATTTTGTGGTTGGATAAAATTCAAATTTGCAGAAGGAAATTCTTGGTGGTACAGCTGATTCAAGATCGAAATGTCTTTCAATGGATTGAGGTTGGATTATGTACTCGAGGGAAGCTCGAACTACATTGCTTGGAAGGAAAGATTGGAGGCAGTTCTTGAAGACAATGGCTTGAAGGACTACATTGACAAATATGTTCCTAAGCCGGATGAGATAGACACTACAAATCTTGATGCATGGAAAAAGAAAGTGGAAAAGGCGAGGAGGATTCTGTTGGAGGGAGTATGAGACCACATTGTCTCAAGAATCCATAGGAAAGCCAGACCACATGCAATGTGGAAGGTTTTGATGGATCTCTTCCAAAACAATAGTGACCATACAAAATTGGCACTCAAAGATGAACTCAAGAAGATCAATATGGAGAAGGGTGACTCCATTCCAAAATATCTCACGAAGTTTGTCCAATGTCGGGATGAGCTTGGAAGTGTGTGAATAACAGTCGTTGTTGATGATTTGGTGAGCTTGTCTCTCCTAGGACTTCCCAAGAGTTGGCATAGTTACCAAGACTCTATCAATGGAAGGGAAATATTTCCAGATTGGGAACGACTATGGTCGGATTTAGTGCAAGAGGAGTTCAGGCGAAACACCAGAGATGGATCTTCATCAAAGCATGATGATGAAGAGGATTGTGCTTTGACTACCAATGCAAGGAAAGGGAAAGGAAAGAAATTCCATTCAAAATCCGAGTCTAAGTTCAAGAAGTTTGATTTTTCCAAAGTGAAGTGTTTTCATTTTCACGAACATGGGCATCTCGCTACTAACTGTCCACAAAAGAGGAAGAAAAAGATGGTTGTTGGAGCTGCAACTAGTGAGGCTCTTCTTGCAATTTGAACTTGACTTCTCTTTGATCTCATGAATGGCTTCAAGTGCATTGGGATCGATGTGGTATTTGGATAGTGGTGCTTCCTACCACATGACGGGAGATAAAGAGTCTTTCAGTGACTTGGAGGAGAAAGATCTCAGAATGATATAGATATGGGTGACGATGGATGATACAGTGCGACTGGTATTGGTACCATTACCTTTCAGAGGGAGTCAGGTAAACCATTTCAATTGAAAAATGTTATGCATGTTCCAGGTCTGAAGAAAAACCTAGTCTCATTCGCAATGTTGGAGGACAAAGGCTATGACATTACTTTCAGTGGTGGAAAAGTCTACCTACGACATAAATCAATGGGTCAAGTCAAGAAGATAGGGATTCAAGTTAAGAATCTCTACATGCTGGAGGTAGATGGTTGCGGTGCCATGGTGGGCAAGGTAGAAAAAGTGGTGAGCCAGGATGAGGGCGAATTATGGCACAAGAGATTGGGCCATCTTCATCATGGAGCCTTGAAGATCATGCAAAAAATATCTACTGGACTTCCAATGGGAACACTTGCTTAGTTAGATCAATGGAAGGGGTGAACCATGGGGAAGTATGTAAAGTCCACCTTTCATGAAAATGAGAACTGTGCTTCGGTGATCCTGGAGAGAATTCACATAGATGTGTGTGGACCATTCTATGTTTCTTCAACAAAAAAACATAGGTATTATGTTATTTTTGTTGATGACTTTTCTCATAAATGTTGGATCTTCTTCATGTAGAAGAAGGATCAAACATTCTCAAAGTTCTGTGAGTTTAAAGCATTGGTGGAGAAAGAGTCGGGGAAGAAAGTGAACGCTCTAAGGAGCGATAATGGTGGAGAATACATCTCTAAAGAATTCAAATAATTCTGTAGCAAAGAATGAATTCAAAGAGAACTCATAGCGCCTCATAACCCACAACAAAATGGGGCCGCAGAGAGAAAGAACAGAATGATTGTGGGTGTTGCATGAGCAATGTTGCATGATCAGGGCCTACCAATGCATTTGTGGGAAGAAGCATGCAATACTGCTATTTATGTGCAAAAACGTTGTCCTCATAGAATACTTGGAATGAGAACACCTAAAGAAGCTTTAATTGGTAAGAAACTTGATGTTTCTTATTTTAAAATTTTTGGCTCATCTATTTATGTGCATGTGACCAAGGATTCCAGGAAGAAGCTGGAATCAACTACTGAAGTTGGGATATTTTTGGGGTACACAGAAACACCCGATAATTGTCGTGTGTATTTTTTGAATAGTAAGATGATTGTTATGCGACAGGATATAAAATTCGATGAGGGGAAATCCATGTGGTTGTCGCTTGAGAGGGAGCTAGAATTGCATGCAGAATAGGAATTGTTGGTTCCCAAAGATGAGTCTCAAGATGTGGATCAGCCACATGAGGAGGTTCATGGAGTGGAGGAAACCAACCAAGTAGAGCCATCCATCATAAATGGCAGAAAGAGCACCATGGAAGCTGACAGATTGAGACTAGATGTTGCACAGAATGTAGGATCCCCTACTTCACAGCGCAGATAGAGAGAGTCTCCTGATCGATTTGTTGGATACATGGCTCTCATGAGAAAATGCATTGTGACTAAACCATATTCCATTCAGGAAGTAGTGTAAGACCCCACTTGGGTTGATGCTATGGTAGAGGAGTATGACTCCATTGTCAAAAACAGTGCATGGGAAATTGTCCAAAGACTAGTCGACAAATCAGTGGTAGGTTTGAGATGGATCTACAAGGTAAAGAAAGTTGTTGATGGGAGTGTGGAGAAATACGAGTCTAGGTTTGTGGCTCGAGGCTTATCACAGATCGATGGGATAGATTATGATGAGACCTTTGCACTTGTCACAAGGTACTCTTCCATAATATCCATACTTGCACTCTCAGCGCAGATGGGCTAGCACATTCATCAGATGGTTGTAAAAACTCTGTTCCTCACTGGGATCATTGAGGAAAAAGTGTACATTGAACAACCATAAGGTTTTGAGACCTTTGACATAGATTCACATGTGTGTAGACTCAAGAGAGCACTATATGGGCTGAAGCAAGCACCCCGTGCTTGGTACACTTGGATAGACAACTATTTCACCAGATTGGGCTTCACCAAAAGTGAAGCAGATGCAAACCTATACCAAATTTTGGTGGAGGGTAAGATTTTAATCATTGTTCTTTATGTTGATGATTTAATACTGACTGGTGATGAGCAACTGATACATTCATGTGAGGATGACCTTGCAAAGGAGTTTGAGATGAAGGATTTAAGCCTTCTTCATTATTTCCTTGGATTGGAAATATGGCAGCGAGATGGTGAACTTTTTGTGTCTCAAGGAAAGTATGCAAGGGAGATACTGGGTAAGTTTCACATGGAGGACTGCAAACCCATGGATACTCCTCTTCTAGGAAACTGGAGGAAAGAGGATGCTACTTCTGGAGAGGTAGTGGATGCTACTATCTATGCACAATTAGTAGGTTCACTAATGTATTTAGTGAACACGAGATCGGACATTTTCTATGCAATTAAGCAACTAAGTCAAGCGATGGTTAAGCCTACCAAACTCTTTTGGAAGGTGGGTAAGAATTTCCTAAGATATCTGAAAGGAACATCTAAGTATGGCTTCACAGATGCAAATTGGGCGGGCACCCCAACAGACAGAAAGATCACATCAGGAGGAATCTTTAGTATCAGATCTACAATTGTTTCTTGGTACAGTAGGAAACAGATATCTGTGGCACTCAGTTTAGTGGAAGTGGAATACATGGCAGCGAGTCAAGCTGCATGTGAGGCTACCTGGATGAGAAAGATCTTGGTTGGTTTATTTGGTTATCATTTAGATTCGACAGTGATTCATTGTGATAATTAGAGTTTCATTAAAGTCTTGATTAATCCCGTGTTTCATGATAGATATAAGCATATAGATATCCGGTATCATCATCTCAGATATTTTGTGCAACGGAAGATCATGTTGCTTCAATACATTCCTACGGAAGATCAAGATGCAAACATTTTGACGAAGGCGCTCACCAGGAGAAAATTCGAATATCATAGAGACAAGATTGGGGTGAAGGATAATCCTTTTCTTGTTGAGAGGGAGTGTTGAAAAGTCAACAAGAAACATGTGTCTAATTTACTTTTCCCTTAAATAAATTGGAAAATAAATATTAATCTATTATCTCATAATTACTTGAATATAAGTAACTAAAATGGAAAATTAGTTAACTATGGGAAATTCGAGTTCAAAGGTTGACTGGTAAGACATGGAGGTGACTTGAAGTTGTAACAGAGTTATAAGTGTAGTTATGTTAGTTGTGAAGTAGTTTAACTTAGTTAAGTGAGTTAATCCCAGTTGTACTAGTTGTAACTAATGCAACTGAAGATTCGCCACGGTTAACTACATGCATGTCAGATCCAGTGGAGACCTAGTTGAGATGTGAAAGGGATAGTTTGGCTATCAGTTGTGATTTGAGTGAAGTGCACTCATGCAATCACACATGCAGTGGATATGCTCATGAGCGTGTACAAACTAGGTAATTTGAATACATTGTGAGTATTCCAATTGCAAGGATTGTGCAGAGGAGGTAGGTTGTCTCGACACAGAAATTGGCACATGTATTTGATGAATTTTTGTATGACAGTGTGAGACGATTGTATTGTACTGAGAGCTCTTGGATTAGAGTTTTTTATGATATTGTTTCATGATCCATGGTATACATAATATATGATAGTGGGGTTTTGAGTTTAAGCTTTCCAGAAAAACACTTTTGTGTTATGTGTTCTTGATATTTCACTTTGTGATCATGGTTTAATTTCCACAAGAATATTAGTAGAAGCGATTATGTATTTAACAGTGGCATATAATTGTTAGATCAGGAGAATCTAGGAAATACATTAATTGTATTGAAATTTCTACATGGTATCAAAGCCATGGAGCCATTGAAGTGAGGTGCAAAAATAATAGTATTTTTGCAGGTCCCGTCTCTGGCAGGGTGCGAACCTTATTACTAAAAACTTCACGCATTTTTAGGAGAAGAAATTCTCGCACCCTACTCAAAGGAGAGGTGTGAACTTCATTAAGATTATCGCAGGTTGCTCAAAGGAGAGGTGTGAACCTCCCTCACCCCACTGTGCATTATAGTGTGAAATTCCTTCTGATTTTCACTGGTTGTACACTGGTAGGGTGCGAACTTCCCTCAATCTACTCTCAGGTGGGGTGTGAACCTCCCAGGGCAAGAACAATTGCAGCAGTTAAGTTTGTGATTGGATAAAATTTGAATTTGTAGAAGGAATTTCTTGGTGCTATAGTTGATTCAAGATCAAAATGTCTTTCAATGGCTTGAGGTTGGAGTATGCACTCAAGGGCAGCTTGAACTACATTTCTTGGAAGGATAGAATGGAGGCAGTACTCAAATACAATGGATTGAAGGACTACATTGACAAATATGTTCCTAAGCTGGATGCGACAAACACTGCAAATCTTGATGCATGGCAAAAGAAAGTGGCAAAGGTGAGGACGATTCTATTGGAGGGAGTACGAGACCACATTGTCTCAAGTCTCCATGGGAAAGCCACACCACATGCAATGTGGAAGGTTTTGACGGATCTATTCCAAAACAGTAGCGACCATAGGAAATTGGTGCTTAAAGATAAACTCAGGAAGATCAAGATGGAGAAGGGTGACTCCATTCCAAAATATCTCACAAAGTTTGTCCAATGTCGGGATGAGCTTGGAAGTGTGGGAATAACAGTCACTGCTGATGATTTGGTGAGATTGGCTCTCCTAGGACTTCCCAAGAGTTGGCACAGTTATCAAGACTCTGTCAATGGAAGGGAAAAATTGCCAGATTGGGAATGACTATGGATCTTCATCAAAGCATGTTGATGAAGAGGATTGTGCTTTGACTGCCAAGGCAAGGAAAGGGAAGAAATTCCATTCAAAATTCAAGTCTAAAGTCAAGAATCTAGATTTTTCCAAAGTGAAGTGTTTTCATTGTCACGAACATGGGCATCTCGTTACTAACTATCCGCAGAAGAGGAAGAACAAGACGTTTCCTAGAGCTGCGACTGGTGAGGCTCTTGTCTCGCAATTTGAAATTGACTTCTCTTTGATTGCATTCATGGATTCAAGTGCATCGGGATCAGTGTGGTATTTGGATAATGGGGCTTCCTACCACATGACAGGAGATAAAGAGTCTTTCAGTGACTTGGAGGAGAGAGATATCAGAATGCATATATAGATGGGCGACGATGGATGATACAGTGCGACTGGTATTGCTACCATTACCTTTCAAAGGGATTTAGGTAAACCATTTCAATTGAAAAAAGTTATGCATGTTCCAGGTTTGAAGAAAAACGTGGTCTCAGTTGCAATATCGGAGGACAAAGGCTATGATGTTACTTTTAGCGGTGGAAAAGCCTACCTACAGCATAAAGCAACGGGTCAAGTCAAGAAGATAGGGATTCGAGTTAAGAATCTCTACATGCTGGAGGTAGATGGTTGCAGTGCCATGATGGGAAAGGAAAAAGTTTCCTCACCTGATGGGGGAACTCAATGAAATGGATACCATTTCTTCCTAAGGGGGAGGATTGATCCAGGTGGATATCGGTGGCCACCCACCTATTCCAACTGGCTCCCCGTGTCCATTTTGTTGTTCAGCACGTTCTTCTATACTTCTTTGTAATTGTGGGTTCTACACTTTTGGGTCTGTTTGAATCCCCACACATTCTCTAGGTGGATACAGGCAGCATCTCATCTAATAAAACTATCTTATTTTGTATGTTTTCATGTCAGCACATCTTTTTGTACATCCAAGGCCATTTTGGGGCCCTAACGTTGTTTTTTTGGCTTGCCATAGTCAAACTGTAAACAGAATCAGTGTTTGACTGGGGAATGTGTATCTCTCTGAAATACCTTTCCAACGGGATATCATGCGCTTAAAATGGAGGTTGTATGAAAAAGTTACGATCCTTGGAAGTTGAGGTACAAAATTACACCAACTTGTCCATAGGGCCCACATGACTTTTTGCGTTTCACCTTCTAGGGTTAGGTTTTTGGATGTCTAGGGTTTTGGAATTCATGAGTAATATCAAAAAGGGCTATGGAGCCTCATTGTAATCCATTATTCTTAGAAGGATGCGCATAGCAGCCACATCTCTTCTCAGAGAGAGCTACCACCATTCAAGAAAGTGTTTTAGTTATGCAGTTTTATAGTTTCAGCCTATTTCATTATTTAATAGAATATATTGTTCACTGGATATTTGTGTTATTATTCATATCTCTATGTTTATTGTATTTAGTCTATTAATCAGTTTGTTCTACTCCTAAATCTAGATCACTGACTACCCATGATTGGTGTGGCTTCAATTTGAATCTTCTTTCCACAAATTTAGGTGTAGATGGACCAGTCATATGTCTAAACATATGTACTACATTTTTGAAAAATTCCTTATGTCACACGGGATCATACCTGGTATCATCCAACATATCCTTTTGAAGCTTGATTTGATGTGGAATTTATGTATCAACACTAATATTTTCTCCTTCTATAATAATAATATTAATAGAAGAACCATTTCCTTCAACTGCAACTCTTGGTTCATAGTTGATTAAATTAGCTCCTATCTTCCTAGCATGATCTTCCCACTTAGAAATAAAGTCAGGGAAGCATTTAATAGCTTGAGTATTATTTCTATAGTGAAAACATCAGGGTCTTCTTGGAAGAGGGAAATCTCTCTCCAGAATCTCTTTCTCATCACAACTAGTCTTGTTCTACCAGTTCATGCACCTCAATATCCATCTCTACCTTTGTTACCTCCTCCAAATCCTTGAGGTCATTCATTCAACTTGAATGTAATCTGATCCAACATATCTACAACTGCATATAGAGAATCATATTTATTAGTATTATGAGTTAGAGAACCACATAACTCGTAATACATGGTATTTAGAGTGGGTTTATACTTCCATGGGGAATGCATGTGACTTCTACATATCTCACAATATTCATTGGTATGGACTTCCCGGTTATTCGAAAAGGAACAATATTAGAGAGGGCCATGAAATGGCATTGTATCAACGACCTAAGAAAATCCTTCTAATAGGCCCATTGGCAGAGGTGTCATTAGAGTATTCGAGGGCCCTGCACCTCTCAATATCTAAAATTCAATTACTATATGGCTTTTTGTATAGCATCCTATAAAACATACTTGAGTTTGAAATGCCTTAGGAAGGGTCAACTCTTGGATCTTTTCCATCAATTTAGGGATATGACCCTACAGTTGCATAATATTTGCATCTTCAAGAGGTCTCATAACCTTCAAGCTTCCTGGATATCCCTCCATATGCTTAATATTCATGGCTTGTTCTAACACCTCTCCTAGAGTAGCTATCCTTTTTTGTGTCATAGGTATATGGGTTAAAGGAAGTAATCCATCGATAAACCACTCCTTCTGGTGATATTCATGAATAGGTTTTTCCAATTTCCCTATCACATCCTTGAATATTTGATTATATTACCATCCATATTCTCCATATCTCTTATCTATCTCCCATAAATATGACAATGCATGCTACTCTGATTTTGGTAACCAAAACTCTGCAATAAACCTCTACCTCACTTGAGCTAGAGTGAAATCTTGACATTGAATTCCTAGCTCAATAGTCTTCATGTACCATTTAATAGATCAACCTCTTAAAGTGGTATGAAAATCAACCAAATTGTTTTCATTTGGATTCCCTCGAGATCTCTATATGGCCTCACATAAGAACTAATGTTTTTCAACGTCCTCATCCCCCTTACCCCAAAAATTAGGGTATCGGGCAAGGGATCATGTAGTTTGTGTATCCATTGGTGAAGTTATAGACCCTACCAAAATAAACCCATGAGATCCTGGTTGCGATATGATAGTAGAATTCACCACACTTCCACTATTACTACTCACTAAACTTGCATAACTCAAAGAACTAGGGATAAAATAAATTGTATAAAGATTTAATGTAGAAATTATCATATTTGTTGATGGCACTGGGGGAATAGGTAATTCAGGGCTAGTTACTTTACCTATAGAATGGAATTATTTGATCTAGGGGGTCTCATTTTCATGCAATGCTATATTTTCTTCTTGATGTACACTTGTATCTTTTGGAGTAATAGGTTCATTGTCTTCCACAACCTTTTTTGAGGCCTGAGATGAATATTATTCATTATTGGAAACACCTACTCTTACCCTTTCATCTATTTGTGTTGAATATTATCCCACCTGTTAACACATATTATTGTAAGGGGGGTTGTTTTCCCTAAGTAAGTGGCACCTTGGTCAAAATGCAAGAAAAGGGGCTTAAAAACCCACAAATGGTGTTTAGCCTAAGTCGGGGGTTTGATTTAATATTTTGGCACCCATGCATTCCTAGTCATCTCATTAGATCCCTATCATTAGGGATGATTTTAAGGATGGAAAATTATTTTAAGACATAGAAAGCTTGGCGAATCTTACTAATCCTTCATATGCCAACTATAAATGATTGGTGATATTTTTGTAAAAATATTCAAATTTCTAAGGATTTTTTATAGTTTTTATAAACTTTTGGCGATTTTTAAGTTAAAATAATTTTATCCTATAGAATTTGGGCGAATCATTTTTAAAATAATGAATCTCATTTTTGGAAAAACCATGGAAAATTAGCCATTGAAATCATCCCTACCTATCATCAGCGTCCACGTCTTCTTGCCAAGTCCTCCCTGCAAGCGTCCAACAAAGCTCCAGATGGTGAAGTTCAGAGTGCGGCCCGTCCTGATCCCGATGTAGATAGTTCATGAAAGTGAGGCGACAGTTGAGACATCGTCGCACCACATCAATGGAAAGCCAGAAAGGACTGGCAGAGCAAAACTTGCGTCTGACAGGGGAAGGCATGCACAGTTCGACTGAGAAGACACATATGTATAGCATTGGACGAGAAGCTTGAGCATGCCTCTATTGGGTGAATTTTTGAGTATATGTATGTAGTTTTGAGTTTTATTGGGGGGGTCAATGGTTGAGATAAGATCATGTATTGTAATGTTTTAATGAAGCTCTGGTTCTCTGGTTATGTAACTTGATTTGAGACTTCTTGTTTAATGAAAGTCAACTTTTATTTCCATCTTATTTGTGTATGATATTGAATGTTCATGATTGAAGGGTTCGCATGGATTGTGGTGACTTTGTTGTAATGAATGTTTGATTGTAGTGTAGTTATAGAATTTTTCGTTTCTTGAAACTTCAAATTCAAGAGGATCTCGTTTTCAGAGTTTTTCCTCCTTAGGATGATAGAAGACTTGATGTCCAAATAATACCTTTACATCTTCTCCTCAATTTCTTACTCCTACTCACCCTTACTACAAATTACTGGCTGAAGTTGATCAAGATCTCATTTTCTTGTGCATACTGCCCCAGTTTTCTAAGTTAAAATGATATTCTCTTGAGTCTGCCCCATTTGACCTCTTTAAATCCATTAACTGTGACATATAACCTAATGGGTACTAGGCTTACCTCTGCCTCAATCCAGAGGTGACTTCTGGTGTTAACATTTCTTGTTCCATTGTTGGGGATGAAAGTGAAGATATCTTCCTTGGGAGAACGACAAAGAGATTATGATTATGAAGGTGCATTAGATATCAGAACCATTAAAGATTGCAGCTTGCACCTGGTGACTCCACCATCAAAGACTCCACTGGGGAGGATCATGTTGATAGAAAACTGACCATACTGAAGGGAAAGACCAGATATTAGTCTATGAGTTTTCTTCATGAAGTCCTGTTCTTCTTTATCAACTCATTTCTCTCTTTCCCTTCACATATAAAGAGGATTATCCTCTGCTTTGTATATTCAGATGACAATAATCCTTCCTTCATTCATCCATCCTTGGAAGAATAATGCATGCCCTCTTCTTGTGTTGTATATGTTGATCATGTGTCTTCACTTTAGCCTATTCATAAAGTGAGATCTGTATTGCATCTCCGCTCGAAATTCATCACCCTTGTAGCCTTGAGGAGGTTGAAAATAATTCACAGTATTCTCAAATCTCATGAACCTCCATTATTCTTGTTGAGTCTTGCCATCAATTTGTTAATCCCCATGATCAACCCATTGCTTTTCAAATTAAAATAAAAAATAATTTGTTTAAACCTTTGAGGCTTCCATATTGCCTTAACCCTTATCCCCTTGATTCATTTGAGTATCTTCCTCGGTTTTATAGGGAGGATCATGTTACAGCTGAGAGGAACTTGAGGGATTTTGAGACCTTTACTGATCAGTTTGATATCGTTCATGATGATGTTACCATGAGGTTGTTCTCCCATTCCCTATCTAGAGATGTTGTTGTGTGTTTTAGATGTCTGGAGGTCGGTTCTATTGGTTCTTGGACCAAGCTATGCCATGATTTTTTAAAGTGTTGGGGTGAGAAAAAATCCCTTGATCAATAATGTTTTGAGTTTAATGCCTTAAGGAGAGGGGAAGAGGAAGCCTTGGTTGTCTTCAACAAGAGGTTTTACAACATTTATCATAGTATGCCCGTGGAGATCAAACCCACATAGACTTCTCCCATGGTGTACTATGTCATGGCTTAGCATCCAGAGCTTGTCCTTCTCCTGAGAGAAAGGAAATATTCATTGTTAAGACATCTATTTGAATATGTTGTAGAGGTCGAAGAGAACATCAGGGCTAGCAAGTGGGTTCATAGGCAGACATATCTCAAAAATTTGCATGTACATGAGCAAGAAGAATGTCAATCTGTTTCAGTTTCTGAGCAAGAAGATAGTGAATATGAATCAGATTTGGAACAACAATAAGGAAGTAGGTATGATTCATAGTTGGAATCAGGTTCTTCAACATTTTCCTATTTTTCTATGGGCAGGAACACATATCAATCTTATGATCAGTTTCTAGAACATTTTGAGCATGTAACAGTGGTTGATTGCATAGATAACTGTATGTTCTTGGCTGATCACAGTTATGATGTTCTAAATCCTGCTGCACCTTTATCTTGTGACCATTCTTATGAAGAAGAGACGAAAATTGTTGATGATCAAGAGTTGGTTTCAAAAGAACAAGGAGGGCATTTATTTGAAAACAGAAATAATTTCACAGAGGAGCATCCTGGTCTTCTAAAGCAGCTAGGATTATGTCACATTATTCATGATCCTGTGGCCATATACATGGAGTCATACATTTCAGATTTTCTGAAATTTTCAAATTTCATTACTTCACCAATACTCACAAGCGAGTATGGTGTTATGAAATATTTCCAAGACCACACTATAGAGCCTTTTACCTTTATTAATTAAGGAAAAGAATTATGTGTAAATCAACTATCCTAGACTCACAGAAAACACAAAGAAGCATGTAAAGGAGGAGCTTAGTGGGCAGTTTATCTCCTGTCCAGAACCTGTAATTGAGAAGGTATCAGCTGGAATTAGCCAGCCTGCATCAGGTCTCCATCCACCTATGCTTTCTAGAGATACTAGGACATGTGTGAGAAGCTGTGGAGTAGATCAAGTTATCTGTTACAATTTTTCTAGAGTTTTCCACTCATTCTATGAGCCTGTCAGCGAGTACATGGAGCTGCATTTCCTTCATGCCTTGGAGTTGCCTAGGTTTATCTCAACTTCAACCTTTGGAGGAAAGATGAAGGATGTAACCGTTCTGTTATCATGGTTGAATCATTTGTTATCAGTCGCTTATAGAGTAAAAGAACTTCCAGTCAGGAAGTTACTTGAATGGATATGGTGGAAATTTTCTTTCACCTAGCACCATGTAAAAAATAATTAGTCTAGGATGTACATAAATAAGCTCCTTTGGAGCCCATGTGTTTTGCTTTCATTTTTATAATAGTGTGCTTGTCATCTTGTATTTCCTCAACAAGATGTTTTGAGCTTGACTCCATAGCCCAATGCAGAAGGCGACTGGAACTATTGAAGATATTAGAGCCTCCCAGGAAGGACTTTATCGCCCATGGAGCCTAATGTTAACACATATTATTATAAAGGGGGTTGTTTTCCCTAAGGGTGTGGCACCTTGGTCAAAATGCGATAAAAGGGGATTAAAAACCCACAAATGGTGTTTAGCCTAAGTTGGGGGTCTGATTTGATATTTTGGCACCCACACAGTCCCAATCATCTCGTCAGCTCCCTATCATCAACGTTCATGTCTTCCTGCCAACTCCTCCCTGCAAGTGTCCAACAAAGCTCCAGATGGTGAAGTTCACAGTGCAACTTGTCTTGATCTCGATGCAGATAGTTCATGAAAGTGAGGTGGTAGTTGAGACATCCTCTCACCACATAAATGGAAAGCCAGAAAGGACTGGTAGAGAAGAGATTTCGTCTGACAGGGGAAGGCATGCACAGTCTGATTGAGAAGACATAGACGTATGGCATTGGACGAGAAGCTCAAGCACGCCTCTACTCGGTGAATTTTTGAGTATATGTATGTAGTTTTTAGTTTTATTAGGGGAGTCGATGGTTGATCTAAGATATCGTATTGTAATTTTTTAATGAAGCTCTGGTTTTCTGGTTATGTAACTTGATTTGAGACTTCTTGTTTAATGAAAGACAACTTCTATTTCCATATTATTTGCGTCTGATACTGAATGTTCATGATTGAAGGGTTCACATGGATTGTGGTGACTGTGTTGTAATGGATTCTTGATTGCAGTTCAGTTATAGCATTTTTAGTTTCCTGAAACTTCAAATTCAAGAGGATCTTGTTTTCAATGTTTTTCCTCCTTAGGCTGTTGGAAGACCTGATGTCCAGCGAATACCTTTACATATTCTCCTCAATTTCTTCCTCCTACTCACCCTTACTACAACTTAATGGATGAATTTGATTAGGACCTCATTTCCTTGTGCATACCTACCCATTTTTCTGAGTTAAAACGATATTCTCTTGAGTCTACCCCATTTGACCTATTTAAATCCATTAACCATGACATATAACCTAATAGGTACTGGTCTTACCTCTACTGCAATCCAGAGGTGAATTTTGGTGCTAACATCTCCTATATAATAACTGGATAACTTTAACCTTTTGTACCACTTCTCTCTTTCAACCATTGACCGACCAATCTTCCTCATCTCTACAATTTACGCAACTCTTTTATATTTTCTTCATTACCGCCTTCAAATTGGATCTCTTTTCACAACTTATTGTTATCTTCTCTACTTTCTTCATCTAGTTTTTCCACAAATTTTATACGAGTGCAACCCTACTTAGATCACGTTCATCCCTTTCACTATTTTCTTTTTGACCCCCAATACTTCAGAAAACTCTTTCATTATTCTATCTCATGATCCCTCCCAGAAATTACCTTCCCTTGATTGCAGGGGTTTAAGTTGCCATATCACCAGTAAGAAAAAGAAAAATTCCTTCTACCAACAAAATATTGATCCAAAGAGGTTTTTCCCTCAACATTCTTCCTCTATCTCCTTCTCTGAATACAACTTCTTGTTTTGAAAATGCTTGATGATTCTCCATAGTGAGCGCAATAATGTAACCATCCAAAGTATTCTACACCCAGAAGTTTACATCTCGTGAGATCTAATGATCTAGGTGATGAAGGACCACTAGACTCTTAGTAGTCCAGTTATATCTCTTTTTGAACCGATGTTTGTATTATGGGGTTTCTTGTAGACAATCTAACAACTAAAATAATTCTTCATGTAATTTAACCCATAATATCTCGTATTGGTCACTAGAAGGTTCCAAATAGAAAATAGTGTCCTTAACAACCCTAAATACCTTGTTCCACAACTCATCCTCTTTCCTTATGAACACATCACACTTCCTTTATCACCAGTTTTCAACATCATACTTTTAGATCCGATGATGCATTCTCTAAAAACTCCCTTTGAAGCTCGGTCCAGGCAACATAACCATTTGTTGGCGCAAAATTGACACCATGGATCTCAGTGGTTACCAATAAAAAGTATTGTTGTAGTCTAGGAACACTAACATATTCAACGTTCTGTAAGGGAAGGATATATCACCCAATGTGTAACCGAGACTTGTGTGATGAAGGGAGTTATAAAGAATGTGACATTATATCTAACTCTACAATACTCAAATCCATATATTAACTGTTGGTACAAAATTGCGATAATATTCAAACATTAACTGAGTAATAAGAATAAAATACGTAGCAGAAACACATATTCATTCATAACATAGACAAATAACCATAAAAAATGATTTTAGGTCTCAAAATCACACCGTTTCATTAGCAGCAGTGCAAAATATTCATACATCTAGGATCTGATAGATCACCATTCAAAGTGCATATATATTTTACATCTCATCTCATGCAGCGATATCTACTTCCCCATAACCCATTATAGACCCTATATTCATCGTAATTACAACAACAATACTACTACAAGATCAAAACTTGACACTAGTAATAACAACATTAGCAACAACACTCTACAATTGGAATATTATCATTAACCCTTTTCCATTTACATTGCCATTTTATTTATACTTTTGTGTATTTGACAAATTCACTTTACTAAATCAAATCTACTTCTAGCCACTCCTGGTATTCCTTTGATCCACCCGTGATATTTTTCCTTCCACCATCTTCTAGACTTTCAACTGGTGCATAGTATTTTTGACTTTCTTTGTTGCTTCCTTTATCCTCTTTCCCAAAAATGAAAGGCCCAACAATGAACATCCCATAACTTACAACCAAAAAACTTGTCATACATACTAATACCAAGCATCATTATACAAACCTGATCATCTACAAAGTTTCATTGAAAATATCCCCCCTCAAGGGTCAAATCATCCATGTGTCAACTCTAAGGAAAAAAGATTTCATCTCAAAACAATTATGCCAAGATGCCTTGATCATCATTTATCGATGCTTTAAAATTGGATAGAAACATGATCTAAAAAATATACATTGTTGACTTTGAATCACCTAAATTGTATGGTACCCTCTCTGATCTCCTAGAGTAGATACAAAACCATCATATGAACTAAAATGAATCATTTATACTTGCATATATATTTATGGAAATTGACCCATTTCTTGTATGGAATTGACCACCAATCTAGGAACCTACTAAGTCTACTATGATTTGATCTCATATATAGGGATGAACCTAACCAAGTCATTCAACCCAAATATTTTTAATGCATATGGCATCATCTAAAAACCATTAATCTAAGTAATTCCAATGCATTATAATATTGTTGTACTATATCATGGGTTATTTCTCCCATGCTTGAATCTTTTCCATACACACATCTGACCATCCCCTTACCCAATAAGTAACCTCAAAACCTCTACCAAATCAAAGGCTCATCATCTACTTCCTAAATAATCATCACTCTCAAAATAATCATAATTATCCCCTGAACTAATCATCTATCATATGGTAGAAAAGCCTCATACTCCAAGCTACCTAACATGTAATCTACCCAACCATAATCCTAAATTAAGCTTGTAAATCCATATTATTCATCATACACCTAGTCACATTCCCATCTCATCACTACAATTCTATCAACTAACTCCAATTGTATTCAATATACATATAACCACATCACTCATAGTGATTCCACCTATAAAGGCAACCAACTCTTAAGTAGTGCAAACACTAGTGTGATTAGTGCTGAATCCAAACCTAGCAACCAATAATCAACCAATGCTACATCAATCAACTCAAACCATTGCAAGCAACTAAATAACCAACCAAAAACTCTATCATCACAAAAAGGAAGGCCGGAAGTAGAACTTTCTAACTCCATGGTGGGAATGAAAGGGATAGTATCCTTTATGATTACTTTGTAAAATAACCTCTTATATGAACATATAAATCCCATGGTGATGTTATGACCCTTGGAAATTGATCTCTAAAAGATGGTTCTAATGATGACACAACATGTGCATACATTGATGAACATGTATAACCACTAACTATTATGGAAACCCTTGGCTTATGGACTAAATCATATCCACATAAAACTAGCACTAATCATAATTGTAGGGAGGGGAGATCTAAGTCAAGTTCTCAATACTCAATCATCACATGTAGCTAAAGAGAGTATTGTTGGAATTGAATTTAAACCTACTAAAACCACTTTGTGAACTAATAAAAGATACCAATGTGTGATCACTCAAAAGGAACAAAAAACGATTGGTCAATCACCAAGATACCCATACTCCATTGATTTTCATAGAGAAGGCCTTGAAACATAAACCTGGTACTGGTGCAACAAATAATACATATGGTATTGATCCATAATGCAACCTAAATATGACCCATACTTAAAAAAACTTAGTGCTCCACGCATATATGAAAGGACTTAGTTGGTCCCCATAAACATTTATCTCAACACCTCCATTAGATAATGACTTAGGCTCCCATAAATCACTATACTCTCCCCATATAGACTCATTACATCATTCCCTATACTATATATCTTCCCACTACAACACCATCTGAAAAAATAAACAAGAAAAAAATAAAAGAAATTCCCCCCTATACCCTCAAGGATGAACTCGTCTTCTAGTCACCTCAAAAAGATCACAACTTAACACATCATAAAACAAAATGAAGTAAAGATCAAATAGATGCTCAATAACACTAGATGCAACAAGACAAAATGTGGACAATTTATTATAGCAAGATATTTTGCAATATTTAATTGTAGAAATATTATTTCCAATAACACTAGGTATGACATCGTGAGATGAAACAACACCTATGGCACACCAAGTCAGACTGTGACCAACACCTATGGGCAAAACAACATTGATTCATAACCTCAAGTTAGACATAGCACATATGGGAACAACACACATAGATGTAACAAATATGGGTGTAACAACTTGATATCATAGTTGTGTGTCCATTAAAAATATATGCACACCTCAAAGGATATATAAATAACAAAATACAAAAAATCAATAAAATCCATGCCCTCACATGTCTATGCAAAACCATAGAAAAATTTATACACAACATTATGATGAATATTAAGGTGTAGTATCAACAAGGGTGGTGAATCCATAACCAAGGAAAGGTACATGAATGATGTGCAACAAATTTAGTGCAAAAACGTTAAATTTATATGCTAGACACAAACCCTAAGTAAAGATCAAGGTAATGCACCTGATCAAATATTGTGCTCAAATTTTCTAGTGAAAACTTCACATTACTCACACTAATGGATAGTGAAATACAACCATGTCCACCTGTGTACATTCTCCCATTGTGGTGTGCATCACATAAGAAACTGTATAAGGTGAATTATTTATAATCCACATGGGAATATTTTATAGAGGTAGTTTATAATATCCAACAACCATGTGCACAATCACTCCTAAAGGGAATTCCCATCCCAAAATAGAAAATACCCACTATGAATCAAATCTGCTATGTATCTTTTAAACAATATACATATATTATAATGACACACAATTAATGTACATCCAAAATAGGTTCACAACACAAATTATCGTTTCACTGAGATGACCAAGTACCATTTACGAAAAAGAAAGAAAGTTTTAGTGTCTTGATTATTAGCATCTTAATGTGCATAATCTATAACACATCACATTTATGTGTGGTTAATCTCAACACACATCACAAGTACATGAAGGTGGGTACTCCAAACAATTCTTGCATATATCCAATCTAACCATGGTATCCAAAAGGAAAACATTGAGTATATGTTCTCCTTGCATTCAACATCACATAATATCTACACATCAAACATGATGGATTTCCCCCTTAGCATGACAATCTGTACTACCTTGAGAATACACATTCATAAAATAACAAGACAACAACAATATTTCTACACCCAACCCTTGTGCATCAAAGACACCATTTGATTATCCACAAACTAAAAATGAATATGTACCACCACCCATAGAATTAAGAAAGACCCCTTAAAATATGAATACTTATTATGTCTATAGTTTCTTTATGAACATACAAGGTGTTTGAAAGTTCTCCAAAGGTATGGAAACATTTATGCATCTAATGTCATACAAAACTCGTTTTTATCCACATTGCTTGCCAAGTTTTCACACTCTTTACTGGAAGTGTATTCAAGATCAAATAAACACAAATATGCCATTAAACCATTAAATATTCAAAATAAAACCAACACAAAATAAAAATATAGAAACTAAAATAAAAACCTAAATATATATTATTAATCATAGATTTTCTTTCCCATTACAAGGAAGGGGAAGAACTCTCTCAAATCCAAGGACCCATACTATGTCTTACGAATGAAAAAGTGAAAGTGAATGATGTGAATAATGTCTAATCTAAGTCAAGACTTCAACTCTCTCCATCCCTCCCTCTCCCTCTCTCTCTTTATCTCTCTAAGAATATGAATGATAATTCCCTTATAAAATGTCTCATCACTCCATGTATTAGATAGTTTCATAGCAACTTAATCCCTGCTTTTTAATGAATTCCTTCTATTTATAGAAAATAATATAAGGTTTGGGTGATGCAGTAAGAAGTGTGAAGGCCACAATGTTGATCATTCATAGCTCAATTTGTGAATTTTTGTATTTAGAAAGATGTTCCTTGAAGTAAGCAAATTTAGTATCTGGTAAGGAAATATTGGTTTTGGTAAGAACATTTCAAAAAAAAACCAAGATTATCATTCATAGTTATGCACTTGTTAATTATTTACCCTCAAGAATATTTTTCTTCAAAGGATGGTCTCACAGAAAGTAAACCCATGGAATAGTTGAGAGAGCCACAACTTATTAAAATTTTAGGTCGAGATAAGTCAACTTATTTCCTCCATTTCTCTCTTATTATTATTATTTCATTATTTCTAGGTTTTATAGTCTTGAACAAGATGTCATCTCTATTGTCACAATGAATCGATCGCAGGAGGATAAGAAACAAGATAGATATTAACTTTGAATATCATATGGTTGCATTCATGGATCATGGTAATATGTGTTAGTTTTGGTTCACAAACAACCTCGATCATAGATATCACCTCTGGGTTCATAGTTGGATGCCGTGCAATGTATTGTCTGAACCTCAAATCTATTGCCATATTTCACCTTAGTTGTTTTCAATTTATTATTCCCATTCTTGGTGTCTTACTTGCATATAGTTGTGAAGATACATAACAAGGTTTACTTGATTAGGAGACAAGTATTGTATGTTGTGGAAATAATCCAAAAAAAGTTAGTTGTGAAGAGATTCTCACACAACTCCAATGAATTTATATCATTGTCATTATCTAGCTCAATCCGAGGTTGTAGTAATCATGAAATTGAATTCTCTAGTCTTGCAATTAAATTCTTCATGGTTGTTGTTAGGACATAGAATATTTTTTTTAAATAAAATTTCAAAAAAAAATCTTTAGATTAGTCTTGGTTTAACTTTCCCCTAGAATAGAAAACAAATCCGTTCCTTTGTAAATATTTAATTTTGTTCTAATTCAAAATAGGTATTAGTCTTTTTATTTATTTTTCATTTTATTTTTTTTTATATTATTTTTATTTTTTGTTATATTATTGTTATTGATTAAATTATGAAATTGTAAATATTGTTATGAATTAATTTATGATTTATATGTATATAAATTTATTGTTATATCATGATAGGGAAGGTGTAATCTGATCCATCGATCAAAAGGTAAGTGTCATCAATGGTCTATGCACATTGAAAAGGAACAAAGGTTAGCCAAAGTGACCCCACACACGGTGACATGACAAGGAATACCACATGTGCGAAGTGTCAAAAGATCAGCTCACCGCATGACTCGCCAAACCATTCTCAAAACCACTCATCGCATTGCACGTAGTGTAATAAATAAAAGTGCTTACCATTTTCGAAAACCAATGGTATTGGGTAAGTAATTACATTTTTCATTTATATTAATTATGTAAATAATCTATTTTGTATTGCTTAAATCATTTTTTAGGTTTAAATAAGACAAAAATATCAAAAAGAGTTTTTTGTTTTTATTGTTGGATAGCTAGTTGTCATTGATGTCAACCGTTGTAGAGTGATCTTGGAGATTGATTTCAAACCTTAGAGATTGATGTCAACTCTTGAAGAAATCCAGAATCCCCAGAGATGTGTAATTGATCATTGGACATTTGGTTATCATTTGTATGATCGAGATTGATGGTGAGTTAGTTGGGTACATTTGATGTAGTCTACATGTAGCCCTAGAGGTATGGTTATGGTACCCAAAGTTGGTTTAGGAATATGGAAATGAAGAAAAATGTACATGCAGGTAATACAATCATGGATGGATATTACACGTCATTCCATTTTTGTTGATATGTGGAATGCCATGTGGTTCCTCACGGTTAGGGAGATATGTCCTTGTAAAGTTGGAAGCCCTGAAGAGTGGACAAGAAGCCCTTAGTTGGTTACATGTCTTGGTCAAAGGGTAAAGTGATTGCAACAAGAAATCCTTAAAGTAAGAAGTTAAGTTACTATGAAAATGTATATAAACACCTCAAGGAGTCTCTCATGAGTATACTCACACACTTACAATTGAATATCTATCTTGTTATTGTTATTGTCTAGTATTGTGATGTTTTGGCTAGTTTGTGACATCAATTTTCTGAGGTTGCAAAGGAAGGTCGAAGGGGAAAGTATTGGATTCATAACAATATTGAGTAACCCTATTTTTTCAGCTATCCATGGGTTACATATCAGCAGGGTGTGGATATACGCGGGCTGTAGTGGAAGAAAGAACAGATATCTGCAAGCTATAGAAGAGAAAGTTGCATATATGTAAAAATTCTTGTGAAAGGTTGTGAAGGGATGTTGGTACCAGGTTGCTGAGGAATGTGGAAGAGTTACAGATCAGTATTACAAAGTATAAGGTCAACTATAGGATCAGAGATAAGAGTTAAATTTTTGTGATTGTATCTTATGCTTGGTGATGGTATGGTATATGTTTGAGAGGCATGTCTTGTTGATGCATGATATATCTTGGTAATGTAATGGTACAATAATTAGAGGTATTTCTGGGTGGTTTGTTTTATGGTTTGGTTACATGTTATGGTGCATAGTTGAGGCTTGGTACATTGTGTTAAGAGATTTCATCTTGGTGATATTGAGGAGCATCTTTGAGGCATGCGTTTGAGGGCCTTGGTATATGTCTTGAGGCACATAATTGGATGCATGGTACATGTTGGTTGAGGTATTATTGGTAAGATACATTCTTGGTTCATATCTTGGTTTATTGGTATATGGTGTATGGAATGATATGATATATGATTGGTACATGCTATGGTGTTGATGTACATGGTTGGTACATGGTTTATGATATAGGTTTGGTGCATGGTTGATGCACTTGTTATGGTAAATGGTTGATGGTACAGGTTGATGCATGGTATAGATCAATACTTGGTTGAGACACATATCTTGTGATGGTATGTAGTGATATTGGTACATGATTGGTAGAGCCATGTGTTGGTGATGTTGAGAATATGGTTTGAGATATTCTCTTCATGATCTTGGCATGAGTTTCATGTGGATATGAGTGGATCTTGTTTCATGGATGAGACAATGACAGGTTGGACAGGTTGATGTGAAAATGATAGTGATAGTAAAAGAGTGACAAAGATAGTGATAGAGAAATTGGGAGAGTTTTGTAGTAGTCCACAAGTTTAAGAGAAGAGAGGTACGTACATCTTCGAGTTGCAGTAAAGAGAGTCGCAAACATTTGTGTGTTGCATAGTAGACAGGTCGTAGATCTATAGAAAAGTTTTGAATATTGTTGGTACAAGTTGTGATAGTGTGTTGGTATAGGTTGAGAGTGATAGAGTGACAGTGGAAATGGTTGATTCAGTGATAGTGATAGGTTGTCTACATTTAGCATTTATATTTCAGGGTAGTTGGATGGGTCAAGGAAAGGGGGTTGTATTATCCTTCATGTTGGATCTTGAGAACTAGGTGGTTGTAGCCACCTTTCATTTGGAACTAGAGAACCCAGGGGGTTGTATCCTCCTTCTAGTTGGATCCAGAGAATTTAGAGATTTGTAGCTTCCTTCAGGTTGGATCTTGTAAATAAGGGTTTGTAGCCTTGTTCCAATTGCATCTAGAGAATTGGGAAGTTGGTTCTTCCTATGAATGAATTCTTGATATATATAATAAATCATTTCATGGTTTTATCCCATTTGGGTTTCCACGTAAATACTGGTGTACTATGTTCTTGATGTGATGTTGATGTGATGATTCTTATGATTACATGCTTATGATATATATATATTGAATGAAATCATAGATGATACATTGATGATAAAATGTTGAACATTGTTAATAAAGTGAAAGAATATATTTGTGGTTAAAAGTGGTATAAAGTGCTCATACTGATTCAACCCCCCCTCTCAGTATTCCAACATTTATTATCTCATTAGTGGATTGTCATTGTTACGAGAACAAGAATATTTGGTGATAGCATTTTATAATGAAAAATTCACCAACAAATGAAGGTTTTCGATCATACAACCTCCCGGGTAAGAGACAAAAGTGCCTTTGTCCTTATTCCTTTTATAAAAATGCCTAAATCACCAGTCTCAACTGAGTAAAAATCCTATTAAGCATAGATACCTTTCTAGAGGATAGAGATTGCTATATTTTTTATCCTAAAGTTTCTTCCAATCTATATGAGCTACATACTCTGGCCCAAACTAGGTATACACAAACAAATGACTCTTTTAATGTTTGGGGTTTGAACTTGGCTCAATTTTTGGTTCCACAAGTTTATAATTTCCCATAATTCATACATAGGTGTTCTCAAATATATATTGCATCGACAAGAAGCCTAGTGAATAGGAATGTAACTTGGTTATTTGATATCATAGCTAAATCTATTTATCGGATGCTTAGGGTTTCAAAATTTAACGATGGTCAAGCTATTAGTGAAGAAACCCTAGAAGTTAGTTTTAATCAGTTAAGCATCCAAAAATGCCAATATTTCATTCAAACTTTGATGAAAGATAATACTGGTATTTCTCATGATCTAAAGTCCTACAAAACTAGTATGTTTTCACCAAATGTATAGGAAGTTGTTTGTATGATATGCCCAATATTAGGTTATGACTCCGATAAAAATATTGACAGTATTCTTTTAGGGTTTCTAAGAGCAATTTTACCTCCTACCACATGAATGATGGCCAGATTTTACGTTACAAATTTTATTTCAAAGTCTATTCATGAACAACTTAAGGATTTTCCTTTAAATATAGATTTTTGTTTCCAGTTGTATTTGGTTTACCTGCTCCCCTTTTAGAGAAAGAATGAATTTGATAGTTTGTACCTAGAGACTAAAAATGAAGTTGGGGAACTTGCCTCAGTCATTTATTGGACCCCCTAGTCTGAAGTAAACCTCAAAATGTATGTTTTTATGTTTATGTAAATTCATTCATGTCTATATTTCACACTCTTTTTCATCAGCAGAGTCCCCACGGATATCTCCCAGAAATGAAAAAGCTATTGCATGAATATTTGAAGATCCAATTAGGATATTGGTTCATTTTCAAAGGACATATGGAGATAAGGATGTATGGTGCATAAGTTAAACCTTTTAAACTTCCAATTGTCTTAACCATGATAATTTTTTCTTTAGAATTTATAAGGAAAAACTTTAATGTCGATGAGGTTCGTTTTATTCCCAGAAGAAAAAAGACTAACTTTAAGCCCAAAATAGAGGTTGGACATTTTATTTTGCATAGCAGGTCAGCATTGCAGGTGCTGGAAACAATGTTACAAGAATTGGGACTTGAACAAGGGACATCTTGGCAATATGACCATTTAGGGGTTATTAATAACAGAAGGTTGGATCTTAATATTTCATCATATAAGCATCAAATCAAACATGAGCTTGAACAAATCATAAATTTGGATACTTGGGAGGAAATACAAAATCTTCTTTAGGGACAAACACAAAAAGAGACTCAATTAATTCAAGAAGTAAATATTGACACGCCTCTACAACAAGAAAATACATTGAAAAGGATTCATAAATGGGAAATTCAAGATGATCCAGATATAAAAAATGGACAATCAAGAAAAAAATCTAAAGAAGAAGTGATCATAGATGATGGTCCAGAGGGCAAAGCTCAACCCGATATAGGAACATTGGAAAAGATTCAAAAAAAAGTTTCTTACTCAATAGACACTCTTCGATCAATATTTATGAAGCCACTAGGAGAAGGATCTACAGATGTCAAGCCACAAAGTGTATTTTCCAAATATGATGATATGGGAAGCAAGAATGAAAAAATTAAACAACTTTGGAATCAAAAGTTGAATCAATATTCTCCAGATACCAGATTTTTATCTGGAATTGACTTTTAAAAAGGAAGGTTGAATTTGGAAATATTATATTCTTTTGGTCCAAGCACTCAAGTACATAACAATTATAAGGAAACCAACTTTTCTCTAAATATTGATGACACTCCCTTAACATAAAAAATGGGCCTACATAATCAGGTAGGGGAGATGGTCAATAGAGATATTTTCAAGACTACTCTTAGCTTACTGAGATTGCAGAAAATGAATAATCAACATAAGCAACAGTTGAAGCAGGAGCAAACAAGTTCAAGAGTAAAGTAGATGAGAATAGATGACTTAGAGAAAACATTATTTAAAGTAAGATATTATGCTACAAATGAATAACATATTCAAAATATGATAAGTGAAAAATATAATGATTTTGCTATTTTGAAAAGACGACTAAAGTTTTCTAATGTGGATCATGTACAAAACCCAAAGATTTTGGCCATTCAGAATAAAAAGGAAAAATTGATTGAAGTCATAGCCAAGCTAAATGAACGAATTTTCTCTTTACAACAACAAATACAAGTGCTAAAACAATGAATACCCTCATCATCCTCAGATGCCACATTTGCAAGTAGTTCAAAGGAATTATCCAAGGAATTTATTGGTCTAAATGCTAAAGATATTGAGCTAGATGAATCAATAAGGGAAGTTTTGAATTATGAAAATGATATCAATATTTTGAAAGAGCATATTGGGGAAAAGGAAAGGCAGCTCAAAAATATTTAGGGATCAAAAGAAAAATTGCAGGAAGAATATGATACACTAAAGACCAAACTTTCTAGAAAACCCTATTTAATGGGAGCATGACATATAATTTGGGATAAAATTATGGAATGGGTGAATAGGATGTGGAAATGATTTATAATAATGGAGGAAGAGGCTAGCTTGGTCAATAAGGTTTAAAATGATATTACAAAGGATGAACAAGAATTGAGAGACAAACCTAGAATAGCCAACAAAATCATCATATTTCTTAACTCCAAGACAAAATAGGAATTAAACCAAATTGGATCTGAAGATATAGAACAAGTGTAATTATGGATTTTTAAAAAGTTCTAACTATAAGGAAATTAATTCAACAGTTCAAAGTAAACTTTTCACCTTCAAATAAATGTGCAATGGTATAAACATCATTATAAAAAGATGGTGAAAATGGGATTACCTGAATACTATGGTAAAAAAGGTAATTTTCTCTCTTTACTAGAATATCAACAATCATTGATCTTAGCAAGGGAAAATGTAAATAAATTCAAAGGAGTTACTGGGATATTAAAAGGTCAAACCATTTTTTATCTTTTATATGATGACTTCATTTTATTATGAAATTTAAGAAATCTATTCCAAACTACTCCAACGTATGAAGCATGTACCAAGTTGGAGAAAGCTTATAGAAGAATGACATCATGGAAATATACTTCAAATCAAGAATGGGATCAGTTCACACAACTCTCATGACTTGGCCAACAACATGGAGAAAAATCAGGGATTCCAAATTTGTTCCTTAAGTTTTGGAATTTAGTTTGTCTATTTTTTGTAATTTTGACTTAAGACTAGGAAAATGTAACCAATTTGGTTACATTTTTTGTATCTATAAAAGTATAATGGAAGAATGGAAGAGGGACCTCTCAGACTTGCATGTAATTGAAGACTTTTCAATAAGGAGATCAATTTTCTGCAGAAATACAAGAGATTATGTTTCTCATTTCTTGAGTTACGTTAATTCTATGTGATGTTGCTCATGCTATCATAATTCATCTTCTTCAAACAATTGTGTTTAAGTTATGATTGGCTGCAATTTAGTACTACTTCTACTGCAGTTTACCTATTGAAAATTTATTCAGGTATAGACTTTCCTTTATTCTTCTATGAGCAGAATAAGACCTACATATGCATATGTGTTTATTTTTCATTTTCATAATTTAGATACACATTTTCATATTCCTACTATTGAAATTAAAGTAAGATTTATCAGGGTTAGATACCTTACTTTACATCTCAATTTTGTTTACTTGCATTCTTCTTTCCATCTCTTGATTATTTATAAAGACTTAAAGAAAGAGATATTGTCTCTGCATTTTTTATGATTAGATTATTGATGTTTCACTCTTATTGAAAGGATAAAATGCAGTATCAAATTAAATTATCATTATATTGAGATTCATGACAATGTTCTATGAGCCTAGAATAAATCTCAAGACTAACATTTTTTTGGCGTGATTGTTGTGGAATGGAATTGAAAGTACATTTTCCATGGAGTACGATAAATATTAGATCTGATTTTGCAGGGTGAACATAAATCATACATCAAAAGGCTCTTCGTCAATTCACCTAGGGACTCTACACTATCAAGGACCTACTTATTTTTACTAGTGACTTCATTATTTCAAATATGGATTTCAAGAGAAAGAATACCATGAATAACCTAAAAAAGAAACAAACTACACCTGTCTCAGATCCAGAAAAGATCTTGAAGCCTAAGGGATATAAAAAAAAAACTTATGCATCAATAGGTAAGGTCTCTCAACCCAAAACTATTCAATCTAAGATTACTTTTTCTAAAATAAAAGATAGTATTGTTGAACCTAAATTAGAAATGTCTAAATTGGAAGTTGGTCCATCCAATATTCATACTAATTTTTTTGAAGAAGTAGTTAAAATTGATGAATTGATAACTAGTGTTGTTAGCTCTTCCAAAACAGAAATTTCTGAAACTAAAAATTTCTTCATTGATTCACATATCAGTACTCCACATATAAAATCTGAAATTTTTGAGATTGAACCTACCAAGGTTAAATTATACGACTTGGAAGGTAAAATTAAATCTTCAGACGATATTATTTTTGGAGAAAAACCTTTTAATATTGAAGGGGTTTATAATTTGAAGGCTAAGGAGGAACCACTAGTACTTTGCCTTATATATCCTGGGCCTAGGTTTAGCCTTCTTGAACCAAGGGTTTCTATCCCGAAATTTGCAAAAGATTATTTTTCATATTTTGACTCTTCCATGTAAATGTGTTGAACCTACACATAATAGATCTAGCTAGACAATACTACACACATTTGCAGAGAGAAATTAAGAAAGAAGAATCAAGATAGAAAGAATGGAAGAATTCTCATTAACCATATTCCACACTCAAAGAGTGAATAATTTACAATATATATAGAATAAATGAGTAACTAATGAGCCATAGTGGTGGTCTATATTGATATGGACACACACCAACAATTACAAGAGTAAACTACCACCTAGTCTAGTCTCTCAGGCAGTTACAAGAGTGAACTGCCACCTTGCTGAGTTAACTAGTCAACTAGTCTTCAGTTAACTAACTGAACAAAGAGTAGTGAGTTGGTGATGATCCCAATGTTGCATGGTGACAAAACCAATGCAATATCTAAACTCAACTCAACTAGTCAAACTGAAGTGTCAACCGAAAGAGAATATTCTACAGGTGGAATATTCTCCCCTAAAATATAGGAGATTGGATAATGACTAATTATGACTAATAAACAAGGAATAACCTTAGGAAAAATAAATCCTAGGTGTGTGTGAAGTAACTCCAACACCCCCCCTGAACATCACTATCGTGAAAATAAAGAATGGGTCCCGGCTACGAGGTCATGTTAGGTACCCAAATACAAAAGATACACTGAAATAAATTTGGAAAGAGGGAAAACCTCATGGGAAAAACCACCCCCCTCAAATTACAATGCATAAAATAAAAAATGATAAGGAACAAAAGGCAGTTGCTAAGAAACCATGTCCTTCACTCCAAGAAGACCTTGCAATTGTGCAAGTTTGTGGTCTTTGAAGATTTTGTTGAAGATGTAGATGTCTGCACGGATCTGATGAAGTATATGCATCATTGATATTTCCACACATATCCAATTTATCTTCTTGTAATGAATAATATCCAAACAAATTTTGGATGAAATTTTGAAAATCGTGTGGCCGTTTCCAGAAAAATGCTGAAATTTTGTTGATTTTAAAAAGATCATAACTTCACTTTCCATACTCCGTTTTGGACAATTTGTTTTTTGAAATTGGATATTTTCCTGAGAGGAATTCAAATATCCAATTTGTTTCTAGAAATTATGCTCAGGAAATATCAGAATTGAGTCTGATGTGTGTGGATTCCTTTTTGTCTCCTAAGATGCATGCAAAAGTGTCTACATGTGACTCCTAAGATGCATGCCATATATCTTCCACATGAAATTCAGAAAATAAATATGAAATGGAGTATACATCATCTTCAATCAATGGAATACAAATTTTTGTAGATACTTGTGTAGAATTCTCTTCAAACTGAGATGATTTATCTTCCAATGGATTTTCTACATTCTCTATCTTGTCAACAATTTGCATGAATTCTTCCTTATTCCCAAATAAAACCTCCAATCTGCTCCATAAATCATTTGGAGTTAATTCTTGTGAGTCATCATATACTTGATGGAGAATTTTGGGAGAAATAAAATAGAGGATACATCCTATGGCCATATCTTATCTATTGAGAAAGTCATTTTTCTCATCGACAGAATCAGGCTCTACTTCCATTGCCATAGTTATTTGGTACAAGCCTCTGCATCTGAGCATCAGAAGAATTTTTGGCTTCCATTCCAAATAGTTATGAGGAGTGAGAAGTATTTCCGGCAAATAATCCATCTTTTTGTGTTCTTCAATCTTTAGTACCTGTAAAAAATAATTTGGTGTAGATTTTTCTTAACAGTCTATCTGCTCTGATACCATGTAAATGTATTGAACCTACATAGAATACATCTAGCTAGAAAATACTACACACATTTGCAGAGAGAAATTAAGAAAAAAGAAGAAAGATAAAACGAATGGAATAATTATCATTAACCGTATTCCACACTCAAAGAGTGAATAATTTACAATATATACAGAATAAATGAGTAACTAATGAGTCATAGTGGTGGTCTAGATTGATATAGACACACACCAATAGTTACAAGAGTAAAATTCCACCTAGTCTAGTCTCTTAGGTAGTTAAGGGAGTGAACTGCCACCTTGCTGAGTTAACTAGTCAACTAGTCTTCAGTTAGATGACTGAACAAAGAGTAGTGAGTTGGTGATGATATCAATGTTGCATGGTGACAAAACCCATGCAACATATAAAATCAACTCAACTAGTCAAACTGAAGTGTCAACTGAAAGAGAATATTCTCCAGGTGGAATATTCTCCCCTAAAATATAGGAGATTGGATAATGACTAATTATGACTAATAAACAAGGAATAACCTTAGGAAAAATAAATCCTAGGTGTGTGTGAAATAACTCCAACATTCCAATGTTATATCTCCCATTTATTTTGATCAATTCAAAGAAGAAATACTTATTTTTAAATATTACCTAAAGTTTCTTATTCACCAAAGTATTCTTCACCTTATTACTGTCTTGCTAATATTCATCGTTATTTCCCTGAAGCTATCAAAACCTTAGCTGAGAAATCTTTAGATATTTTTGACAATCTACATTTTGAATATCACATTCCGTCTCAAAAATCAAGCATGGTTGTCAATGTCCATCAAGGGGGTCCACAAGGAAACCCACCACCTCCTCCTCCTCCCAAATCCTTTAATAAAGTAGCTACTAGTTATGCCCCTTTAGTATTACCCGCTAATATAAACGATCTCTCTGATAATTATGTTAAAAATCTACCTAAATTCAACGGGGAGAATGATGTAACATCTGTAGAAAATTTGGTATTCTTTTAGGAATTTATTGATGTGTCTAGAGTTGAACATGAGGAAGTATATATGAGGATTTTAGTACAAACATTTGAGGGAGAAGTAAGACTCTGTTTTAGAGGATTACCTCCAAATTCTATTGATTCCTATGAAGCCTTAGAAGATGATTTCCTTAGAAAATGGGGGGAAAATAAATACCATTTATATTATTTAATTGAGTTTGGGGAATTGATGAAAACAAAAATGAGTCTGTATCAGAATTTATTAAAAGATTCAATAAAACATAGAACAAAATTCTTGTTGATGTTAAGCCATCACAACCTACTGCAAAAGTTACTTTTGTAGGAGCCTTTGAACTAGACTTTGCATTACTGTTAAGATAAAAAAAGGTCAAGAACATTGTCCATAATGAAATAGGATGCAATAAAAATTGAATCTAACATGCTAGCATCAGGAAAATTAAAAATGAAAGTTGAAACTAGAGCTAGGGAAAATAGGATATTTAAGGAACAAGGAGGGCCATCAAGATGAGGGAACTATATTCAAGATGAGAAAATTAATGAAAGGGAAAAGTTAATTAAATATTTATCAAATAATTTGTCTAGGATGGAAATGGAGAGGGTTAATCCTAAACCTAATATCAAAAATCATGATCAATTTAGAAGAAATTTCAACACTAACCCTCAAATTCAACAAAGACCTCCTAGAAATGATGATTAGAAAATTCAAGCACCCTTTAAAACTAAAAATATGATATATGATGAGGAAGAAACATAAGAGGAACTTAATTTGGTTGTTGATGATGAAAATAATCCACATGTAAACCAAGAAGAGAATATAAATCTCTCGGTTTTGGACAATTGTTTGATGAAGAGAGTATAAATAATATGGATGATTCATCTTCTCAATATAGGTTATTTTTTTATGTAATTCATGTTGAATTACATAACAAGTATGATTTGAGACCCAGTGCAAATAAAGTTGTTGATCAAAATCCACCCAACAAAATACTAACCAGGGATAAGAGAAATGAAGTTTCAGCTTCAAAACAACCCATAGATAAGCCAACAGTTAAAACTCATCCTATAACTAAAATTCACAACACAACCAAAGGAAAAGAGACACAACCAAATAATCTATAAAAATATTTTGGAACTTTTAATTTAGAAGATGAAATAAATAAGATCAAAATTCCAGTGCCTCTAGTTGAGTAAGAAAAGAATATTTTTTTATAAAAAATAGATTTCAAAAATCATTAATTTTTCTGATTCTGAAGTTAAATCAGATATCATTAATCTTCGGTATGAATGACCGATAGTCATATTCATACCAAATACAGAAGATAATGGTGATTGTGTGGCACCTTTGTACATTTTACTAATTGTTCATGATAGAATTTTGCATAATTGTATGTTTGACTCAGGGGCATCACACAATATCATGCCTAAAGTTATCATGGAAAATTTGGTTTTACGAATAACTAGACCATATCGAGACATGTATTCATTTGATTCGAGAAAAGTAAAATGTCTTGGTATGATTAAATATTTGGTGGTATATTTAACCCAAATTTCTTCCAAAAGTATTTTAATGGATATTGTTGTGGCAGATGTACTTACTAAGTATGGAATGCTTCTTTTGAGATCCCGGGGAGATAATTTAGGGGGGTCTTTACAGTTGGATATGACTTATATTCCACAATTCCATTTTTTGGTGGGAAGTTCACTAGTTTATATAGAGAGACTAAACTGGCTCATACAGTCAACAATCCACAACACCCTCATAATTACCTAGTGTATGCTACATATCAAGACTTGGGAAAATGTATACTATCTATAAATAGTGAGTTTGAATCTTGTACATAATTTGAATGGGTTTCTAAAAATCAAGAAGATGAAGAAATTAAACATGGAATTTGGGAAATGTATTTTGATAGTGCCTCATCCTTGGAAGGAGAAGTGGCTGGTGTAATGTTTCTTTCACCATAAGGTACTAAGGAAATTTATTTTTCTTATAGATTATAGTTTGAAATAGATATTTATAATAATTTCTATGAATATGAAGCCTTGGTTATAGGATGAGAAGAAGCAAGGAAATTAAAGATAAAAAATTTAGTATTTTTTGGAGATACCGAGCTTATTGTTAGAAAAGTGAGGCAAATTTATCAAGCCAAACATCCAAGGATGAGGGCTTATAGGAATATTGTGTGGGATCTTATTGATAATTTCCTTCTATATTTTAATATTACTGCAATGCCCTGGTTGTGCAATATATTAGCTAATGCCCTCGCCATTCCAGCCAATACTTTTAGCCCTCCAAGAACTCCTCATTTGAAATAAAAAATTTAAGTGTGACATAGGCCTTTCATTCTAGATAATACAAAATATTGGGAAGTCTTTGAAGACGATGAACACATCAATTTTTTTTTGGAAATGGTAGATTAGTTTGTTGAATTGAACATAGATGAGGAAAATAAAAATTATCCAAAATGGAAAAAAGGTGAGAATCAGACTGATCAATAATTTCATGGTAGGATTGTTGGTCAGAAAATTTTGTTATTAAAAAATAATCAAATCTCAAAGGGATTGATTCCATTAGAAATACTTTTTGACCAAAATAATATTCTTGTTAAGTCTTCTTCAATGCAACCAAAATTAGAGGAAGTAAAATATTGCAACATTGGATCTAAGGAAAATCCTAAATTCATTAAATTACCTAAATATTTGCCTCATGGGTATACACAAAAATACATTGATCTCCTCAAAGAATATGTTGATGTTTTTGCATGGTCTTATGAAGACCTTAAAACTTATGATACCAGTATTATACAACAAAAAAATCCTCTAAAACCTCACATCAAACATTTTAAACAAAAAACGAGGAACATTAATCTTCTTTATTTTCCTATGATTGAAAAAGAAGTTAAGAAATTACTTGATGCCAAAATCATAATCCATGTCAGGTATTCTACTTGGGTAGATAATTTAGTACAAGTCAGGAAGAAAACTGGGGAGATTAGATTTTGTGTGGATTTTTGAAATCTTAACAGAGCTTCACTAAAACAAAATTACCCCCTCCCAAAGTTGCATCGTGTTTTAGAAAACTTTAATGGGGGAAATAGGATTTCCATGATAGATGGTTTTTCAGGGTACAACTAAGTTGCATTCCAAGATGATGATAAAGAAAAAACTACTTTCACAACACCTTGGGGTACTTTTATGTACGATAAAATTCATTTTTGACTAATGAATGTAGGTGCAAATTTCCAGAGAGTGTTACAAATTATTTTTATGACCCTAGTGATCAATTGATGACATGTGCATAGCTCCCTTCCATGTTCCCTGAAAACACTAAAAGAGACTTTCTCCATGAGAAAATTCGATTAGCTTTTCTACCTTAAAAACTATGTCAAAGGAGATCGTCGCATCCTTCTCTATTCTTGGGGTACGACGATGCTTGATCGTCGCACGCTGCACCAAAGCTAGATTGTAGCGTCATCGTAGGTTTCCTGTGCATAGGGTGTAATGATGATTAAACAAGGGAAAAGTTAAATTCACAAATGTTCTAGAAGGGAATCTTCTAGAACATGAGGTGGACTCTGATCGATTTGGATCTTACTCATTTCTCTAATTTAGTGGGATCATCCTAATCTCCTCATCCATACCCATTTCACCCTATATAAAGAGGGATTTCTTATGGAAAAGGTGTTGACGGACGAAATTGACCGTCCGTCAACTGGAAGAGCGAGTCCGGTCCAGGGTCGTCTAAAAAACCCAAGCCGTTTGGTGTAACTCGTTCTGATGGGTTTAATGGCTCTGTTAGCCAATCTAAGAATCCTAAAAGAAATGAAAAAAAGAGAAAAATAACCGATTAATTACTAAACACACTATATATATGTACATATGTTCAAATGTAACTATAGTAGTTGTATTTAAGCAGAAGATATACAAGTCTTGTTTATTTACATGATTTACAAGACACAAGTTTTAATCAAAACTTACTAAAATCGATGTGAAAAGTGATTACTTCTAGGAAGCAGATAAAGAAAGCACATAAAAATATTTATTATTTTTCTTTTATAAATTTAAAGAATCTTGCAAAAAGGTTAATGAAACATAAACATGTGGATAGTCAAAGTTGTACCATACATTCTAGTTTCAATGATATATAAATGATAGAAAAGGAAACAAAAACATAAACCTGTGATCTCATAATTATACATGATTATAGCAAGATAAATCTGGAAGCAATCTATGCATTTTATCATTCAATTTAAAACTCAAAGATAAATCCCATTATTTAAAT